>MU227950.1:180498-233509 GCA_018584345.1 Thuja plicata | reverse complement strand
TGGCCTTGCAGAGCCAGAAGTGCAGGGAACTCGAATCATACCGATCAGTTCCGTCAAGTTGACCACAACCATTTGGATATTCGACAATCGAGTTGGCAAGACTTGAAGAATTCCAATCCGTCGGTTTCGGGAACCAACATACGGTACTGACCATCACCTGAGGGCAAGCAAAGCAACCACATATCCAGACCCTCGAACAGAAAAACAACGGGCACGAGAGGCTAAGGAAGAAATAGAGAAGGCAATGAAGACACAAAAAGAAACATGGGAGATGGCCACCACCTCGGGCCGGAGGGAGGTAGAACAAAACATTCTGAGACAACTGCTACATGTAGAGGTACCGATGAAACTCTAAGATCTCCTTCACACCATGCCTCACTTGGGAATGACACTATTGGGGAACTTGGCCACGCAGCCAAATACCACACGTACAGATATCCCCCGAGGGTTTGCAACTGACCCGATGATACTTGCTGTAAACAGCGGAAGGTACCCGACAGTCATCGAGATGGGCATCCTTGGCACCATCCTGACAGACACTATAGTGGACGGAGGGTCAAGAGTGAACGTCCTTCCGAAGGAGACATGGAAGAAATTGGGCAAGCCAACCTTGTGGCCCCCAACCTTCAACTTATTGGGCGCCGATCAACACGGTATCAAACCCCTCAGAATGCTGATGGCACAACGGGTCACCATTGGCTTGCAACCATTTGTACTAGATTTTGTGGTGATACCTTTGAAAAAGAAGGGTTACGATGCCATTCTGGGTCGAGGGTGGCTGGTCACGACAAAGGTAAACCACAATTAGAAGAAAAGCACCCTCTCGATGGAGAATGGGGGGAGGAAGTTCACCATCGACCTTCGCACCCAGATGGTGAGCGAAGAGATAGCCTCTTCTTCAGACTCAGAATTTGACGGTGAGAACGATCGAAGGGATGAAGGAAGGAGTTGTATGGAACCTAATGAAGAAGGCGTCTTAGAATTGGAAGTGTGTTTGGGAGATGACGCCGACTCCATGAACGGTCTTTTCCACTAGCAAATAGAGGACTATGAAGTCTTCTGACCAGCATGCAATGTACTAAGTATTGAGGAAGAGCCGGAAACATTTCCTGTGGAGTACGGTGAATACTTGGAAAGGGATGCGAAAGTAAGCGAAGAGTATAAGGAACCGTCTGTCAAACCAATGAATCTGGGGAAGGAAGAGGAACCTAAGACCATTCTTGTCAGCGACGATTGGAATCCTGAGTGGAAGGCCGCATGCAACCTTCAAAATCTTTATTCTCCTAATTTACGGGCTAGAGACCGTGGTTCCTATAGAATTTATGGTTCCAAGCATTGGGATCGCCATTGAAAACAGACTCAATGACATGGAAAGCTTGAGGGAGCGGCTGCACACTCTCAATAAATTAGATGAAAGAAGAATGATAGCCCAATGGGCAATTGAGGTTGCACAACAGTGGAGCAAATACAAGCACCTTCGTCGGATGGAGTTTACACCCGGTCAGTTGGTATTGAAGTTTAATGCGAAATGAAATTAAACCTGGCAAATTTAAAGTAAAGTGGCTAGGTCCTTATAAAATCCGAGAAGTTGCCAATGGCCAGGAGATTTTGGACGCGGTCAACAGGTCGAAGCTAAAAATATATCATGAACGGCGAGATGGCATCGATAGAATCAGCCAGGGGAAGGTACGCAATTTATAAAAGTAAAAATAAAATTAAAAAAACCTTTAAAAAAAAAGTATCCGTACGGTACCGTACAGATAGGAAGTAAAAAGGCAATGATAAATTAGAAGCCGTACAACGATTAGCCGTACGATTCATTTGTTTCCTCTCTTTCGAGTGAGCACAGCCCGTATGGAGAGTTCCAGTAGGATTTCGGTACCGTACAGATTGTGCGGAGTCCAGGTGAGGCATAGAAGCACTCACTGTATGGCAGTGGACACAGGGCAGATTACCGTACGAATGTATGGTTCAGAGGCAATACAACGAGGCTCAGACTACCGTACGGATTTTGGTAGAGTAAAGCATGGGGTTCAACAAAAGGCCATACGACATTAAGGGTGGAAGAATCATCTGTACGATCGTACGGAACAGGAAAACAACCAGGAAGAGTTAGGCCGTACAATCGTACGATACATTGAAGCACGATCTAAATAGCAACCATACAGTAAGGGAAATAGATGCAAGGAGGCCGTACTACCGTACGGAAGGTACCATTTTTCAATTGACTACGTGGATAAATAGTGACCGTACAAGCACAACTTGGTAGTTAGGGATTCCGGAACCGTTAGTGAATAAGGACAAAGCAGACAATTATTGATGGCATCACACTAAAAAAAAACAAAAAAAAACGACGACAAATAAAGAACACTTCACAGTGAATAGCATATGGCACCGAAGGGAAGGACATAAGCAGGTAGCGAAGTAAACATAGTTATTGGCTATTTGCACAGGCACCGTAAGCGGTTGGCAAAAAGAGTATGGCATCGGAAGAAAATCACGAAAATGATGTGCCCCATGGACTTCTGTGTGGGTTTGAAGGTGCTAATTTGGTCTTGGCGGCGGGAGTGCTGCCCCTTGACCTTGCCCTGTACCGCGACAGGGAGCGTGCCTGGGGCACTGCCCCAGGACCCCGCGGGGGGCGCTACCCCTCGACCCCCATTTTATTTTTTGAGGTACACTACAACCTTGAGTTTGGGGCACCAGCGCAGTCAGGGTAAGTGTTGGGTTTGTTCCGTGCGGTGAGAAAGAAGTCTGAAGCTAAGCGTTGGAGGGGAAGCCATAAGCCGCCGAGGGAGACGGATGTGGAGGTTATGCACGCACAGAGTTGAGCAGATGAGGCCCAGAGATGCTGCAGGCATGGTTTGTCCGTGCGCCAGTGGTGGCGAGAGAAGTAGAAGGGTACTACGCTTTGAGGCACTCAAAGTATGTCTCGGTTGGACATGAAGCTGCCATGGTGGATGCACAGAGAGCTCGGGAGGAGCTGACCACCAGGTTGGAGGTAGTAGAGCAAGACTTGGCTTAGCGTACCCAGTAGTTGGACGTGGAGAAGGCAACATGGCTATTGAGGACAGATTGACTACGGAGGCAGTATCATTTGAGCAATAGATTTGCAGGACTTGGTAGAGGCTGAGACTGAGCAACATGTTTTGGTTCTTGTCTGCAGTTGTCCATCATTCCTATTTTGTTTCTGTCCCGGACATTTTGTTGTCATCCAGAGACGACTTTTCTTTAGGGGGGGATGATGTTAGCCGTAGAGTTTACTTTATACCGTGTCAAGGTTTGTTATATTATGTATATTCCAACGGTACTTAGTTACTACCGGAAGGCGGTTGGGAATCGGTGGTGACTTTTGGTCACACCCCTTCGGGTTTTATATAAGCAATGTACTTTCTCTGCGGAGATGGAAGATAATAGTGACTATTGTGGATGTACGCAAGTTACAGATGATTAATGAAAGCTTTGGTATTCTCTGATCTATCTTATGTCATTTGTATTCCTTGTATAATGTCTATGCATTAGTAAACTAGGTTACCCCAGCGGGTAAATATAACTAAATTTTGATTTTGTAATTGTAATGATTTTTTGATTTGCATTGGAATTGTGAACGTAGACGTATATGATATGGCTTATTGATTATTTCAATTTGAATATTTATTATTTGTGAACTATTAGATATCTTGATCAATGGTGAAGTATTATACTATCAAATGATTTCATTTTATATATTTCTTGCATTTCTTTGCACACACACACACATATACGCATCCAAACCCCCCATTTCCCGCATCCGCGCGCCCATTTCCCGCATCCGCACCCGCACCCGCACCCACACCCGCACCCGAATTGGCAACTTAGATATTAAATGCCAATTGATAGTTCACAAATATTCTATGTTACCTGGGGACGCGTTTCCGGCAAAAATTGACCCGTCCCAGTTTCCGTGACATCTCGGAAACTCGGAAACTTTCGGAAACCTTTCCATTGGCTGTCCCATAAAATTAATGTTTCAGTTTTGATAATTTGTTTGATTTCCACTCTCATGTGAACTCTAAGTTAAATTATTTAACATTAACATTATATGTTAAGGTTCTATAATTTATATAAGCATGCGTTATCCATGTTTTTATATGAATATTTAAAATTTTCCCTATTTTTTATATAGCTGTTCCCACTGCCGTCCCTTGCATCCCCTGCTCCGAGGAAAAAAATCCGTCCTGGAAATCATTTCCCCGTCCCCACGTCCCCAGTCCCGGAAACCTGGGGTAACATAGCAAATATTCGAATTGAAATAAGCCATATCATATTTCACGATTCTGTAATGTCCCCTTCTAGTGAACGTCTGTTTATAACACAATATAAAATAATATAACATATAAATCGATATAATATAATATAATAATATATCCTTAATACAATAAATTTAATAATAAATAATAACCAGGTATTATATGATAATAATAAAAAATATATATATTATATACAAACTACATATAAAATATATTATATACAAACTACATATAAAATAATCCTAATCAAATTATATATAGAAAATTTTAATCCTTATTATATCCCAAAGCAGTGACCAAGTGAAAGGTCGTGACCAGGGAATGGTCGCTACTAGCAGATATTAAAACATTAAGGGAGTTATTAAAACATTACAGTGCCAGCAGATATATTACGGCACATCCTTACGGGCCTACAGCATATCCTTACGAACAGCAAAGGCAGGAAAAACAAAAACTCGTTGAATTAAGTCAAGGAAAGCATCGAACAGAAAATACCCTTAAACTAATGCGCATCCTGTCAGATTCCCCACACATCAGACACCCCTTCAGCCTCCACACACCTCCGCATCCGGATCCAGGCAGTCAGCAAGCGCATCCAGTAACTAAGCTAATTTTGCATATCATTGCATTGGCTTATAAAACCATGATTTCTTGTACCAATTGTCTAAACTGTGTTAAGGGGAAACCAACTCCCTACACCAATTAACAGTATTAATTATTGATATTAATAAACTAACACCTATTTTTTTTATTTATCTAATCTATACTACAATATGTAATATTACTTATAACAACTACTTGGATGCAAGAATTTCAATAAATTCAACTTTATTAAGGTATGTAATCTAGTTAAATGTCTCCCTTTGAAATCTAGGAGATACAACCATTTTATCGCTATCCATTCCAGCTATATCCCATTGTTCAGATTATCAGGGGCATGAGTTACCAAAACGGATATTTTAGATGCAAGAAGTAAACTGGGCGTGGAGACACTCTTCAGTTCCACTTAGATCTCAACCTGTTTTCCTTGCTAATTTTAATCAAACTTCAAATTTGGACCTCAAAGGTATTATAAATCCAATAGCTCTAGTTTTCTTTTAAATTCAAATTACTAAACTAGGGTTACCCTTGCCATCGCTCTGATTTATTCAATTTCACAACCGATTTATCTTTTTTGATAGCTCAATAGGGCAACAAACTGCAATTAGTATTTTAGTTTTAGCTTCCTAAACCCTAGTTACTTGGCATCAACACCAAAAAGAGTTATAATCCTAGAAGTTGTTTGTGAGAAGGAATTGAACAGGTTAGAAGGTTTAACCATACTAAAATCCATCATCAACCATACAAACCTTATTGGGGAAAAAGATGTTCTTAAGAACCAAAGTTATTTGATGGAAATCTAGATATGAGGCATTTCTTGATTACAACTCAATCAGATTCAAAATTTGTTAAATAAGATTAAGATTCGAGGATTCACACTATAGCATACTTATGGCCTTTGTCATCTAAAATATGGAAAAGTATGAAAGGGGCAATGAGAGAATCTGGATGCAAAAAAAGGGTCAAGTATTTGGACAAAGCTAAATATCTTGGCCTTTAAACAAGGGCATAAATTTGTAAACTTTTGCTATTTTTAAATCTGGGTTTGGTTTGTTGTAGGGGTTACGCTTCTTGCATCCCTGCATAATTAATACACCGATTTAGATGCAATAAAGTGATAAATGCAAGAAATATCAAATCTAGTTTATTCAAATCCAACATAGTCATTCTTTGAGAACCTTTTTAAAGACTCTACCTTGAGTTCAACCATAGTTTATCACAAAGTTCATTTTAACTTGGATTGAAAGACAATAATCTTTCATGAGTGACTCAAGACATGTTTGGTCTTGATAACTGACAAGTATAAGTCTGTGGCTAGAGCATAGTTAATATTGCTTGTCCCCTTGTAAGCTTGTATGATTGACTGGGTTGTGTATCCCATTTTGGGTAAAGAAATAGCCTGAATTGGCTATGCAAATAAATTATTTGTCTCGTATGGACAAGTAGGCCCAACGGACAAAAGAGCTTGTATTGGCTGATAAATTTGAATGTCCCATATTGGACAAAATAAATAAATAAATACCTATTAACTTTAAGCAGGCCACTTCAGATGATTAATATACAAATAAATATACCGAACTTCATGTATTCTGACTTAAAATGAAGAAATATGTTATATAAGTTTATAACCAATAAATGGTTACAAATTTCCCCTAAGCTAGCATAGATGAGAACATGTACCTTCCCAAGTTAACATAACCTATCCAAATGCTAGACACAACTATTTTGTCACACCCATCAATGAGGTATACCCCTCAAGTATTCCCAACCTTGATAGAAAGTTCCCCTAATGAAGATTATGCAAACAAAATAGAACAACGATATATATAATTTCTAATGAATCAATTCAATATTTTAATATGACACATTGCTATGAATAGGTTCTTGTACTACCTCTACATACAATGGTTTTAACTATCAACCTTCTTTAGTTAACTGAGCACTAAAATATAACGCATCTTATTAAACAACACACCCTAGAAAACAGTGTTTTTTAAGGATAAATCGTCGGAATCAAATACATGCACATAAATTATGCATAAGATCATAGTCAATATAAATAAGGTAATCCAAGAATAACTAAAGGGGTTCAAGTATTCTAGTTATGCTCTCTCGTGCACAAAACATGTTAAATTTTCCTCACAGATTACACATTGCTTTCCTAGCAATGTTGTCTCTTGTAGGTCACTAGTTCGAATGCCAGGTCGACTCTCCTCCCATTCACCAACTATTTAAGTATTGAGCAAGTTACAATTTCTGTCCTCGTAAAGTTCAATATAAATGAGTGTGAGATCTTTTTTCATATTTCAATCTAATACATCGTTTCTTATTTTGTCATTGAAATAAGCTAATAACACTAAATCAGTTTACCGTGCAACCAAATCCTAAAACTTCCAAAAGCATGATTGAGAAACCATTTCATCTTCCAAGAAACAAAGAAGTAGGAGCTCTTAAGATCTCAAAGCATAAGGTTAACATTCAAATTCAACAATGGGCTGGTTGTGGTTGGCTTCCACATATCATTTAGCGAACAAGTTTTCCAAAGGCTTTACAGAGCTCCAAGAGCTCTTCTCCATGCATTCTGACAACCAATAACTTAGATGCAAAACCTTCGACAGAGGCTATTTATAATGAAGCTGGTGTTGACCCGCTGAAGAAGCCATTCAATTTATTCTAGAGATGTTCACTTTTAATGCATAGAACTGTGCAAATGATTTACAGAGGTATTTTCCACAGCTTCTCAATGCACTTGCACACCCCTCTCATGAAAGTCCTGTATTCTTTTTACTTCAATGGGCGTCCATAACCTATTCAAAAGTTCTCATTGCAATATAGGCAGGGAAGATGTCGGCAAAGGTTGTGGAGTCTAGCTTTACACTTGCCAATATTGTTTTGCCTAAATGATTCGTAGTCTTTTCAACAAAATTCGTTCTGTGCATAACCGAACACCATTGCAGTCCATGAGATCACATTTTTTGAGGCATTTCTTGCAAAATCCTGAAAGCTTCTTACAAAAACCACAATACCCCACAATTATTGTGCCACTTCCATGCTTCCACACTGACTCCTGGCCATATCCTTCCTCCTGTTCTCCTCTCTTCTTGCCATCTGAAAATAAGTGAGGAGCCTTCCTTCAAGCCAGAAAATCTGCCTTAACGTGTTTCCTTCCCTCATCTCTTCTTGCAGGTGATTAATGTGGAGAGGGGGTGCCATTCCTCTATTATGGCATGGACAGACCTCCCTCTCTGTCCTTTCCTTTATGAAAACATTTAAGTGATTTTATTTGTCCTCTCCACACAGTCGTCCATTGCATAAATGATTGATGTGGGGGATGTAACACTTTTTTGACAATCCTTCAGTATCTGCGATCTGCACACATGTACTTGAATGGGATCATGGCACCTTTTGTGTTTGATATAGACAAAATATCAACATGAAAACATTTATCAAATAATCAATGGGCATGATCAACATAAATATGATATCCTTAGCATACTCTTTAAGATATCAGTAACCAGATTATCATAATTTACAGACTATTTACTGGGTTAAGCTTTGTAATATCAATATCACATACCTTAAGGTTAAACGAGACTTAGACATCACCCATCAAAGCTCTAGATATGCTGGAATAGGAGTGCTGACTGGGTGGTATATTACAGAACCATTCAATCATATGTTAGTTTCACCTCTGCGTTTTGATGTTTATCGATATGAACTATGTGCTATCTTTTCTTTTAGCATCTTCTGTACATTTATGGTTCTGCGAAGATTATATTCTGCGTTCACTTTCAGATGTTTCTCCCTGTTCATTTTGTGCTGTTTTAGAGTATTGCACATACTCAGATTGAAAAAATTATTGATCCGAAAAATAATATCCACAACGAATTTTTCTCCTTTTGGATTGGATTCTGTTATCTGCATGCCTAGGGCTTGCAGAGAATGCTAGAAGTAACACATTTATATCATAAAATTTCAGTCTTGTACTAAATGATACTGATTGATCCCAGCTATGTTCTCCTGAAGTTCCTTAGTTATCACTGATGATTTTACTTTTGTCAGTATGGGGTAGCCCTCTGCATTTGCATGGATATGATACGGTTTTCCAATGTTACATGACCTCAGATTTATAGCAGACTTATTATAATTTTGTTTGTATAATCAATATTTCTTATAATCCTTCTCTTGCAGGTAAATTCATTAAGGGTAGAGAGAGAGCAAAAGGCTATACTGGCCATAACAGAAAACTTGGGGAATTCTGGTTCAGTAGGCTCAGATGACGAGATCATGAAAATAAAAGAGCTCATAGGAGATGATGAAGTTACCGAGAAAGATGTCATAAGAGAAATCAGAAATGTGAAGAAGCAAAATATGTTCACACATGTGGCCCTTGGCATTATTCTTGTGTCAGGTACACTATGGCGTTTATCAGAAATTATATTCGCTTTAAAAATAAGGAACAAATTCACCAATCCTTTTAAAGCAATAGGTGGAATCCTAAATGGCAAGGGTTCTCAGCTTCCTCGCTTGGAAACTCCGTCACTCACTCAAATAGATATGCCCATCCGTGAACAACATTTTAAATAGCAGACAACTCTATGGATCCAATGGGCACGCTGGACAAGCTGAAGAAAGTAATTCTGTGTTCTACCGCATGAAAGCACCTAATTAGTATCCACAATTGAGATCCTTGTAAATATTGTTTTCAGAAATCATATGTCGGTGTTACATAGTTGTCTACCAATTGTCATGTTTTTTATATTCAAACAAAAACTACAGCATTTCATACAATGCAGAACAGGCTGTAGCCGAAGCTGGTTCTAAGGACAAAAAAACAAAAATAAAAAGCTAGAGAAATGTCCTAATAGCCAAATGCTATGCCTGATTAAATTGTCCTAATCTTACAAAAACATTTTAATTGTTCATGGTTTGAGCAACAAGAACTCTACTATGTTCTTTGGGTTGCCAATGGTATTGTTCTTTAGGAAGTTGGAACATTCTTAACAAATAAACATGGGAGTTTTTATCTGAGAATTTATGTAATTAAACATCTAAGACTTGGACTTAAGTTAGATGGTCTGCTGAGTCTTGTTGATACTTATGTGCCTTCACTGTGTCCCTTTAAGCTTGGAGGCAGAAGAAGAACAACTTTGATGCCACCCAAGATCGGCCCAGCAAATTTCCCTTGCAAGGAATCCAATGCCTTTGTTGACGAGGAATGGCTCACCTCCTCGGCTGGAGGTGGCATTCTCTGGGTCAGACCATGAGATGGAACTCTGCTTATGGTATATAGCATTCCCCCATGATATTTTTTTTCAAATTCTCCCAATGATTTAAGGTCCTAGAAATGCTGTAATTCCAATGCAACCTTCATTGCTTGGCATATTAAAGTATGCCGATGTAAGCACGGGGATTTTCTCATTAATAGAAAAATAAAAATGAACATTCTAACATTGAAAATAACATTATTTCTACATTTTCAGAGTTGAAATAAGGCAAAGGCTCTAAAAATGTTTCAAATTCTAGAAATATAGCTCGATGAAGAGGAGATATTCCTAAATCCTTTAGTTCTCCAAGCAAACAATATTATTAGCAAAAATGGGAGAAGTAGGTAGTTTATCTATTTCCAAACATCATGTGCACAAGTGCAAGTCCATTATAGATACCTGCAGGTTTCCATTCTATGAGAAGCAAGCCAGCTTGGATGTGCTAAGTCTAATATATGAGTCTATCTCGAAGAGGAAGCCCGTGGTAGATCAACACCATAAAAAAATGAACACTCTTTGGAATGTCAAAGACACAATTAAGCCTACAGAGCTAGGTTTAAGAGGAGGAATTATATCCCGAATGCTTGTTAAGTTTTCAAAGGATAGGGAAAAAATGGCCTAGAATCTTATAAAGAAGCCTAAAGGATAGGGAAAAAATGTCCAGAGTCTTATAAAGAAGCCTAGGAATGTAATTCCTATAGATATTACATCTCAAGTCCTTACAAGTTAGAGGAGGCTATGGAATAAAAATTAACATTACAAAGTTTGATTTGAAAATTAACATTACGAAGTAAGCCTAGGAATGTAATTCCTATAGATATTACATCTCAAGTCCTTACAAGTTAGAGGAGGCTATGGAATAAAAATTAACATTACAAAGTTTGATTTGAAAATTAACATTACGAAGTTTGATTTTCGTTATGAAGCAAGACATGACATCTTGTCTTGAAATGAGTCTTAATATGTGGCAATTGATTCTTTAGTGATAAAGCTTAACTTCTTTTATTTTAGGGGTTTCTACTTGGGGAAATTAGACCACAAATCGTTTTGGTCATTGAAAGAAAGATTAGTTTTGAAACCATCTATAGCCCATTTAAGGAAGGCTGAATTGCTTTGTGAGGTACTCTCAACTATAGAAGACAAAGGTCTTGTTAAGAATCTTCTAGGCCTTCAAGCCATGAGTCATCAATTGCTTGAACTGCCCACTTAGCATGCGTTATTTGTAAACATCAATTATGCCATGTTGCCTTAATTGTTGTTTACACTTAGCATGCGTTATTTGTAAACATCAATTATGCCATGTTGCCTTAATTGTCGGTAAACAACAAATATTCCATGCCATTTTGTGTAATCCTTTGGAAAACATCAATTATGCTCATGTTGCCTTAATCTTGGGTAAACAACAAATATACAAATAGTTCATGCCATTTTGTGGAATCCTTTGGATTGCTTGGCATTGGTATATAAGAAGTCACTGAGGAGCTTGATAAGCTTATCACAAGTAACTTTAGATGGAGCCCAACAAGAAGAGTAGTAAACATAGGTTGCTACTAACACTTAAGTGCAAATATAGTATTTGCCTCTTAAAGGAGAAGAGGTTTGGAAGTCTAGAAGAATGTCTTTTTTCCCTACATGAATGTCTTTTTTCCCTACATTGATTTTCGTTCTGAAGCAAGACATGACATCTTGTCTTGAAATGAGTCTTAATATGTGGTAGGGATTATTTTGTGATAAAGCTTAACATCTTTTATTTTAGGGGTTTGTACTTGGGGAAATTAGACCACAAATGGTTTTGGTCATTGAAAGAAAGATTAGTTTTGAAACCATCTATAGCCCATTTAAGGAAGGCTGAATTGCTTTGTGAGGTACTCTCAACTATAGAAGACAAAGGTCTTGTTAAGAATCTTCTAGGCCTTCAAGCCATGAGTCATCAATTGCTTGAACTCATGAGTCATCAATTGCTTGAACTGCCCACTTAGCATGCGTTATTCGTAAACATCAATTATGCCCATGTTGCCTTAATCGTCGGTAAACAACAAATATTCCATGCCATTTTGTGTAATCCTTTGGAAAACATCAATTATGCTCATGTTGCCTTAATCTTGGGTAAACAACAAATATACAAATATTTCATGCCATTTTGTGGAATCCTTTGGATTGCTTGGCATTGGTATATAGAAAGTCACTTAGGAGCTTGATAAGCTTATCACAAGTATCACAAGATGGATCCCAACAAGAAGAGTAGTAAACATAGGTTGCTACTAACACTTAAGTGCAAATATAGTATTTGCCTCTTAAAGGATAAGAGGTTTGGAAGTCTAGAAGAATGTCTTTTTTCCCCTACCCTTTGCATGACATATTGTTACAAAGTGGAAAGTGAACCATTGAAGGGTAAGAGAATGTCAATAAACTTGAACATCCCCACTTTGTCAATTCATTTTTATGTAAACTCCTTCAACAAATCATGTTGTGAGAAAAGGGCTTTTATGTAGCACTGTGTTTGTTTCATTCTATTGAAGGATTTGTCCAAAAGCCTTGCAAAATGTATTAAAGTGGGCCATGACTTTTCTCTAAAATAGGCCTAGATTTCTAGAATGTTAGGAAATAATTATCAACAAAGTATCCATTGGTAAATTGTTGAGATTGTACGGGAGATAAATCCCTTTCACCAACCCTTGTGAAGCTTTATTGATAAGAAGGTAGCTAAAAGAGGTAAGCAACTAACATATAAATTGAAGGTACAATCAGACAACCTTGTTCCATTGATATGATGAGCCCAAAGCCATTTGAGATTGGTACCATTGTTGGAAATATAGTTTAAACAACAAGAAAAAAAATCTTGAAATTTAAATGTTGTAAGGATGGCCTTAAATT
Organism: Thuja plicata; assembly: GCA_018584345.1. Lineage (NCBI taxonomy): Eukaryota > Viridiplantae > Streptophyta > Pinopsida > Cupressales > Cupressaceae > Thuja > Thuja plicata. The sequence continues at coordinate 220,479 of MU227950.1, read as the reverse complement.
GACCATAAAGAAGATCTAGTCCATGCCATTCATTACCATTCTAGTCAATACCATTCATTACCAAATTGCAAGAATGTTATTTTAAATAAAGTGGCTTTGATAAACCCCATTTGCTTTAATCAGACAATGTTGGGTGCTTAAGGTTACGACTTTGGCCAAGATCTTGTAAGAAACATTAAGCAAGACAATAGATGTCAATTGTTGACAAGCCCTAGATCCCACCCTTGGTAATGAATATGTTGTGTCCTTAATTGATAACACTTCATAAGGTAAAGATTTTACTGATAGACATGAAGCAAGTCTAGAATAGTGAAGAGCCACATTACCTTGAGAATTTCATAAGGAAACCCATCTAGGTCAGGGAGTTTCTCGTTGTTCATGTTCATAAGTGTAACATGAAGCTTATCAAAAAGTGAATTTGCAAGCAACTTGGACATGGTGACTTAACTTGGAAGGAACATTTTCCAAGTACTATTGAAAAGTACAAGCTTGTTCCATAAATGCCTTATAGACTTGAAAAACCATTATGTAATGGTAGGAGGTCTTGGATGTCTCTAAGAGAGTATTTAGGTATCCACAAGTAAATTAGATAGCCCCAAATGAGTTCTTGATTCTTGAGGTGAAAGGATTTGGAAAAATCATTGTAGGCTTTGTCCTTGAATTTGAGCCATTATGGGCAACCCCTAATATGATTTTTGTTAGCTTAGTCATATTGACGAACTGAAGCTTGTGCCTTAATTGGGTGGTGAGATTTTGGAGACAAAGATCAAAAGGATTGATTCTAATTGAGTTGAAATCCTTACAAGTTCATTGATTATAATGTTGTTGATTCTTGTTGATTTTAGCACTATTTTTACAAACTACTATAGAAAGGTGGTAGTGAGGGTAATCATGAAATTTCACTACTCTAAGTCAACTAGTAGTAAGTGATAGACTTGGCTCAATGTCTCACCCTTGTGTGATGAGTTGGATAGGCCCTTTATTAGAAAGTAGTGACATGTTCAAGAAGATTTGTGATTTTCAAGGACGTTTCATCACATGTAATCTTAAAAAGTAAAAAGATAGGCATTGTTTTAGATGATTTGTAGATGTATTTTTACTAATCACCCACTATAAGAAAAGTGGAACATGTGTTGCTTTGAAATCATCACATGTGACTACTAAAACTCCAAGCATAGAATAGTCCCCAATAGTTTTTAAAATAAAACCAAAATTCCGCTTTCTTGAATAAACTATCTCATCAATAGATGTGTGTCCATAATGAACCAATTACAAAAGGCAAGATGTTAGAAAACCATCTCCACAATTTTGTTCTTGTTGGATCATCATTGGACACAAACATTATTCATGCTAATAGACAATCGTCACTATCAAACATAATCCAAATGACATGATGGTTGGGATCGTCTTTAGAGAATATAATGAAATAACTTAAATGTAGGGAAACCAAAACACACATCACCACAACCCTCCTCATCCAAGGTAGTGAACTATATAGCATGAGACGATATCCTTCCTATATAATTATGAAGCAAAAAACCCCTTACTTTTGACTTCTTTTTAGTGCTATAAAAAAATCAAATCAGCCAAGTTTCTAGCATGTAGAACTAACAAATTTTTTTATAAGAAGCTTCCACAGTCTACAAACATTTCATGAGATGATTTTTATATGGAGGGATCGTTTATGGAGAGTTGTGGTTAGTTATCCCCATTCATCAAAATTACTAACTTATTACCCAAAAGTGAACATTAGATTAGCAAGAGAAGTCAATGAGCTACATGGAGTGACATTTCACCGATAGCCTTCCCTTGGCATGTTGTTCTATAAGCCATGGGCTATGGGAATGTTTGGAGCTATAGGTTCAAGAACTCATGATAGAGGTCTGTATGACTTTGAGTTGGTAAAATTTGTGTATGTTGGCTAGGAACTAGTTCCTCTAGAAAAATTGTATCTTTGTTTACAAATATATTGTTGGCTTTTGGCCATAGGGCTTGCCTTTGAGGTAGAAAGTTCTTCTCTCCCACAATGTTTCATCCCCCATTCATAGTCATAATGCTAGATTTTTAATACAATGTTTACAAGCATAATGTGTAATACAAGGACAATTTATGAACTTATGCTCAAGGGATTAACATCTAAGTCAACTATTCAAGAAATGAATGTAGGTTACTTTTTGCAAAAAGCAAAGGTTACTTGAGTAAATCTCTTATGATTCTTTGAGATTTAAGGTGAGGTCTAACAAATCCACTAGTAGGGATACATGGAATATAACCTTTCTAACTTATGATAGATAAAACATTGTTGAGTTTGGATGATTTAGTCCAAAAAGGCCTAAAGAGGCCATGCAAGACCTCAAAGTTCAACCCAACCATGGACCTTGAACAAAGCCTGCTTAGAAACTTTGAAAATTTGCACAACCATTAGTGGATCCACTAGCTATGGAGGCAAAAGCATAGGTAGAAGATCCAGTTTGTGATTCTAGGGATGAAGAGTTTGACTACGATATTTATTCTGGTGATCCTTACTTCTTACTTCACTTATCGCGATCATGGATCATGGTTCTGATGATTGTAGTAGAGATCAAGACCCACAATCAGAAGCATAAGCACATGCTGAAGCATTCCTAAACTCAATCGACCCATGTCTAGCATCTACAATTGCTTACCCAGTCCCATAGCCATTTAGAGAGCGAAACCTATACTTTAGTGAATCATAGGCCCAATAAGATGACATCAAATGAATTTTTATATGAACTAACAATTGTACCAATTAAGAACCATATGCACTTGATGAGTGTCTACAAGAAAACAAACAAATAATTCATGGTAAGGTTCTAGATCCTAGTAAGCTCAATGACCTAGGGTTCCTAAGTGTGCTTAACATAAGTAATCAACAACAACTCTAAGGGTATACAACTATAACAATAAGTGATTAAATTATAGTTCTCATCTCACTCACATACAAAATCAACACTATAGAGGTATCAATATTGTTTCCTTCATTGTAGAACTTGGGAAAAATTTATTGAGTTGTCTTATATGCAATCTTTATTGTAGTTACCCATATTTGAACTAGGGATGAAAGATTTGCAGTTCCCCACCTTACCACTTTGGCTATGTTGGCATCTTTAGATCTAATTTATACTAAATTGGGGGAAAAATGTGTATAGTCCTAAAAAGTTAGCACCCCTTAATTTGGAAGCTCTTGGACCTATTAGTTTAGTGATCTCCTCGATTTTGGATGCATTTATGCTTGATTTTCCTACTTTTCTCTTCGTTTTGCTCCAAGCCTCTCAATACTTCTCGAACCCTGCAAAATATGCCTCAATATTTACCCTTTCGGCTATAGGTCGAACCACTTTCGTTCTATGCCTTGGGGGTTTAAATTTGGTGGGTTTCAGGCCCGATGCAAAGTATTTTAATTCTCCCGCCTGGCACAGTCGGCCTCCGCAAATTTGGACTCCGAAATCACTATAAAAAGGAGCCTCTTCCCTTCAGTTTTCCATCTATCTATCATCTATCATATGCTATCCATTATACACATGCAAGCAATCAAGTCCAAGGTGAATTCAAGAGCTCTTTTTGAAGATTTCAAGCAAGCAAGCAAGGATTTGGCTCTAAGATTTGAAGGTCATCTTCCATCCGTTTGTCATTCTTCTCCTTCTCCATTCAAGCATATCAAGCATACATACATCCATGATATGATTTGGCAAGTGTAGATCTATTGCATTGGTGAAGACATCCTACATTTCTATCAACAAACATTCAATCAAGCAAGTATACATCTTTGTGGATATAGCGGATCTGTATCCATCCACAAGGGTTTGACAGGCAAGGTGAATCCTTACATTTGTCTTGTTTTGCATGTCTTACTTATTTCATTTCAAGGTTAATTCCTATACAGGGGCTTGACCAAGGCAAGTCCCTTTCCCCCAACAATTTCCCCTTCTCTTGTGTGTAGGTGCAGATTTGCGGATTTTTAGACTCGGAATCACAGACCTAGAAGTGCAGTATCAGTCACAGTCCCAAGACCTTCAGATTCAGACCTCCAGGGTATAGATCGAACCACCTCCGACCTATACCTAGGTATAGATTGAACCAGGTTCGACCCATTCCTACAACACGCAAATTGTCACAACAGAGAGCTCCAGCTAGCAGGTTTCTAAATCTCGATTTGTTTCCAGTTTCAGTACAATCTGACAGGGTTTCGACAGATCGGAAGTTGCATCCTCTACTAGCATTCAAGGTGAGCTCTTCATCATCCCTAATCCTTCTTGGTACTTACTTTGGTACACTAGATAAAATATCTTGTTGTTTATCATTGCATGAGTGTTTATTTTACTTTACTCGCATATATTTCATTTCTATCATATAATTTCTTACATTAACGAAAAGAGGTCCCATAATCACACATTCCTTTCAAGGACTAGATCATGCATTAGTCTCCCTTCATCTACTTGGGTTGTTCTAATCAAATCTATCCCCAAAGGGGTCACATTTTAGGATCCCCTTTTCAATGTACATGTGTACTTGGTGGTCTACCATTGATCACCATTTCACCATATACATTTTGGTGAACCTGCTGCTTTCGTGCTTTCTACTTTTTGATTGGATAGTTAGATCTTCTTTGTGTGATCTCTTTTGCATCTTCACTTTATATGCATCTAGTTAACTCTTCTTTGAATGACATAGTTATCTTTACTTTGTATGCATTGTGATAGTTGCTATTTACATTCCATCTTTGCTACATTGTTTCAATTATATTGCACTTTCCTTTCTTTTCCTTCCTTTGTGTATGAGATTTATCACTTTGAGTCTAACCTACAGTATTCCGGTTATAAGAAGTCGTAGACTCATGGTTTCCTTTGATCTTGAACCTCCCTTCTTTACTAGGAATCTTGATGAAACCAACATGCATCCTAATGATACTAATCCTATCATGGAGAACAACTCTTCTCATTCTTCTCATGATGAAGATGAAGCATTAAGAGTTCCTCCCACCCAAGTGCAAAAGCTTACTCATGAATTTGAAAATTTGGAACATTGGTTAGTTCAAGAGAATCATAATCGTGGAGCTCTTTCCGTTGTAGAAGGCTTAAAGAAACTCGTTCATAATGATGAACATGGTCTTAACCTCTTACGTGACATTTCCCATCTTATTAATGTCAATATTAAACCTCTTACAAAATGTTCTCAAGAATTAGGCTATATCCCCCCTACTACAAGTGTTGAAACTTCTTTGCCCATCTCCACTTCCATTCCTAGTATCTCCACTTATGCTCCACTTCTTATCACAACCTCAATCCAAACTTCTAATACTACACATGTGAGTCTCTCTAATCCCATTCTTCTTTCTATTCCTACGAGTGTTCCATGTGTTTCATTGCCTTCCTCTACGCCTTCTTATCATAGTGTTCCTTTTTCATATCCTAATCCCATTTCCACCAATGTTCCTACCATGCTTCATGCTTCTTCCAAATATTCTTAACATTTCCAATGTTTCTCCTCCTATCATTTCTTCTACTGATTCTACCATTAATAGCTTAGCTCAAACCCTCTCTTCTTTGCAACAACTTGCTTCTTTGACTCAATCCAAATTCAACATTCCCACATGTGATATTGCTAGTCCTTTGTCCATAGATATTATCCGAGTTGTTATCCCACAAAATATTGAGATTCCTCATCTTGAGACTTACAATGGTAAGGGTGATCCTGTGACTCATGTTAAAACCTTTCAAACCTTGTGTAGTGATTTCTCTCACGACTATAGGTTCATGACAAATTTGTTTACTAGAACTTTTCGAGACAAAGATTTTCAATGGTACTGTTCTTTGCCTCTTTATTCTATTGTTTCCTTCCACAAGCTTGCTAATGCTTTTATTCCACAATTTCAAAACAACATTGGTCCTCAAATTTCTTTGACTGCTTTTATGCATTGTAAATAAGGTGTTAAAGAAAAGTTAGTGACTTTATTGGTAGATTTAAGCATTTGCATGCTAGAATTTCTTATCTTGTGCCTAATGTTGATATGCAACGTATTTTTATTACTAATTTACAAAAGGACATTAGAGATAAGATACTCCTTATTGAGTTCTCTTTCCTTTCACAATTGTGTGTAATGCTTCATCATTATCAACTTCAAGTGACTCAATTTGAGAGCAACACTCCAATGGCTCTTGTTCCCATTGATAAGAGTGATGCCGCATCCAATTTTAACAAATTCCAGAAGACCTTCTCGTACTTTTACTCCACTTTCTGAATCTTTGCATAATGTGATGTTGAAGTTATTGAAAACAAACATGATTCAACTTCCTTCAATCAAACCAATTGACCCATCCAAACCGCCCTCTAGATTCTTTGATCCCAAAGCTTTCTGTCAATTCCATCGTCAACCTAGTCATGATACTGAAAAATGTTATTCCTTGAAACATGTGGTTCAAGACCTTATTGATTCTAATGTTACATCTATAGATGTTGATATCAACCAGGGAAACAAATCAATTGCACCTCCTAATCAGAATTTCCAAATATACACTAATCCTTTACCATCTCATTCAACCAATACTATTGAGCAACCTTCTTCTCCCATGCACATTGATTATGATGAGAAAGTTGACGAAGCCACTCATATTGTCAACCGAATTGAACATGTTCAACTTCAACCTAAACCTTAGTCTTGCATTACTTTTGATTCCGCTGAAATAACTAAGGCACCTGATGGTCCTTTATACATTGTCGCTAGGGTTGATGGTACTCCTTCCTGTGGTGCCCTTATTGATCCCATTTGCATTGTGAATGTGATAACTGAAGAACATCTTTTTAGTAAATGATTACATAAAGATTTCTATGATAAATCTGATGTTTTGATTCAAACTTGCAATGGTTTCCTTTATTTGTCCCATGGTTCCATTTCTTTTCCTATGGAAGTTGGTGGTAAAACTTTGGATACTACTTTCACTGTTATTCTTATGTCTGATCAATTTCAAGTCAAACTTGGTCTTCCTTGGCTTACCTCCATGAGTGTCGTGGCTTCTCCTATTCATAAATATGGTAAATTCCCTCATAATGGAGAGATCGTGATTGTTAACCATAGTCTTTATCAGCCTTCTATGTCTCGAGACTCTGTTGACCTTGATTTCTTTTGGCCTTACATTCCTCAACCAACTAAAGTTTGTCCTGATTATCTTTTTCGCTCATACCAAGCCTTTAAGATTCAAAAGATTTGTAAACTTAGCAAACCTATGGATGATCTTAGTCGTGGCCTTCTTCCTACACCACCTATCCTTCCTTTGCATCCTACTCCTGTCATCTCTCAACCTAGTGTGGTTCCTTTGGTTCTTCCTCCTAAAGAAGAAAAGGACCCGGTGTTGATTGGTCCTATCCCAACCCACATATCTATAAAAACCAAATGTAACCGTCATGCTCGTGATCGTCATTGTAAACGTCGCGCTAGAGCTTGTGCACGTGTTTTTCAAAAAATTTCTTCACCTCATTCCCCTCTTCATACTTCACTTTCCTTTGACCAACTCATGCTTGAGTCTATGGAGGAAGTGCATTTACAAAAAGTTAAAATGAACAAACATGACAATGTTATTCGTATCTTATATTCTATTACAATTAATCTTGATGAAGAAGATACTCTTGATGATGATGTTCATGATACTAACAATGATATACATGCTAGTGATTCTGATGATATTTATGAGACTATTGATCTTGATAATGATTTACTACATATGCTTTCACAACAATTATTTATCACTCATAACGACAAACACAGTGACCTCTCTTTGCAGCAGGGTTCTTGTTTGGCTATTGTTCCATCCGCTGTACTTGATGTTGTTCCTCTTGAGAGTTGCCCACCATCCCTAAACACTATGGACCGAGATGGCGGTAGGTGATATGCTGGACTAGCTCCTCTTGCATGATGGATCCTTTCTTTTCTTTGTTTGTTTATTTTTTTGTCGTGATGTGTTTCCCCTGTGATGTGCTACTTGTTCTATGTCTTGTTTAGATTTCTTTAAACGACCCTTGTTGCTCTGTTGTCGCAAGGTGATAAGGGAATCATAATGTTGTAATCATTCTTATATTTTTATCTTATTGTTTTTCTATATATTGTTACATGTTATGTTGTAAATGTGTCTTGTTCATAAATGTGCCTTTGCGTTGTCTTCTTGGGATGATGCAAATCAGTAGAACTTATTCTTTTTATTCTTCGTGATGCCAACCAAAAAGACTCTTCTTTGTAAATCTTACATGCCTTTCTTCCATTGTGTTGTAGTTCTACTTTCTTTGGGAGATGATGACTATTCATTTTGACATAATTCAGATATACATGAGTTATCATATGATCTACTAACCCCAGAGTTGGTGGATACCTTTCGTGCCCTCTTTTGTCATGTGCTTATTTCCCTTGATTTGTCCTTTCTTGGGGGCATTTCACAGTGGAAACGTTTCTGGTGGATGCATGTACGCTTTGTTAAATTCATTACTCCCATTAAGGTGTTTGCAATAGCTTCAACGTGGGGCATACACTTCACTCACATTTTGCACACACACACTGTTTTTTGATGATGCTTTACATTTTGGATCCCTTATGGACATATTATCCTTAAGGATTGATCCCTCCTTTTTCTTTCGATCCCTTATGGACATACAATCCTTAAGGATAGATCGCTCTTCGCCAGATCTGTTATTGACATACAATCTTTAAGGACAAATCCTAGATGGATTGACTAGCATGAAAACCAACCTGCTAGAACTTTCAATGTCATCTTTTGCGGCGCTTTCTTTGTGTGGTCCATAGGAAGACATACAATCTTACTGGGCATGGTGGTCACACTTTGATTTCTTTGTGTGGTCCACAGTAAGACATACAATCTTACTAGGCATGGTGGTCACACTTTTCTTTCTTTGTGTGGTTCACAATAAGACATACAATTCTACTGGGCATGGTGGTCACACTTTGCTTTCTTTGTGTGGTTCATAGTGGGACATACAATCTTACTGGGGCTAAGGTAATCACATCTCTCTCTCTCTCTCTCTCTCTCTCTCTCTCTCTCTTCTGAGTGATGTCTCTCTTATCTTAGTTTTGGATTCGATGAGGACTTAAGTCACTTGGGGGCTTGATGTTTCTTTGTCTCCTAAAATTTGGTAACATCATCTTATGCATTTGATCTACTTTACCATGAGCATGAGCTTGTCTCATTACTCCCACTAAAGTGGGGGCTAAATGTATAGTCCTAAATTGTTAGCACCCATTAGTTTGGAATCTCTAGGACCTATTAGGCCCCATTTTAGTGATCTCCTCGATTTTGGATGCATTTATGCTTGATTTTCCCGCTTTTCTCTTTGTTTTGCCCCGAGCCTCTCAATACTTCTCGAACCCCACAAAATCTACCTAAAAATTTACCCTTATAGGTATAGGTTAAACTTCTTTCCACCTATACCAGGTATAGGTCGAAACACTTTCGACCTATACCTCAGGGGTTTAAATTTGGTGGGTTTTAGGCCCGATGCAAAGTATTTTCATTCTCCCGCCTGACACAATCGGCCTTCGCAAATTTGGACTCCGAAATCATTATAAAAGGAGGCCTCTTCCCTTCATTTCTTCATCTATCTATCCTCTATCATATGCTATCCATTATACACATGCAAGCAATCAAGTCCAAGGTGAATTCAAGAATTCTTTTTGAAGATTTCAAGCAAGCAAGCAGGGATTTGGCTCTAAGATTTGAAGACTATCTTCCATCCATTCTTTTCTAAGGTGAATTCAAGAGCTCTTTTTGAAGATTTCAAGCAAGTAAGCAAGTATTTGGCTCTAAGATTTGAAGACTATCTTCCATCCATTCTTTATTCCTCTCCTCCATTCAAGCATATCAAGTATACATACATCCATGATATATGATTTGACAAGTGTAGATCTATTGCATTGGTGAAGACATCATACATTTCTATCAACAAACATTCAATCAAGAATGTATACATCTTTGTGGATATAGAGGATCGATATCCATCCACAAGGGTTTGACAAGCAAGGTGAATACTTACATTTGTCTTGTTTTACTTATTTCATTTCGAGGTTAACTCCTATACAGGGGATTGACCAAGGCAAACCCCTTTCCCCCAACAATTTCCCCTTCGTGTAGGTGCAAATTTGTGTAGTTTCAGACTCAGAATTGCAGTATCAGCCACACTCCTGAGACCTTCAGATTTAGACCTCCAGGGTATAGGTCGAACGACCTCTGATCTATACCAGGGTATAGGTCGAACTGGGTTCGACCTATTCCCACAACACTCAGACTTTCACAACACAGAGCTCCAGCTTGCAAGTTTTCAGATCTCGATATGTTTCCAGTTTCAGTATAGTCTGATAGGGTTTCTACAAATCTGAAGTTGCATCCTCTACTAGCCTTCAAGGTGAGTTTGTCATCATCCCTATTCCTTCTTGGCACTTACTTTGGCACACTAGATCGAATATCTTGTTGTTTATCATTGCATGAGTGTTTATTTTACTTTACTTGCATATATTTTATTTCTATCATATCATTTCTTACATAAACGAAAAGAGGTCCTAAAATCACACATTCCTTTCAAGGACTAGATCATGCATTAGTATCCCTTCATCTACTTGGGTTGTGCTAATCCGATCTAGCCCCAAAGGGGTCACATTTTAGGATCCATTTTCAATGTACATGCGTGACTTGGTGGTCTACCATTGATTACCATTTCACCATATACAAAATGTTTTTAGTTTGTTATCCATTGGATATGTTATGTAGGGTATTCCACTTCATGTATCCTTCTTTATCCCTTTGATGTCACATAACCTATTTTTAGTCACTTGAACAAAATTATCAAAGGTAGGGCATTAGATATATTAAGAAATTTAATCTCTCTCAAGGGTTGAATTAAGGGTGACATTATGAAAACTCCTAAAGTATCTTGACTGGGTGGTATACAGAAATAAAAAGGGCTAAAAAGAAAATCTAAGTAGTACCAAAGATAAACTAGGAGTTTGTGTAAGCTAGATCAAAGTTCTCTCACTACTATCTCTATAAATGAGTAATTCAAAGACCCACAGTTGCCAAATAAAAAATATGTGATCTCTAAATTTGACAAGCAAGAAAATTTTTAATAAGTAAATTAAAAAAGTCTCATATTCACAAGTAATTACAAAAACTTAAATCTTCCTTGAATATTTGCAACATGCAGTAGTAAAGGATTACTATATGTATCTAGTTATTATATTATATGAAATTATATACATGTATTCATTACATTAGGTCCAACATATTTTCAAACTACATACAAAAACGAGACATACCAATAGATTATGGATCATCAACAATATAATTAAAAGAGAAAAGGCAATCTGTAGTTCCCCAACTCCAATCGATACTAAAAACATAACATCAAAAATTTATGAATATACTTTGAATACAAAATCATAATGGATAAAAAATTGTTCCCCTTCATGACATGTTATTATGATCTCTTATCTTCCTCTGTGGACTTGCTCAAACAATGATCCTTCTTTGTTAATTGAAAATGATTGGAACTTGTAAAAATTGCAAGTTCCAATAGAAGGAAAATAGTAAGATTTTAGATACTTTCCGAGTTAATCACTAATGGATCTAGCTTCCTTACAAAAGATTCATATTTGGTTCACTTTGAACCTTCCATACTTTGTTTAACATGAAAATCAAACCCCAAAATATATTCGTGCATATCCTCTTGAATTGTGAAGATATTGCTACCACCAAATAAAACTATTTGGACCATGATGGTGTGTCATATTCTTATCAAGTTAAGACGAGATATAGGATGTTTATTAGGGTCGGATATAACTTTATTATGTAGTCCACCCTGCGTTGTTTAACATAAAAATCAAACCCCAAAATATATTTTTGCACATCCTCTTGAATTGTGAAGATATTGCTACCACCAAATAGAACTATTTGGACCATGGTGGTGTGTGATACTGTTATCAAATAAACTTTATTATGTAATCCACCAAAGAAACCTCATCCATTCTTGCAAATCATTGTCCTTCGTAGATATTTGTAGTGTCATTCTTCAACACAATTTCATTCTTAATGCCTTCAACCAAGATGCCCTTCCACCATTCTATTCCATACTTTATATTCATCTTGGTACAACTTTCTTCTACAATGCTACTTTCCATTACATACTTGATGAAAGGAAGTATCTCTTTTCTAAGGAGTCTTTCCTTTCCAATTTTAGAGTGACATCTAGAGGGGTATCATCTAAATTTAATAATAAACATAAGAACACAAAGGGATGTTGAGGCATGAAAAGAACATGGCACATCAAAGAGGACATACCATGGTGAAAAATATGTTATATGAGCCACATTTACATAGAAAGAGAGTTCTCATTTATCACTTTGTTAAATAAAAATTATGAATAAATATCGTTGGAAATTTGAAGTAAAATTTGAAAATGAGATGAGATTCTCTCAAGTGGTAGCGCAAGATGTTGTGGTTTCTTCTCAGGTTGATCAGGTTACTAGTGATGTGGTTGTTGCGACTAGTGTGTCGGTCCATTCCCTGAATGTGGGTTCGATTGGGCCTATGACGACTACTTCATCTGACAATCTTTCTCGAGATGATGGTGGTCCAACAATAGGTTCATTGGATTGGCTTGATGCAGATGCAAAGGTGGAAGAGGGATGAATTACTGTTAAGGGTAAGAAAACTAAGATGTCTACGCCCTCTTTTGACATGACTCTTTGTTCCCACAAGGGATGTGCTAAAGGTAAAATTTGATGGCTCCTAGTTGTGGATGCTTGGGGTAGAGTTTTCTTTGGTCCTTTCTTTGGTTTTTGGTTGCTTGCTTGCTTTTTTCTTGCAATTTTTTGTTTCAGGTTGTGGGAGCCTGTTGGTAAAACCCATGTTGTGGTCTTGGGAGCCTGTTGTTGTTGGGCTCCAGTTTCATTCCGAGTGTAAAGGGTTCTGGTTACCTTCAAAACTTTTTTTTCCTGAATCAAAATCTTTCAAGTAAAATCTAAGAAAGCCAAATTGAAATGATTGAGGAAGGAAAAAATAATATATACTTTGCAATTCAAGCACTAACGAGCCAAGGAGAAAACAAGGAAAAAATGAAAAACACTGAAGCATACCAACAAGGGTGGGTCAATACAAAAAATAGTGGATTATACCTTGTGAGAGTCAAAAAAACAAGAAAAGATACAAACTAAAGTTGATTAGACACATTTCCAACCCCAAATTCTAGTGCAAAAATGTCATGACTTATTCATTCTACTATCATGTGTAGGTATGTATGTATCTATACGTGTATATATATGTATGTATGTATATGTATACACACACGCATTTATGTACACACACACACACACACCCCAAAGATTACATCCTAGTAAAGTGGTCCAAAATCGAAGCAAGAAACTTGACAAAGTCTAAGAAATTTACTAATATGCTCATGTTATTACAATTCACTTCTTGTTGCTATTGTAGAATGTCTTTTGACATTATTAACATTATTTAATTTATTTTTAATAAAATATCTATTAATTTTAACAATTTTATCATTACGAAAAATATTTTTTGATTTAATAAATACATTGAACTTTACTGAAGGACGTGATGATCAAGAGATCTCTAGTAGCTCTGAAAATTTAGAAGAAGAAGAAGAACCTTAACTTCAACCTTTAAGGAGGTCTACAAGAATTAGGTAGCAACAAGATTGTTTTGGTTATTTAGTGTTATATTCTATTTGTACTTTTGCTTTGATTGCTAACACTAATGAGCCTAGGATTGTTAGAGAAGCTACAAGTATGACTAATGTAGATTCCTAGATGAAAGCCATGGATAAAGAGATGGATTCTTTGAAGAGGAAGAAGAATACAAAAAATATGGTACTTTTCTTGAAGGACGTAAGCCTGTGGGATCTAAATGGGTGTTCAATAAAAAGTTGGGTCTTGATGGTAGTGTTGAGAAGCAAAAATGGCAGTTCTCTATGAAGAGGTATTGTCGAGTTGGGGGAATTTATTATGGTGAGATTTTCTCTCTCATTTCAAGATTGACATCCATTCGGTTTTTATTATCACTTTCTATAGCTTATGACTAAGAGCAGATGGATGTGGACATAAATTCTTTCATGGTGATTTTTATGAAGAAATATATATGTCATTGTCAAAGCATTTTGTGGTAAAAGGTAAAGAAAATCCAATTTCCAAATTGAAGATTTTTGTGTATGGTCTGGAACAATCTCGTACGATGTTGTACCAAAAGTTTGATACCTATATGTTGAGTTTTGGATTTCAGGTGTCTAAATTCGGTCGTTGTGTTTATTTCAAAATTGTTAATAGGTATATTTTCGTTATTGCATTATATGTGGATGATATTGTTGAGATATTGTGCAAATATGTGTTTCAGACATTATTATCACATATTTGAGAGATGTGTTGTCATTGATGTCAACATCTTTGTTCTGACAGTGTTGTAGAGATGTTGCAGGAATGTTCAGTGAGAAGATTTATTTGGTATGGCTATTGTATTGAAGATCAGATACTGTGAAGGCACCGATGGTTTCATGGATGTCTGTAGTTGATCTATGTCAGTCTACTGAATCAAACCACCATCCTCCTGCTTGTAAAGCTTGTAAAGTAGGTGCTCTTCCATTGATCTAGCACCATTTAAATGATATCATGTATCCTATGTTAGCCTATAACATACGTTTCTACAAAATACAAAATCAAGTATTTAATGACAATGAATCAATTGTTAAGGGCAACACATCACTACCTAAAATATCTACAAGACAGGATTTCAATGACCAATGAATAGCTCTACACTCAGCTAAAATGCCTACAATGACCATCTCTACACTCAACAAAAATATCTACAAGAGAGGATTTCAAAACAACAAGGTTGATTCACATCTTTGTTTTTGCTCCATGTCTCCTTTGCTAACTTCTTCGCATATTTAGGGTCATCAAACACAAATATTATCAAATAAGGTTCCTAATTTGGCATGTTGTACAAGAAAATAGGAGAACACAAATTTTCAAATGAAATCAATTACTCAAAGTCCGCCAAGACACAAGAAGTAAGTTGAGTTGATAGCTTTAAACATGGTATTTATACGAACCTGTCATTACTCAATTCCAATATATTTCAAATTAGGGTGTACATAGAGCTTGAGATCATCCTTGAATTCTATTCACAATAAGGTTACAATATAGTGCCAGATATTAGAGTATTGGAGACCATAAGCATTTAAATATTTGAAACCCCAATGATACATCATTTGAAAAGAAATTCTTACTGGGATTGTCAATCAATGGAGCCTTCCATTTTCCCTTGTAGTTTAGATTCTTGATTTTCTGTCCATTGTTTAATGCACCATCATAAGAAACCCACATATACAAGCACTGAAAACAAGAAGAAAGAAGAAGGCTACAACAATGTTATGTACCACAATGAGTAATTTTTTAATATAAAAGTTATTTGCAACATTTGGGATTGAGAAATTTAATTTTGCGATGTCTATTTGTGATAATCCGACGTTGAACTCTGTAAACTGCAAAATGTTTTACGAACTGTTCATGTAAATATCTAAACAATGTCATGATTTTTGTGATGAATTTATGATTTCAAATATTAGTAGCAACAACCCTCATTGTTATCGCTCAGGAATACATTATATATGATTATATGCAAAGTGTTTGACAAAATGCCTGTTCACAAAACTATGAAAATTTGAAGTCTGTATAATTTTTTTGGGCAATATAGTACATTCATGGTGTTAATTTCAAAGCCATATAAGTGTGGTGGCTCTAAAGTCATAGAACTGAAAGTTAGTAGTGGCAGCAAGGAGTTGGACAGTGGCATCAGATATGGATGATAGTTCTTACAACTCAGCACATGGTGGAGAAGGTAAGGACATTTCACGGGCTTACTAACTCTTTGTTTTATATTTTGTCTCCACTTTGCTTTGTGTGTTCTTTTCACTGTACTTTTTGGGTTTTGTCCTTTATGGCTTCATTACTAATGGTCACAAATGGCTAATTGTTTTTTTATTATCTGATTTCAGTTTGCTTGATCACTATGGGTGTTATGGTATTGTAGTAAGTTTTTTTAAAGTTCATGGATAACCCTTGTCATAACCATATGAAAAATAAATAATAAAATTCTCTGTTACAGCTATTTGTGCAACTTTTTGAGAAATTAAGTACAATAGAAAATGCAACTAAAACACCTGCATGTTTTAACATCCTAAGAAAATATTGTTATTAAATGCATCGCGATAATTACTTTCTAAAACAAAATTTATGGTCAAAATAAGGCCAAACATGTTACCTAGAACCCAAAATATAAACACTATGAATTCTTTTAATTAGTAGGAGCATTTGCTAGGCGAATAAACAGAAAATGTGATTTTGCTCTGCATAATTGCTTCCAAATGTTGTATGTGAAATAATGTTTGATGTGAGAACAAAAAACTCTTTGAAAATGTCAATCTCACTGGCCACTAAAGATGTTAAATTTCTCCATTCTCTGCACATATTGGTGCCAGACTCTGCAATCGAAGGAATCATGCCCTGACATGATAGATGTATTTTATATGAGTTAAGATGGAATGTAATTTCTTGGTAGAAAAAACCATGAATACAAAACTACCACATCTCTACAAGAGTCCATAAGAAGAAAAGTGAAACACTCATACATTGAGCGTGATAATCTTAATATAGAGATTAATCTTAAGGAAAAAATAATTTAAATGTATTTCATTATTAATATCAGGATTCAACATGTTTTTGAGTTAAATATATGGTTTGATATCCACGTTGAACAATCTTTTATTTGACTATTATCCAGAAAAACATTAAATACAACAGTTGAAAGTGTCCAATTAGAATGCTAGTATGTTATTGATAGATTTCAAAAAAGCTTATGACAGGATTGAGTAGAAGTTTTTAATGATGTTGGATTGTCTAGGATTTCCAAAAGCATTCTAACAAATGGTTGGAGTTTTGATGAAGGATGATAATGCTCAAGTAGAGGTTAATGGTAGCATATTTGAAAGTTTTAGCCTTTCTAGATCCATTAGACAGGGCTTTTCACTCACCCCTACCTTGTTTGTGATTGTTGTTGATGCACTCTTTTATCTTCTGAGAGACAATTCCTTATCTCCATGGGTGCGGGGGGTTACTCTGCCTAATGGGGAGAACTTGACCAATGTATAATTTGCAGATGATACAACCAATCTCTTGGTGTTGAAGGAAGATAATTTGTCTACTTATGAATAAGTTGGACCTTTTCTATTGTGCCTTAGGGAGTAAAATCTCCCTTCCTAAATCTTTCATGCCAGGGTGGCAGGAACATCCTTCCAAGTGGTTTAACAAATATGGAATTGAATGGGGAGGGCCAAGACATCAAGTCAGATATTTGGGAATCCCATTTGTTGTGCAACATCATCTTGAGAAGTGTGGAAGTGGATCAAGACTAAAATTGATAATAAAAAAAAACTAAATAAATGGGATAGACATTATTTGTCTCTTGTAGGAAGGTACTAGGTTTGTCAGAAGGTATTGTCTTCATATAACATTTACTACACTTGTGCTTCGTTGTTTAGCCAATAACAATTCAACCATTGTATAACCAAATTAGAAATTACCTTTGGCTAGATGGTAAGGGACAAGAAAGACACATGCAGTAAAATGGTAGTGGTGTACAATGAGTAAGGCCAAGTGGGGTCTAGGACTTAAGGACCTTAGCATTCAAGGTGTCACCCTTGTAGTTAAATGGATTTATAGAGCATTACAAGGCAACAAGCCTTTGCAAATCATGGTCAAAAAAAATATTAGTAGAGCCGGTCCACACAAAGGCTCAACATGGAAGGGCCTTCACCTCTGTGACCTCGCTATTAGTTTGGTTCCTATTAAGGTTGCAGGATCATATGTATTCCACTCAATTTGTAGAGGATGGGTTCAAGTGAGACACGTGATTTCTCATAATGGTATTGTCTTTGCTAACAACAAAGTATGTGGGGAAAGGTCCATTTGGTGGAACCTTAAGCATAATGACAAGCCCCTTGCATTGTTGAAAGGATGCTAAGCTAGATGTTGGGTAGAAAAAGAGATCAATAAATTGGGTGACACTATTAATGATGGGCGACTTGTGGATTGGGAGGAACTGGAAGCTAAATTTAGTATTCCACAAACTCAGTGGAGAACAAACTCCATCTTAGGGGAGGCTTGTAAATATCTCTCCCTTCCTAAACACTGCAGTCACGATGATTCCAAATTCATGTCATTTCAATGGATGGATGGTACCCCTCTCCATTGCATCAAGGCCAAAACTCTCTAATCTCTCCTAGTAGACAATGAGGATATCTTTTAGCACATCAATCTTTGTTGGGGTTTGAATCATGATTCTATTAAGTGGAGCAAAATTCTCAACATTATATAGGACAGATTGGTGGAGCCTAAAAATAAATTCTTTTTGTGGAGAATGATTCTCCATAGGCTTCCCCTTAAACAACCAAGTGGAGATTATAACATTTTATATATTTGTCAGACCCCTGAAACTCTTCTTCATTTATTTTTTGGTTGTATGTTTGCAAAATAAATTTGGAGGCTTTTTAGTTTTTACATTAATGAGAATATTTCTAATGTTGAGCTAGTGTTTGGATGTACCCTAGACCTTATGAATAATTTCAAAGTTTTTTTTTGTCTTGTGTTTCAGTAGAGATTTTGTGGATCATTTGGAAGTTTAGGAATGATAATATTTTTAGTGCAGACCTAGAGTTCTTACTAAGTCTCTTAGGAGGCCCAAATTTTATGACATTGCTATGCAGGTTTTAGTAACTATGAGACTTAGCATGGGGAAGTTTGAGAATCTATTAAAGCATGAGATGGTTAGAGTATTCAGGAGTGAGATTTCACATGACTATACATGGGGACTAAGATCATAGGAAAGGACACCATTTGAACTTTCTTTACAAAACTTCATGGCAAAGCTTACGCTACATTGAGAGGGGAACCCTATAGATGAAGTACTTGAAGAAGTTATTCCTATTGCATCCATTCCACATAATGTTGATGTTTTTGTAGATGATGATGTTGTGTAAGATCCCTTGCTAGTTTCTATAAGAGTAGATCATCCCTATACACAACAGATATTAGATGGAAAAGAACTAAGGTGGATGGAAGGTCCTACATGGTGGGTGCCCGGGTTGAGAGGAAAGGCGAGGATAGGAACCCAGATCGTGTTTATTGGAGATAGTCTTTTTGTTTTCAGTATCTCCTTATGATCAACATTATTGATGTATATCTTGTTTAGGTCTATTTTGGCATACTCTAGTTTAGTTGCTAGATGTTGGTGGTCAGTCTTGTTGATAGATACTTTTTGTGCATATATTAAGTTTTTTTTATTAGATGGTGTGACAAGGTTGTAAGATGTATCTATTTTGATGTGACAGTCTCGTATCAAGAACAACTCTTATGTTAGTTGACTCCTTTATATCTAATATAAAAAAATACAACTAACAATCACCTTTTTAGCAGTTAGAAACATACTTTTATACATCTCACAAGAAACATCGACGATTTATATTATGGATTCAAATTTATGCTCCTTCAGTTCAAACCACTTTTCATTGGTGCAAACATTGGCTACCACTGAACTGTCATTTCCCTACAAACAGACATGTTTGTCATCCTTATTTAATATTCCAAAATTAAATTATAACAAATTACTATTGAAATAGGAAAATGAACATAATTAGATCAATACTTTGAACTAATAATAGAATTTTACAAATGTTTTTATTTTATAAAAAAAATACTTTTGTGTCACCTGTTTATGAGGTTTCAAGGGTTCTTCTAGCTGAAAATTCACAAGCTCTACCTATATGAATCCTCCCTTCGACAGATGGTTAGAACTTACTATCGTTGGGGTATATAAAGAAAATCATGGGATGTCTCGAGTTGGATGTATAATAAGAGACCATTGTTGGAGAATTGTCAAAGTTTCCACCAAAAAACTCCCATTTTGCACCAACAAAGAGGCAGAGGTGCAAGCGATTGTGCTCAGGCCTATGACTTGCAAGCATTATGGTTTTAACTTTTTAAGAAATTAAAAAATAAATGACTCCCAAATAATTTTTAATGCACTTCAAAAATGATCATTTCAAATTTGGAAAACCCAGAATATCTTACAACAATGACAACCCCTATTTAATGACTTGGCAAAATACTCCATGTTGGAACTTCAATTTTTGCATAAAAGTAGGGTTCCATATACTAAGAAAATGAGTAATAACCCTTAAAAATTCCTCCTTAAATACGATGATCAACATAAAAATTCACTCTTCCATCATGTTCACCTCTCATAAATATGTATGTATGTCCATATTTAGCCCTCCAAAGTCACATATGATCACAATTTAAAATATCAAATTTTAGAATGTTGGCATTATGGTAGTTTTGGGGGTGATATGAAGAGCAGTCATGAGCGGATGCATAAGTGGTTGTCATTGATGGCAATGTATTCAGTTATCATGATTGAAGTGACCTGTAAGATCTGTACATGATCAGTAAAGGGAAGATCAACTATGTATGTTGACTGACCTGTTCAGGAAGAACAATATTAGACATAGAATGTGGTAGCGATCGAGTTGGGGAAATATTTATGTGTTGTAATCATAGATACAATTTGTATATGTTAATTGGAATCCATGATTCCAATCACAACAGTTTACACCAAGTTTTGAATTAATTATGTTTTGAATGAGAAGACAGTTTACCTATCTGATCACCGATCAGAGTTTCATATTAATTTGGTTAAGGTGGTGGATTTGAGGTCGACATATTAGTTCTAAATATTGGTAATACGTTTGAGGATGACATATTGGATGTTGTTGACACTGATTTCAAGGAGGTTGGCTAATCTTTTGAGCCGATTGTGGTGGAAAGTTCTAGGTCTTGTGTGACCTAACGACAATTCTATATAAGGAGCACTAAATCATTTGATTTAGGGTTGCGATTGTATTTTAGGTTAGGTGATCATGAATTGAAGAAGCATAGATCAGTACAATGTCAGGAAGAAAACAAGCAGAAAGGATTTGATAGGAAATCAATGCCATTCTACAAATCAACATATCTTGTTGTTCCCTAACAGTTGCAATAGGTTAAATCCCTTAATCGGGTGAACTTTAACAAGTTCTTATTTGTAAATTCTTTAACATGGTAACTTCTTTATTGAGGTTTGAAATCTTGTAGTGAGGTAGATCATAAATAATCTTATTGTACTCCTAACAGTGTACTAATCACTCCTAATAAGGTGAACCCTCAGAAAGGGTATTTGTAGCTCCTAATAGGGAAAACTCATTTACTACAGTATTGGGCTTGTGGGTGTCATCACCACCGTGGTTTTTTCCCTCTTACAAGGGTTCCATGATGAAATATATGTGTTATGTGTGTTGAGATTTTGGATGCTTGATATTGTTTACTGTCATTTGTTTACTTCAGATATATGCTTTGTGGTTTGGGAGTTAATAGTGCAGATAATCATATCGGTGGTTGAATTTGTTCCTTACCTATTTGTACTGATTCACCCCCCNTATTCCCCCCCCCCCCCCCCCTCAGTACCTTAGATTTCTAACAATTGGTATCAGAGCACTGGTCCTCATGATATTAAGCTTAACTACTTGAGGAAAAGATCCCTATAATTCAACATGGATAGATACAAGTATGAAAACCAGCTTGAGGATGCAAGCAAAGTTATCAATGAACTGAAAGAAAAGCCGAGGCATTCCCTTGCTAAGAGAAGAGAGCTTGTTGAGAAATTGAGTGAAATTCAAGACTACATTGGACAGTTGTCTAAATGTAGTTTTTCTGAAGAATTTGAGGAAGCACTTGCAGATCTAATGGATTAAAATAGTGGACTCAAAATGGAAGTGGCAAATCTGAAAAGAGAGCTTGAAAGTTAGTCTGCCAGGATTGTTGAAGAGCTTGAAGGAAGAAGAGATTCTCAGGATGCCAAGAAAATTGTTGAAGATGCCCTAAAGGCTAAAGATGAAACCCTAACAAAGAAGTTGGAAGAAGAGATTCTCAGGATGCCAAGAAAATTGTTGAAGATGCCCTAAAGGCTAAAGATGAAACCCTAACAAAGAAGTTGGAGCAAATATTCAGATCGGAGCAAGAGGTTGCTTTATTGCAGGAACACTTACATGACACAAATGAAGAAGATTATGATATTGAAAGAAAATGAGGGAATAAGGAAAGAGAATGAAAGGGTAAAAGAAGAGTTGAAAGTTGTAAATGATCTGCTGGATAAATTCAGAAAGAGATTAGATAAACTTGATGAACAACTTGGAAGACAAAGGGTGAATGGAGAGAAACAAGGTCTAGAATTTTCAAAATTTGAAGCTGGTGAATCATCTTACACTAAGGACATCAATGCAGGAGGAAAATTGATACCCAAGGTAAACAATAACACTCGCAAGAGAAGGTATAGACTAGTATGCTTTAATTGGCAAAAGGAAGGTCATACTGCTAATGTATGTTGGTTTAAACCTATTGTTCCAAATGTTAGACCTAGAGGTTCTATTGGTAGATCAGGAAATTCATATGATAGAACTAATAACTACAAGGCTAGATCTAATGCATTCCATGGAGTTTGTTATTATTGTAACAAGTATGGATATAGATCTAATTAGTGCAGGGTGAGAATCAACAACCAGTGGTCATATGATTACAACACTCAGAGACCTATTATTCAAGGTACTTCTTCTTCTTCTTCTTCTTCTTTCACAACTGTGGACACGTGGATATGAATCACAGATTAAGGTCGCCTAGAGGCAATGCTGGATCTTGGAATGTAATAGGTATGGTTTGTTATGTCTATAACAAAGTTGGTCATCTTGCAAGATCTTGCAGAGCAAGAAAGTATAGCAGAGGTCAACCGGTGAACAATGTTGAAAATGCTAAAGGGAAGGAAAATTTTAATGTTGTTGAAGTCAGAAATGATATGAAGAAGACATGGGTGAGGAAAGGAGAATTGAATTCTTCACAGTTGACTGAGAACTCAACAAGTTCAAGAAATGTGGAGAATCCATCGATGAACTAAGCACATTATTTGCTTAGGGGGAGCACTTACAGTCAAATCATTTACCATTTCATGAGTGGTAAGATTCATATGCATTTTGAGATGTCCATTTGTGAGTTAATGATGGTTAGTAAAGATGAAGTCTTTGTGTGCATGCGTTTAACAATTGTTATGTTTTAACTATTGTGGTAACTGGAAAGCATTATTTGACCGTTATGTTTAAACGACTACATTCGCAAATGTTATAAAGATGAGAAAGTAAACTCAGTTGTCACTTTACATTCTATCAGAGCTTACCGAAGAGCATTTGATTACATTCAATAGAAATATTTATTTGCATTTGTGGACTAAGATTTCGAGCAAGAAATTCTATCATTTGTCGAAGAACACTAATCGATGAAGTCGAGGTTATTGCTTGTGGTGCAAAGATCTTTATAGGAATCGTTGTTGCTGCTATTTGTTGTCATTATGGATACTCTTGTTTTGGTCGACATCATTGAAAAGCCAAGACCTATATTCAAGTTACACCCGATGAAAGCAAATTAGAATGATCCAATGGGTGCCCTATCTTTGATACCCTATGGTGTATTTTTGATAGAAGACATTCATTCTTTCATCCTCTACAAGTTGGAAGAACTTGGAGTTAACCGAAATCTACAATGAGTTTCTTAAACTATGTGATGACCAAAGATTAAAGGAGGAACATATACATCTGATGAATAAAGGTTTCACCTATGCGATTGAGATACTTGATGATTTTCATCTAGAATGGATAAGATATGTATTGAGAAGAGTTCATGATAAATTCATTTGGTTGGACAAGCCACACAAGATTACAAAGGAGATAATCAATAGAGTTACTGGATTTGTGCGACCGATGAGGAACCAACTCTATAGACTATTGCTGCAAATTTGGTTACTTTCGTGATCAAATCCAAACAAGATCACCGAGCCATGACTATCAAGGATGTAATAGACAAGGAAATGAAATTTTCTTCAATGGTGATAGGATACAGAGTATACTCGTCTAGTCGGTTGAACAATGTACCTGGTGGAGCTATTCATGTTGCATACAGAATGGTGAAGAAAGATGTAAAATATGATCTTTGTGTGATGTTGAGGAGTCAATTCTTTGTGAAGATGGAGAAGATTAAGAAAGATAAGAAGCAGTCATTCAAATATAGATCACTCCTAGTATGTATGTTCTTTTAGTTGCAAAATTAATTTCTTGGAATAGGTCCTATTACATGGTCATAGGATAGACCGATAGTAATGCAAATTAAGCAATGCATCAGGGCTTTAGGAAATGATTTTAATTCGGTCATGTGGGGATACTCTAAATATTTTCAATGGAAAATGCAGTTAAGAGAAAGAATTCCAACTGGCATTGTTGAAAAGTATAAAGATGATATTTATTTTCTAGTAGATACAGATACATGTATGTTGCAAGCAGTGCAACCTAGGACATTTTGGGTACCATCTATGGGTTATGAAGTTGATGGTAATTTAGTCACTATACATGTTGATGTTCTATTGTCAAAACCAATTGATACTTCAACACATAGGCTTGGAACCTATGAAGAGTCATCTTTGAAAATTCATAGTGAATTGAGAGCACCAATAATCCAAAGAGAGATTAGGAAACAAGTTGAAAATCTAGCCAAATTGAGTGACATAACACCAGAAATGATGACAAAACTTAGAAAGAAAATGGAAAGTAAAGTGGCAGGTACATCTGTTGTTGCAGAAGTCAAGGAAGCTGAAGTTGAAGTTGAAGAGGTTACACCTCAGAGAGTCACTAGGAGTTCAGTACAAAAACAAAATAAATCTACTTCTACTACTCCTATTAAGATTAAGCTAGAAAAGGTGTCACCTGATACTATTAAGGAAACTTACAGAAGAAAGAAAGTGATGACATCATGCTATAAAGAGTCAAGGGGTAAGAAAGGAGGTAAGGAAAACACATAAGAAGAAGAAGTTGAAATTGAGTCTAAGAAGGAGAAAAAGGAATTGAGAGCTAGTGGGATGAAGTCTACTGTAGTAGGAAAGCCTACTGAGAAAACTGACAAAATTGACAATACTATTATTCTTGAGAACATTGTTGAAGATGTTAAGGAATATGGAAGAATGATAGAAGTGTGGAGTCACTTTTATAAATTTGACAATGAAGAGAAAATTAAGATAGAAGATGCAGTTGTAGAGAGTCTATATACTTTTTGCAAAGCACCAAGTGAACTATTTAAGGCTATACCTAAGGAACTATACAAGGCAGTTGACAAAATATGGAGAGAAGCTTTTGAAGATTGATAGAGTGATGTTAGAACAAGAACTTGCACTTTTGCAACCTGAATTGACTACAAAAGAGGTAAAGTTAATGGTTGAAGCAATGAGAGGAGAATTTAAGACAAGGAATCGAGTCACAAGAATTCTCATTGGAGAAACACAATCGGTAAGAGATCATGAGACAATGGATACATGGATAAAGTTAGTAAAGTCTGAGAGTGCAGCTAAAGTCAAATCAGTAGAAGAAAAAGGAAAAGAACAATAGACAACAAATGAAGAGATTAATGATGTCATAGATAATATCATCTGTGATATCCCTGAGCAAATACAAAACATTGATACTCAAACTGATGTTGAAGCACCTAAAGAGAAGATTGTTGAGGAAGTGATAGAACAAAAAGGTGAAGGACATAATGATGATGATGATATACTTTCAATGAAGAGGAAGCTAGATTTAACCGATGAAGGTAGCTTAGTGAAGAAGAAAAAATAAAAGATTTAAATTAGTTATGAGGAAGAAGATGGAGAACCTAAAGATGAAGAAATGCAAACAACTATTGATATTACTCATATGAGTCTTAAGGAGCTGTTGAAAATGTATGATAAGCTTAAGGAGAAAGTAGTAAGGGACATATTGAAGGGAAATAAATAGAAGGTCAAAATACTGAAAGGAGCTAGAAACATCATTAGGAATTTAGTATCTAATATGGGATATGACAAAAAAAATAATTTATTTGATCAACTGGATATATTGGTCAAGGTTGTTTCTAATCAATTACCTGACATGGAGAATGCACCAATAAAGTTGTCTATGAAAGAATATGAGAATGTAAAAGCTGATAAGTTGAGAGAGATTATCTCAGTTGATATAGAGTCACTTACAACTCAAGTGAACAAAGTGAATGAAATCCTACAAGAGATAGGACATATACTTGTAAAAGTTTCCAAGTTTTCAAATTTTACAAAATACCTGGAGAATAAGAGAGATGATGCTCAACTGGAGCTTAATACTTTGAGTGAAAAGTTTGATCTCATTACTAGTTCAACATCAGAATACAGTGGTAAGGTCAAACTGATTACTCACATAGTGAGGTAGTTGCAAATTGAATAGGATAAAAGTATTATTACACTTATGGAGCTGCAGACCTATTTGGACCCCACTATAGACCTTATGCAACAACATGTGAGAAATGCATAAAACACACTTAGTCTACCATTAGTGAGTACTTTGAGTGATATGGAAGGATTAGCATCGGTAATACATGGGAAAATTCTATCTATGGAGTGCTTACAAGAGTCATAGGAGAATTCATTGGAAACTGCAAAGACAAACTTCAAGGATGTCTCTGACAGGATGTAAGTTTGATGTATGATTCTTTGTCATTATTGACAAAAAGGGGGAGTATGAGTAATGAGTAAAATGATAAAGAGTAAGAGAGATGATGTATAGAGAAAGGGGGAATATGATTTTTTCAAGGCAAATCATCCTTACAGAGTTATGAAAATCAGAAGTTTTCGCCATCAATGCCAAATGGGGAGATTGTTGGCATTATGGTAGTTTTGGAGGTGATATGAAGAGTGGTCATGAGTGGATGCATAAGTGGTTTTCATTGATGGAAATGTATTCAATTATCATGATTGAAGTGACCGGTAAGATCTGTACATGATCGGTAAAGAGAAGATCAACTATGTATGTTGACTGGTGTTCAGGAAGAACAATATCAAACATAGAATGTGGCAGCGGTCGAGTTGAGGAAATATTCAGGTGTTGTGATCATAGTTAAGTTTGTATATGATAATTGGAATCCATAATTCCAATCGCAACATTTTATACCAAGTTTTGAATAAATTATGTTTTGAATGAGAAGACAGTTTACCTATCTGATCACCGATCAAAATTTCATATTAATTTGGTTAAGGCGATAAATCTGAGGCTGACATATTAATTCTAAATATTGGTAATACATTTGAGGATGACATATTGAATGTTGTTGATGCTGATTTCAAGGAGGTTGGCTAATATTTTGAGCCAACTATGGTGGAAAGTTCTAGGTCTTATGTAACCTAATCACAATTCTATATAAGGAGCACTAAATCATTTGATTTAGGGTTGCGATCATATTTTCAGGTTGGGCAATCATGAATTGAAGAAGCATAGATCAATACAACGTCAGGATGAAAAGGATCAGAAAGGATCTGATAGGAAATCGGTGTCATTCTACAGATCAACATATCTTGGTGTTCCCTAACAGTCGCAGCAGGTTAAATCTCCTAACCGGGTGAACTTTAACAAGTTCTTATTTGTAAATCCTTTAACAAGGTAACCTCTTTATTGAGGTTTGAAATCCTGTAGCGAGGTAGATCATAACTGATCTTATTGTACTCCTAACAATGTACTAATCACTCCTAATAGGTTGAGCTCTCAAAAAGGGTATTTGTAGCTCCTAATAGGGGAAACTCATTTACTACAGTATTGGGCTTGTGGGTGTCATCCCCACAGTTGTTTTTTCCCTCTTACAAGGGTTTCCATGATAAAAATATGTGTTATGTGTGTTGAGCTTGTGAATGCTTGATATTGTTTACTGTCATTTGTTTACTTCAGATATATTCTTTGTGGTTTGGAAGTTAATAGTGTAGATAATCATATTGGTGGTTGAATTTGTTCATTACATGTTTGTACTGATTCACCNTCCCCCCCCCCCCCCCCCCCCATCTCAGTACCTTAGATTTCTAACATAGGATTCCATAGAATTGCATTGCAAGTTTTCCTAAGTAAGCATTTTTGGGACTTAATATTTATGCACCTGATCTTTCAGACCAATGAACTATTCCATACAAATTTCTGTATGATAATGTACCCCTATGACCATTTTCAATATCCCTTGACTTTATTTGGCATTTTTCCTAAGCCTAATCTATTTGTAATTTATTCAATTTATTTCTTACAAATTACAAAGTTTGTCACAGTGACCTTCTATTGGAATCAATATTTCACATATGGATAACCTTCACACTTAACCAATCGATCTCTACAATTGTCTATACTAAAAGGAACTTCTATGCAAAATTTCAAGGTCATATCCTCTCATTTGATATATTTTCAAAGACAAAACTAGGAGTTTTGATTTGATTACTACTTCACCTCGTAGCTTCAGAGGAGCCATCTTCGATGGTTAATATCTTGCAGAATAAATTGAGTCAGGTGAATATATCTAGCATACATGCTTTTCATACTTAAATAAATGGACGCATCCAATGACAACTTTCCATGAGGTGATCTAGTATTTTTAAGAAAGTGATTTGGTGAGTTCCATAGGGATGTGGTGGGTACCATTTTCTAAAATATTGAAGTGAGCAACTTTGGCTCTAAGATTTTGGTTCCCAAAATTCATCATGGTAGTCCATTTGACAATTGTGTTTCCATTATTAGTGGTCACCATGCCTATCAGTTTTTATGGCTCCATATGTCTGTTTGATGCATTTTTAAGGAAATTCCATATGCTACTTGGCTTGTTTCTGGCATTTTCAGATTGAGTAAAGAATTAAATTTAATTGACTTCCCAGTTCTTGATTTCCCTACATAACAGATTTGATTGTAGTTTCAAAGCTTTATGCAGTCCAGTTGTTTCAAAATAATTATTTTTACCCAAACCCAACAAACATCAGGGTTTTCAATATTGGTCCCCAAATTTTATTTTTTAAATCATGTTCATGGTGATTTCCTAAAAGTTACGTGGTCTCTCTACACATTTTCATGAGTTGATAAAAATGTATATGGAAAATGACTTCAATTGATACCACTTCTATAGTCAACAACATCAGGTAAAATGGGGATGTATATGTGGGATAAATAAAAAGATCATATAAAATATTTAAAATTCATTTCATAAAAATAGTATTTGTGGGAAGCACATTCTATTCACATGAGAAAGATTTTGGATCATAAGGGTGGCTGCAAGCAAAGTCATTTCATAGTCTTCTAGAAGTTGGCCAAGATTTTTCAAATCTAGAAATGATCTGAAAATCTAAACAAGAACTTATTGCTAAGAATGTTGCCTTGGAGATTCTCATGACTGTTCTTGATAAATGACTCGACGAATGAATTTTGAGTTTGAAGACAATTATTTGGTGGCATTTATTTTCTACAGATCATATTTTCTCCTAGAAATAACCACTTCATTTAAAGACAAATTTGTTTACAAATAAAATACACTGAGTCCTATTTGTAAAATCATTATGTAAGTTTCTTTTAGTTTGTTGGTTTTGAATAACTAAACAAGTTTTAGTTATTCATCAAAAGTTGTAACCATCCTGAAGTGTTCCCTTGTATCTATAAAAGGGTAACTAAGGATTGGAGGGGGGACGAATAGGAAGAGGATGAATATGAGGGTTCTCAAAATAGGATCAAAATTATGAATGTATTTCTGGGGCAACTGTCAATCAGATATCTGACTATCTTGAACTTTAAGTCCATGTAACTTGAATTCATGGCTATTCTAATTCATAAGTTTTATACTTGTAAAGGGTCCACACTTCAACCATTTTATCTAAATTCCTCATCATTGTACAATGTACTCTATTATTTAATCTATGTTATAAGTACATATGTATTGTTTACACTAAAGATATCAATTTTCTACAATCCATAATTTTACTTGCTTCTAGATAAGATCGCTTGTTTTTTTTTCAAACTGTTGTGGATCACACTCTATGATGAATCATCAGGATGTCAAAAAGTTGAAGGAAAAGAGTGATCCAAAATGCTATGCAAACTATACAATTTTATCCAGAAACAAGTAACATATATTTTTGACATGATGAACGTGTATCTACTGTTAAACTAGCCTACTCATATGCATGCTTGGAATCCCTATTTGTCTTTGTAAGCTTGTGTCAGCATAGGTCTTCTAGATCAATAATTTAGAAGACTCAAATTTCAGTTCTTATGTTGTGGCAACTCTTTCCCTCACTTGCCAATGCTAATCTGATCTCCTCCAAGTTGAATAAACTGATTTGTATTGATTTCCTTTCATCAAATCCATTTATTTCCTTCTATTACCTTGCTCTCTCTCCCTCACTATAATTTTAAAAGCTCATTATTCATTTTCTTAATGAGATTCTTAATGGCTTCTTAATAAGTTAATCTCATGATGATTAAACTCAGTACAATTCCATTCTTGAAAGACTATTGTATTGCTTTACCCCTTTACACATTTCTTGAAGAATAATTTAGAGATGCTAATGTCCTTGCTAAAATTTGTCTTGTATTGTGTTGAAAAATCTTGATTAGATCTTTCGTCTCTTTAATAAACCTAGACTAGCAAATTGTGTGATGTCTCCTTCCCTTCATCTGCAAAGGGTTTCTCAGTACATCATGTTTTACCACTCTAATCCACAAGTTAATTTTCAATGCTCACCTAAGCTAATGGTTTTATTTGGCTCTAAACACCATTCTCTACAAAATTAGTTCTTAGTTTAGTTTTTTCGGTGTAGGAAACTCATTTCGTTACTATATGAAGTTGTATGAACATCCATAACAGCATAAAATTTCATTTTCTACAATAATGTTATTTGAATTCCTGTGATGAAGACAAACATTTTAATTGATTGATTTCCATTTTGTGTAATAGGAATCCTTCAATTTCAATCGCAAATCAAATGGTAGTGTCGAGTATATGATGTTTGACTTCCTCAATTAGATCAATAACTAGGTTATAAAATACAACTTGGGAATTGGACATCCATGTTGAGTAGCTATATTTCTTTTAGAGAAGGCTCATTTACTTTGTCAACCTATGGCATGCGAACTTGAAATGGGTCAGCATTATATGTGCACTAAGTTCCTACCAAGGCCATGCTATCCTATAGCTTAAGGAAAGAAATGCTGAAAGGTAAATGATTAGAATTGAAATAATTCAAGTGCTTGACAAAATTCAAATGCTAGAACTAAACTTATGCAAACAGCTACAACAAAGTTCGGGATATGCAAATAGGAAACTACTATGTCTGCAGGAACAGTCATGGGAAACTACTTCTAGTGGTTGCAGGAACAGACAAACTCCAAAACTATATATGAAACATAAGGAAACTAATGCTAAAATTGAAAGAGATTACTCACCAAGAGGGCCCCCTTGGATGAGTATATCTAGAACTCAGTTACACAGTATGAACTCAAAACTTCATTAATTTATTCATGTTACAAAAAGTACTTGATTACAAAGCATAGTTGAAACTTAACTAGAACTATATTGAAAACTGAAATGTTACATCACATGGAATCTTCTGTCTAATTAACTAACCTTTTAAGAAGTACACATCCTTATTTATTAAAAAACCTACTAACTAATTAACCACTAAAAAATCAATGCCCAAGAGAGTAGGCAGGTTAGAATTATTACAACACTAGAAAGAAGGAGGAAAACCATCCACCAAATGATGAACAACTAATTGTTCAATTACACAAGGAGAAAACATAGCTTCCACTACTTCCTAGATTGATTCCACATTAATAGTGACCATTTGACTTACTCCGTATAAGTTGTAATCTGTTCGTCATTGGACTACTTCAAATGTTGATCCTTGTTGAACTATTTTGACTTGGTCTCCAAAGGCATGACTTGCTTTGAGCATCATTTACAGATTGTTGCCACATTAATCATCCTGTATCATAATGTTAATAGGCACAAAAGATATGAAACACATATATCCATTCATTGTTAGGGTAACCATTCATTAAACCATAATTTTAGGATTAATGTATATATAGTGCATATATAACTATAGAAGAGTGTTTATCATATATCATAGATACATTAAGGTATAAGTTAAAGCTCATGATGCCAAGTCCATAAGGCTAGCCAAAGATACCTAGAAACTATGTCCATGACACTAACTATGACATAACCCCATGACCAAGACAAAGAAAATACAACAAGATGACATAAATACTGAACCATTACCTGGGCTCATCATTTCTCCCCCCCCCCCCCCAACTAATCTCTNCCTGGGCTCATCATTTCCCCCCCCCCCCCCCCAACTAATCTCTTGTTGCTCCTCCAGTAATAGAAAAGTACCCTACTCTGGCATTTCTGTAATCACTTGTTGAACTTTGTCCCGCTCCACCATTCTTTAAATTCTAGCAGAATCCTTTCATTGTCTCCATCCTTTTCCATCTGGATCTTTCTGCTGATAGATCATAGGCTACTTCATCCTTTGCATTACTAAATAAGGGCCATAGGAGTATTGGAGGCTAGAAAGTTATTGGTAGCCAGTCATGTGCTTTTGTCCTGTCCGACTGAATATACCTCGGGCCTCTCTGAACTACTGCATGATAATTTTGTGGTGAGTGTGATTCACCCCATTTCAGGTCCTCTGTCAAATTGTTCCATCTCTGAATGAGATGGTCGGGGACTATCTATCCCTTATTTCTGTCTGTTTTCTCATATTCTCTAAATGTATGTTCCCTTAAGGATGAAATCCTTACCCTATGTTCCATATCTTAAGGGTGTTTCATAATTCTTTGTCAATCGTAATATTAAACACGAGGCTCGAGACAGTCCTCTCTTAGTGTCAGAGGAATACTCTTCTCTTCTTTCATATGTGGCCTAGCCTGAACACCCGAGCTAATGTTATTTTGGATCCAGGATATAAATCCCCTTAGTTGAATGTCTCCAATATACAATAATGGATTCCAATTAATGTCATTTGGAACAAAAAAATTGTGTAAATATTGTTGATGAGAATTATTCAATTGTGTATTTTCATTGATGTTTACACAGATGTAGCGATGTTTACGTAGATGTCTAATCCCATCTGAGAACAATCAGTTTATGCCAAGCTCTCTCAAGCATTGAAGAAGACCAAAGTGATTTTCATCTCTAACCGACTTCACTCGGGCATTACAGTTTTGGTTGGGCATTGAAGGATTTTAGTATTAACCGAGTTATGCTTTTAGTGACAGTCGACTAACAATAGTTTATATTTTATGGTTAATTGGTTATATGCAGCCGACAAACTTAAGTTTTATTGATTATTTGGAAGGTTATTAAGGCCAACTTGACAAGGCTTATCAAATATATAAGGTCAAGTTTGGACTAAAAATGTAAGTGAGATGAGTGTATTTATGACATGAAGTGTGGAGGTGAAATTAGATGGGATTTTGATTGAGGACAAAACATATAGAGCTCCAACATAATATATGATCAGTGAGGATCAAGTAATTAAAGCCAAAGCAGAGATCTAAATCAGCAAAGACATTTGCTTATCAAAACAGGTCAATCCATTGTTACTCTCTAACAATTGTAACAGTGATCTAAATCTCTTTACAAAGTAGACTTAACAGTCTTTTATAAATCCTCTCACAAGGTGACATTTCTACATTGAAATATTTGAAGACCTCTAACAAGGCCACTCCTTACAGGGTGATTAAATCCTCTAATAGGGTCACACCTAACACTGTGTTATTGTAACCTTTAACAGGGTTGGCTCCTAACAAGGCTCACTTCAGAAGAGTGAAAAATAGTGACTAGTTGCAATTGGTGGTTTTTCCCATATTGGGTTTCCACATTAAATCTTGGTGTTATTTGTGTACATTTTATTTTCTTTATGGCTTATGTTTCTGCAATTAATTACTAAAGTGATGAACCATAACTAATTGAATGTTTGAAGATGTTGAGTTGATTATCATCGAGACACAGAAAGTTAATGCAAGACATTAAATCAGTTAATGTATTGTATTGTCATTGATGTCAACTTGATATAATCTATATGGTCATGTACATACTGCTAAAGACTTCAAAGAACCGATGAATCAAAGGCTGTGCTATCAATAATGCATAAATTTTAAGTATTCACAAAGTGACTGTATACACCGAAAGACAAAGTAAACCAATGAGAGCACAGTCACAGTGTTACCCGATGAGCAAAAGCACAACATTACCGACGAGCAAAGTCATAGTGTTACCCAACGAGAAAAAGCACACCATAACCTATGAGAAAAGTCACAGTGTTAATCGACAAGCAAAGCATAGTGTAACCCGATGGACAGAATTACAGTGTTGCTTGACAGATAGACAACACCGACGGACGGAGATCCTGAAGACAACTGAAGTCTCACCGACGGAACAGTTAGTTGTCACCGACGACTAACTGAAGTATTGACCAACAGAACAAAGAGTTTAAAAATGACAAAAGGCTTAGCTGTCAAGAGCTAAATATAGACTTAACTGGTAATTATCATTGTTTTAATTGACAAGATAAAGCTAGAGATAAGTAAAGTATTTAAAGTTGTTTTGCCCAGTTGGCAAGAAGATCTTTACAAAATAAAATAGGAGTTTTGCTTTAAATCTAATTGGCGATAATTGTGGATCACGCCAAGATCAAGAAAGCCAAGAAACGGTGAAATCAGATCTATATAAGAGACAAGCTAATTCAATGTGAATTAGGGGAGTGACAAGAGAATAGATGTTGAAGAGATTCCGATGGAGAAGAAAGTCTTCATTTAGACCTAATCAATCAAGCTGAGGAAAGAGCTAAATTCTGTAGACATCGATGAATAGTGATACATCATCACAAAGCAGAACAGTGTGGAGCAAAGGTATTGAATTGATAACATTGATCAGAAAGGTAATTTACTTACAATAGATCTGAAAATCTGCAATTCTAGTTGTATATGTGAACAGATCAATTTACTGTTTCAATTTAACTATTGAAGCATCAAGTCTCTTAATCGAGCAGGACTTAAAAGTCTTTTCTAATTGAGATACATCACAAAAAGTATCAAGAATTTTGATCATACAAAGTAGCATTGGATATTCCCGATACCTATTGACAAGACAAGTGAGTGTTTGATCAAGGATGGTAGCATTAGATGTCAAATACTAAGTGACAAACTATTCATTTAAATCAACCAACAAGGTCACACCTAATAGTGTGTTTGTAACCTTTAATAGGGTTGGCTCTTCACTGAGCTCACTTCAGAAGAGTGAAAATTTGGGTTACCAGTCCCAGTAGTTTTTCCCTTAACAGGGTTTCCACATTAAAAATCCATGTGTCAATATGTTTATGAGTCATTACTTTATTGTTTTGCATTTCATATAAGTAAATCATGATTGATCGGTATACACTAGCTATTTACTGTGTTTCGGTAAATAGAAACATTGCTAATTGGTAAAAGTAAGAATAAGGTTTGAAAGAGTAATCTGAGCAGTAGTTATTTGTTATTAATATTTCAAGGCAATCATTTGTAGGAATGAAGATAACTAGAGGCTTATAAATGTGGTAATAAGTTTTTGGGTTGATTTAAGGATTAATTTTTAAGGCCACTAATTCACCCCCTCTCTCAGTTATTATAACAATTGGTATCAGAGCTTGTGTGCTTAGAAGGAAGGTTTCAAGACCTAAGCTAAAGATCAGAAGATGAACAGGCGAGATGTGCCCAAGTTGAACAAAGACAACTTTGCTTCATGGAAAAGCAGGATAAGACTCCACTTATCAGGTATTGGAAATGATGTTACTCAATACTTAGATACTGAATATGTGTTGCCCACAGAAGCACTCACAGTTGAACAAATGATAGAGAAGCATGAGCACAACTGCATGATAATAGAGCTTGCTTCCTCACTCTCTGATGTTGAATTTGAAGATGTCAAAACATGCACAACTGTAAAGCAAATGTGGGATAAATTGAAGCTTGTACATGGTGGTGATATAAATGTTCAGAGAGCCAAGGCAGAAAGCCTTAGAGGAAAGTTTGATGATCTCAGAATGAAAGAAGGTGAAAACATCACACAGTACAACACAAGAATCAAAGAGGTAGTCAATGCTATACGAGGAGTTGGAGGTGTACTAGATGAAGAGACAGTGGTAAGTAAAATTCTAATAACCTTACTGCCTACTTATGCTATTAGAGTATATGCCATACAAGAAACGAGAGCAGTACAAAATAACAATGTTACTCTCGATAGATTGATTGGAAGACTGATTTCATTTAAGACAAATAACTTTGATAATAGTGTCTTACCAAACATAGAGTCTGCATTCAAATCTTCTTTGAGAATAAGTAAATCAAGTCATAAACACACTATGAGAAAAGATAGTGAAAGTGAAAGTGAAGAAGAAGATCTTGATGAAATTGAAGCACTTATGGCTAGAAGAATGTAGAGAAGCAAAGGTAAATATAAAGGTAAATTACCACTTGTTTATTTTAACTGTAAAGAGATTGGACACTTTGCTGCAAGATGTCCTAACAGAAGAAAAGATGATAGAAGTAATGACAGATCATTTGAAAACAAGTTTGACAGAGGTGATAACCGAGATTATAGAAGCAACCAACAATCAGAAAGAAGAGATACCCGAGACTACAAGGACAAAGGAAAGAAGGCCAATTACCTAGCTACATGCAAAGATGAAGATACTGACACTGAATCTGATGAAGACATCGAGATGGTGTTTGTGGCAGTAAAAGATGATTCATATGAAGATGAAATGTATGTAGACACTGCACTCATATCTAAAGTTAGCAAGAATGATATCTGGATCATAGATAGTGGCTGCACTCACCACATGACCGGTGACATAGAAAATTTTAATACTTTTGAGTATTATAATGGTGGTATCGTAAGAATGGGTAATGACACACCTTGTCCAGTTGAAGGTAAAGAGACTAGAATGTTGAATAACCTGATAAAATGTGAAAATGCTTCTTGGGTAAAAGGATTGAATTATAATCTATTGAGTGTTTCTCAGCTGAATAATCCAGGTCACCGAGTAGAATTTGAGAATAAGATGGCAAAGATCTTCAATGAATCAAGAAGATTGATCAGAACTAGTGAACATACCAAAGGTAACTTATACTATCTGAATGATATTGACACCACTTGCTTAATGGCTAGAAATGAAGACTTATGGTTGTGGCATAAAATATTGTGTCATGTAAATTGTGACAACATGATAAAAATAAGCAAAAAGAGAAATGTAAGAGGCTTCCGAGCATGTCAAAGCCAGATAATATCATGTGCAAAAATTGTCAAAAAGGTAAGATGACAAAGTCTAGTTTCAAAAGAAAACCCATACATCTGATGCTATTCTAGAATTAGTCCATACTGATCTATGTGGACCCATGAGGACAAAGAGTTACTATGGTGATATATATTTCATTCTCTTTGTTGATGATTACTCTAGAATGATGACAGTTATGTTTCTAAAAGATAAATCAAAAGCATTCAAGATGTTTAAATGGTACAAAACAATGGTAGAAAAACAAAGTGGTAAGGAATTGAAATGCTTAAGATCAAATAGAGGAGGAGAATTTATTTTAGATGAATTCACTAACTTTTGCAATGAGCATGGAATCAAAAGACATGTCTCTGCACCAAGAACACCACAAAAAAATGGAATTGCTGAAAGAAGGAACATATCCATTGTTGATTGTGCAAGGACACTGATGATAGAGAAAGGCATCACCAAAATCTTCTGGAGGGAAGCTGTCAGTACGGATGTTTACACATTGAACAGAGTACAATTGAAGAAAGACACCAAGAATACACCCTATGAGCTATGGTATGGTTACACACCCAATGTAAGTTACTTCAAGCTCTTTGGTAGTCAATGTTATATCTTAAAAGATGATAGAAATGGAAAGCTTGACTCCAAAAGTGATGAAGGTATCTTTCTAGGGTATTCCACCAAGAGAAAGGCTTATAAATGTCTCCATAAAGCCTCTAACAAAATTGTTGAAAGTGCAAATGTAAAGATAGATAAATTTGCAGAGAAGAATGAAAAGGAAATCACAAAAGAACCAGAGGACTACAAAAAGTTTGTTTACAATGAAGAACCTGGCACTCTACCTGAACAACAATGTATAGCTCCCGAGCAACAGAATATTGCAATCGAGCATCAGCCTACAAATACCAAAAATCAGGATATTGCTCAAGATGATGTACCGAGCGATGGAGATCAGAATGAAGGACAAAATGATGATCAAGATGATAGACAAAGAATTGATCCTGTACTTTCCAAGTATGTCAGAAGGAACCATCCAAAAAACCAGATCATAGGAGACAAGAAGGCTGGTATGAGAACCAAAAGTAAGTCTCTAAACACAAGATGTCTAATTTGTGATTTTGAGCCAAAATTTGTCAATGCTGCACTTTATAATGAAGAATGGATTAGTGCTATGAATGAAGAAATTGAGCAGATTGAGAAAAAAAAGACATGGACACTTGTACCAAGACCAGATGATAAGAATGTCATCGGTACCAAATGGATATTCAGAAATAAGATGAATGAGAATGGAGAAGTCACCAGAAACAAAGCAAGACTAGTATGCCAGGGGTATGCACAAGAAGAAGGGATTGACTATGGAGAAACCTTTGCACCCATTGCTAGGCTAGAAGGAGTGATAATATTACTTGCTTGTGCTGCATTTAAAGGATTCAAGGTATACCAGATGGACATCAAGTTTGCATTCCTAAATGGAATACTTGAGGAAGAGGTATACATTGAGCAACGAGAAGGGTTTGTTGATCCAGCCAAGAGGAACATGGTATGTAGACTACACAAAGCCTTGTATGGATTGAAACAAACACCGAGAACCTGGTATGAAAGACTTCATTCCTATCTCATAAGTATTGGATTTGTAAGAACTAATGAAAACAATAATCTTTATTTGAAGGAAGATACTGATGCTAACATTTTGATTGCTGAAATATTTGTTGATGACATCATATTTGGAGGCAATGATATGCTATGCAAATCATTTGCAAATGAAATGAGCAAAGAGTTTGAGATGTCTATGTTTGGAGAGATCAAGTTCCTTCTTGGTCTACAGATCATGAAACAAGATGAAGGCATTTTCATTACACAATCCAAATACATCAAGGAAGTGCTGAAAATATTCAAGATGGAAGATTCCAAGCCATTTGGAACACCAATGGAAACTGGATGTAAGTTGACAAAGGTGGAAAATTCACTTGAGATAAATCAGACTTTGTACAGATCAATGATTGGAAAACTTATGTATGTTGTACATACTAGACCAGATATTGTACATGCAGTAGGAATAGTTGCAAGATTTTCTGCTAATCCCAGGGAATCACATATGACTTATGTGAAAAGAATCCTAAGATATTTGAAGAATACCGAGGAATATGGCTTATGGTATAAAAGAGAAGGCAAATTTGAACTTAAGGTCTTTACCGACGCTGATTGGGCAAGAAACATTGATGACCGAAAGAGCACAACTGGAGGAGCATTCTTTATGGGTGATAGACTTGTCACATGGATCAACAAGAAACAAGGATGCATCTCTTAGTCTACGGCAGAAGCAGAGTATGTTTTTGCTGCTGCAAACTGCTCAAATATTGCATGGATCAAACAATTACTGGAAGGTATGAATATGAAAATTCTTGAACCAGTAATTATCTATTGTGATAATACCAATGCAATTAACATTTCCAAGAATCCAGTCATGCATGCTAAGACAAAGCATATTGCTATCAAGTATCATTATTTGAGATAACAAGTTCAAGAAAAGGAGGTGATACTTGAGTATGTGCAATCAAAGGAACAATTAGCTGATATCTTCACCAAGCCACTGCCC
>MU227950.1:126295-179891 GCA_018584345.1 Thuja plicata | reverse complement strand
ATGCCAAAGGGAGAGATTGATGAACTATAACTGATTGAATGTTTGAAGATGTTAAGTTGATGATCACCGAGACACAGAAAGTTAATGCAAGACATTAAATCAGTTAATGTATTGTATTGTCATTGATTTCAACTTGATATAATCTGTATGGTCATGTACATACTGCTAAGGACTTCAAAGAACCAATGAATCAAAGGCTATGCTATCAGTAATGCATAAAATTTAAGTATTCACAAAGTGACTATATACACTGACGGAGTGCACACCGACAAAAAGAGTAAACCAACAAGAGAAAAGTCACAGTGTTACCCGATGAGCAAAAGCACAACATTACCGATGAGCAAAATCACAACATTACCGACGAGAAAAGTCACAGTGTTAATCGACGAGCAAAGCATAGTGTAACCCGACAGACATAATTACAGTGTTGCCTGATGGATAGACGAAATTGATGGACAGAGATCTCGAAGACAACTGAAGTCTTACTGACAGAACAGTCAGTTGTCACCGACGACTAACTAAAGTATTGACCGACAGAACAAAGAGTTCAAAAATGACAAAAGGCTTAGCTGTCAAGAGCTAAATATAGACTTAACTGGTAATTATCATTATTTTAATCGACAAGACAAAGTCAGAGATAAGTAAAGGATTTAAAGTTGTTTTGTCTAGTTGACAAGAAGATCTATACGAAATAAAATAGGAGTTTTTCTTTAAATCTAATTGGTGAGAATTGTGGATCACGCCAAGATCAAGAAAGCCAAGAAACGTGAAATCATGTCTATATAAGAGACAAGCTAATTCATTGTGAATTAGGGGAGTGACAAGAGAATAGATGTTGAAGAGATTCTGAAGGAGAAGAAAGTCTCCATTCAGACCTGATCAATCAAGCTGAGGAAAGAGCTAAATTCTACAGACACTGACGAACAGTGATACAACATCATAGAGAAAAACAGTGTGGAGAAAAGGCACTGAATTGATAACATTGATCAGAAAGGTAATGTACTTACAATAGATCTGAAAATTTGCAATTCTAGTTGTATATGTGAACAAATAAATTTCTTGTTTCAATTTAACCATTGAAGCATCAAGTCTCTTAACTGAGCATGACTTAAAAGTCTTTTCTAATTGAGATACATCCCAAGGAGTATCAAAGAGTTTGATCATACAAAGTAGCATTGGATATGCCCGATACCTATTGACAGGCCAAGTGAGTGTTTGATCAAGGATGGTAGCATTAGATGCCAGATACTAAGTGACAAACTATTCATTTAAATCCTCTAACAAGGTCACACCTAACAATGTCTTTGGAACCTTTAATAGGGTTGACTCTTCACCGAGCTCACTTCAGAAGAGTGAAAATTTGGGTTACCGGTCAGAGTAGTTTTTCCCTTAATAGGGTTTCCATGTTAAAAATCCATGTGTCAATGTGTTTATGAGTCATTACTTTATCATTTTGCATTTCACATAAGTAAATCTGGATTGATCGGTATACACTAGTTATTTACTGTGTTTCGGTAAATAGAAAGACTACTAATCGGTAAAAGTAAGAGTAAGGTTTGAAAGAGTAATCCGAACAGTAGTTATTTGTTATTAATATTTCAAGGCAATCATCTTGTAGCAATGAAGATAACTAGAGGCTTATAAATGTGGTAATAAGTTTTTGGGTTGATTTAAGGATTAATTTTTGAGGCCACTGATTCACCCCCCTCCCCCCCCCTCTTAGTTATTCTAACATGAACAATAATCATAGTTAATATCTTAAGATTTTCTATGTTAACCGAGTGACAGTAGAATATTTGTGTTAACCGATCAATGGTGATAAATTTGTTTAAGACATCTAAGGGACTTGGATTTGTTTTTGTGTTAACTAATTCACCCCTCCCCTCTCAGTTACTCAACTCATTTCCAACAATTGGTATCAAAGCTGTCGGTGCTTACAGGAAAGGTTTAAAGGCCTAAGCTAAAGATCAGAGATGTCTTACAGAAGGGAGATCCCTAAGCTCAACAAAGATAACTTTGTTGCATGGAAAGTTTGATGAGGCTACACCTACTACTATTGGAGACACTGGTTTTCAATTCCTATATCACAAGTATGTGGAACCACTGAGACCTATGTCTGTGGAACAGATGGTGGACATGAAGCATCATAACATAATGATGATTGATATTACTTCTTCACTCAACTATTCTGAATTTGATGAAGTCAAGGACTGCCCTACTGCCTATGATATGTGGAACAAACTACATGATATACATGGAGGAGATGACAATGTAAAGAGAGCCAAAGCATAAAGTCTTAGAGGTCAGTTTGATCTGATGAAGATGAAAGAAGGAGAAGACATTACAAAGTACAGTGAAAGAATCAAGAAAAGTCTCAATGCAATTAGAGCTTCCAATGGAACAATTGAAGACAAAGCAGTGGTCAGTAAGGTATTGAGAACTTTACTTCCTATCTATGCAATTAGATTTTCAGATATTCAAGAGATGAGATGCAGTAATGATATAACTCTAGATGGATTGGTTGGAAGAATCACAACTTTTGAGTTGGACAACTTTGACAATTATTATCCTAATCCTAGCAATCTTGAGTCTGCATTCAAAGCTAAATTAAACCTTAGTAAGATGAAAGGAAAACAAATTGGCAGTGACAGTGATGATTAAACAGATGATGAAGATCTGGAAAATCATTAAAGCATTACTTGCAAAGAGAGATGCAAAAGGAAAAGGAAAGTACAAAGGAAGAATACCATTGATTTGATTCTCATGTGATGAGGTTGGTCACATTGTTTCTAAGTGTCCAAAAAAGAAGACAAAGGTGAGAGAAAGTTCAACAAATACAAAGGCAAGAAAGATTTCAAAAGTTACAAAAGCTACAAGGACAAAGGTAAGTTTCTTGTTATATTGTTGAACATTCTGATAGTGATGAAGATGAAGATGAAATGGTTTACATTGCTATTAAGGATGAGTCAGACAATGAAGATAATCAAAAGACTGCACTTTACTCTCATATTAGTAAGAATGACACTTGGATAATTGATAGTGGTTGTTCTCACCACATGACTGGTGATAAAACTAAATTTGAACATCTTGATCACTATGATGGTGGGAGCATCAGTTTTGGGAATGATGAACCCTTCTATGTGAAAGGTAAAGGTTGTATTTCTCTAACTGAAAGAATCAAATGTGATAATGCTTATTGGGTTGAAG
This sequence comes from Thuja plicata, assembly GCA_018584345.1. Lineage (NCBI taxonomy): Eukaryota > Viridiplantae > Streptophyta > Pinopsida > Cupressales > Cupressaceae > Thuja > Thuja plicata. The sequence goes on along the minus strand of MU227950.1, from coordinate 176,684 downwards.
GACTAAGGCGTAATCTACTAAGTGTGGTACAACTCAATAACATTGGTTTCAAGGTAGAATTCATGAATGGTAAGACTAAGCTCCTGGATGGTAAGGGAAACCTAGTTGGAACTGGAAGGAAAACAAAAGGTAATCTATTTTATCTTGATCTCAATGAAAGTTCATGTTTTATTGCACAAGTAGAAGAAAGTTGGTTATGGCATAAAAGGTTGTGTCATGTGAATTTTGATAACCTGGTCAGCATAAGAAAGAACAAAAGAGTGAGAGGTATTCCTATTTTGAAGAAACCTGAACTAGCAATATGCAAACAATGTCAAATTGGGAAGATGGGCAAAAACTAGTTTCAAAAGAAAGAATTACAATATAGAAGAAGTATTAGAATTAGTGCATACGGATTTGTGTGGACCAATTGGAACAAGTTACATAGGTGAGAAGTATTTCATTCAATTTGTTGATGACCATTCTAGAATGATGACTATTATGTTTCTCAAAGAAAAATTAGAAGCTTTTCAGAAGTTCAAATGGTACCTTGTCAGAGTTGAGAAGGAAATAGGAAAGAAACTTAAATGCCTAAGATCTGACAGAGGAGGAGAATTCATTTCTAACGAGTTCAATGAATTCTGCAATGAAAGAGGAATAAAGAGACAAGTATCTACCCCAGGTACACCATAGCAAAATGGTATAGCAGAAAGAAGGAACATATCCATTATGGATTGTGCAAGAACCTTGATGATTGAAAAGAATGTTGCTACCAAATACTGGAAGGAAGCCATCAACACTGCAATTCACACCTTGAACCGAGTTCAACTAAAGAAAGGTATTGAGAAGACACCTTTTGAATTATGGTATGGCTATAAACCTAATGTTTGTTATTTTAAAGTATTTGGAAGTAAATGTTACATCTTGAAGGAAGAAAGAAATGGAAAATTTGATGTAAAAGGTGATGAAGGCATATTCCTAGGCTACTCCTGAAAAAGCAAAGCATATAAATGTTTGAATCTTACTACTCATAAAGTTTTAGAAAGTGTGCATGTAAAGATTGATGAGTTTGCAGAGAGAAATCAAGAACAGGGCAATAAAGAGCCTAAGGACTATAGGAACTTTGTGTATTATGAACCTGATAGTATACCTAAGACATAGGCAATGGTGATTGGAAAACAACCATGTCAACCACTGAATTCATCTGTACAAAACTTGTTGCAACCTATGCAACCAACGCTTCTAACTGAAGAAACTGAGTCACAAACAGAGGGAACCGAGACTCAGACTGAAGAAACCGAGTCGCAGACAAAGGCACCCGAGTCTCAGACAGTGGAACCCGAGTATCAGATAGAAGAACATAACATAATATTTGAGCATGGTAAACCTAGTGGATCAAGCCCATAATCAAAGAGGAAGGAACCTATACTTGCAAAGTATGTCAGAAGGCATCATGCACCTGAGCAAATAATTGGAGATCGGACAGAAGGAATACTAACAAGGAACAAAATCAAAGGTACATGTTTGCTTAGTGAAATTGAACCTAGAACTATTAAAGATGCATTGAATGATGAAATCTAGATAGAAGCAATGAATGAAGAGATTGAGCAGATAGAAAAGAACAAAACCTGGACTCTTGTACCTAGACCAAAATATAAGAATGTGATTGGTACTAAGTGGGTTTTCAGAAACAAGATGAATGAAAAAGGAGAAGTATCCATAAAAAAGCAAGAATAGTATGTAAAGGATATGCTCAAGAAGAGGGTATTGATTATGGTGAAACTTTTGCTCTTGTTGCAAGACTTGAAGGAGTCAGAACTCTTCTGGCATATGTTGCACATAAAGGATTCAAGGTATATCAAATGGATGTAAAATCTGCATTATTGAATGGAATTCTTGAAGAGGAATTCTATATTGAGAAACCAGAAGGTTTTGTAGATCCTAACAAAAGGAATATGGTTTGCAAACTACACAAAGCATTATATGGACTGAAACAAGCTCCTAGAGCCTGGTATGAAAGATTGCATGGTTACTTGATAAGTATTGGATTTCAGAGAACTAATGACAATAGTAGCTTATACATCAAAGAAGGACCTCAAAACAAGATACTATTAGTAGAGATATTTGTGAATGACATACTATTTACTGGACATGATGATTTATGTAAAGCATTATCTGAATCTATGAGTAAGGAATTTGAGATGTCTATGTTTGGTGAAATCAAATTCTTTGTTGGTTTACAAGTTTATCAGATGAAGGATGGTATCTATATTACCCAGTCAAAATATATTAAAGAGATACTGAAAAAATCTGGGATGGAAGATTCCAGACCAGTTGGAACACCTATGCCTACTGGACATAAATTATCTAAGGATGATGATTCAAAGGAGGTAAATTAGACTACCTACAGATCCATGATTGGTAAACTTCAATATGTTGTTCACACTAGACCTGATATTGCATTAGCAGTCAGTATTGTTGCAAGGTTTTCAGCTAATCCTAGAGAGAATCACTTAATGGATATCAAAATGATTATGAGATATCTTAAGGATACTGAAGATTATGGATTATGGTATAAGAAAGGAGGAAACTTTGATTTGAAGACTTTTACTGATGTTGATTGGGAAGGAAGTGTTGATGACAAGAAGAGCACAAGTCGTAGAGAATTATTTCTTGGTAAGAGATTAGTCTCATGGACAAGCAAGAAACAGAAATGCATTTCTCAGTCTACAACAAAGGCAGAATATGTTGTTGCAGTAGTGAATTGTTCAAATATCATATGGTTCAAACACTTATTGTCAGGTATGAAGGAGGAAATCAAAGAACCAATTATTATCTATTGTGACAACACCAATGCTATTAAAATTTCAAAGAACCCTGTGATGCATACTAAGACTAAACATATTGCAATAAAGTATCACTTCTTGAGAGAATTGGTTCATGACTAGGAAGTAAGATTGGAATATGTGAATACTAAAGAAAAAATTGTAGATATATTCACAAAACCATTACCTAAGGATGCATTTTTGTATCTAAGATGAAAGCTAGGGGTGATTCCCCTAGCTGAGGCTCACTAGAACACAGTTTAGTGATGCATCAACCGAGCTACAGAATAGATTTAACATGTTTCAATGTAGATTTTAAGAGCTTATTGCATATGAATCAGTACAAAAAGGTACGTTACAACTTCATTGGATGTGTATTGGATGATGTCTTTGGCATTGGTTGTCAAAGAGGGAGAGATTATTGATGTCCTAAAGATTATTAAAGGAAAGATTACTGAGGGAAAGATTGATGACATAGGGAGAATTTTATCAGAGAACAGAGATTAATGTAAGAGGGAGAAATCTGTATTTTAGTGATTGTGAAGATAGAGGGAGTTTTTGGATGAGAATTAGAATGAAGCTAAGGAAATTAATAAAAATTGATTCTTGTGTCTGTTGCTCTATAATTCTTTGTATTATGACATGTTGTGTTGCCATCAATGCCAAAGAGGGAGATTGTTGATGACAATTATTCAATTGTGTATTGTCATTGATGTTTACACAAATGTAGTGATGTTTACACAGATGTCTAATCCTATCCGAGCACAGTTAGTTTATGCGAAGCTCTCTCGGGCATTGAAGAATACCAAAGTGATTTTCAGCTCTAACCGAGTTCACTTGGGCATTACAATTTTAGTTGGGCATTGAAGGATTTTAGTATTAACCGAGTTATGCTTTTAGTGACAACCGACTAACAACAGTTTATATTTTATGGTTAATTGGTTATATGAAGTCGAAAAACTTAAGTTTTTTGATTATTTGGAAGGTTATTAAGGCCGACTTGACAAGGCTTATCATATACATATATAAGGTCAAGTTTGGACTGAAGATGTAAGTGAGATGAGTGTATTTATGACATGAAGTATGGAGGAAAAATCAGATGGGATTCTTATTGAGGAAAAAACATACAGAGCCGCAACAAAGTATCCGATTAGTGAGGATCAAGTAATTAAAGCCAGAGCAGAGATTTGAATCAGCAAAGACAGTTGCTTATCAAAACATGTCAATCCATTGTTACTCTCTAACAATTGTAACAATTATCTAAATCTCTTTACAGAGTAGACTTAATTGTCTTTTGTAAATCCTCTCACAATGTGACATTTCTACATTGAAGTGTTTGAAGACCTCTAACAAGGCCACTCCTTACAGGGTGATTAAATCCTCTAACAAGGCCACACCTAACAGTTTTTTATTGTGACCTTTAACAGGGTTGGCTCCTAACAAGGCTCACTTCAGAAGAGTGAAAAACAGTGACTAGTTGCAATTGGTGGTTTTTCCCATATTGAGTTTCCACGTTAAATCTTGGTGTTATCTGTGTACATTTTATTTGCTTTATGGTTTATGTTTCTGCAATTAATTACTAAAGGATAATCACAGTTAATATCTTAAGATTTGCTATGTCAACCGAGTGACAGTAGAATATTTGTGTTAACCGAGAAACAATGATAAATTTGTTTAAGACATCTAAGGGACTTGGATTTTTTTTTGTGGTAATTGATTCACCCATCCCCTCTTAGTTACTCAACTCAATTCCAACAAATATAACTCACAAAGAAGATTCTTTATGGTTGTAGGAGAAGACTCATATGCTTGATAAACTTCTTGAGGTGTCTCCAGAGAAGGGTTTAAATCTATGACAATCTGTATTAACTTAAAATTCAAATAAAGTTATTTCAAATATAGGGCATAAACCCTTAGAGGTGCCCTACACTACATTAATTGTAGTACCATAGTGGTGATGGTGGTCACCTTCTCCTTGAGTGCAACTATTTCATCATCTTTATTCTCAAGTTCTTTTCTCTAATTATCAATAATTCTTTGCATCTTATCTTTTTCAAGTTCACACTCAGTTTGTTGATACAACATATTCTTATAAAAATTCAAAGACACAGTATGACAAGTGAGAAAAGAAGGTGGAGTATGCTCAGATATCTTCTTCCCCTTACCTATGTTACTTATGCGCGGTTCTGATTCCTCCTACTGCAATGTTGGCTCACCCAACTGCTCAACAAAAGTAGTGAGCTCATCAAGTCCTTGCAATTCTTGATCTTCTGGTGGTTTCTCTTCTTCTTCAAATACATTTTTTTGTTCTTGAAGGACTTCTTTCCATATTTTCTCCTCATAAAATTCATTCCATTTCTCTGGTATGTTAGGTTACATAGCATGTGATTCAGGAGAATGTTCTTCTCTCATTTTTCTTTCCTGCATCTCACTTTCTTGCTCAATTCATCGAAATGCATAGGAGATGCATACAATGCCTTATTCTCCTCTGGACTATTGATGATATGTGTTTTTATCAAAGGGGTGTCATGAAGGGACTCACATGATTCAACCAGAATACTAGCAACTAGTTCTTTTGTTTGTCTTGCCTCACTAGTCCTTCCTCTAAGCCTGGGGCTTCTCCACTGAGGAGTTCCTTTGATGGCTTGAGGGGTTTTCCTCTTACTCATTTTCCTAATGGACTTGGTTGCAGGTGTAGAAGCTGTAGGAGGATGTTTTTCTTCCTTATTCATTTTCACGGAACTAAGTGTAGCTAGTTTGGGATCTTTCTCTTCTATGACCTCTTTATCTCTCTCTCATCTACCTTGGCTTTCCCTTTTTCTTTCCTATCAGAGGCCCTAGCCCTCATAGGAGTTTTCTCTGCGATACTGACACTAGGCTCTGCTAAAGGATTTACTTGAATGTGGGCATGTGCGGATTTAGGTAAATCCTATTCAACTAGTGGTGTGGTTACAAAATCCTCGGTTGCAGGGGATGCCCTAGAGGATGAGGCCCCCACTATCATTTTCACAAAAGTCCCCGAGGAGTGTCTACTTTGTGCATTATTGGCCTTCCACTGGGTCCTACACTGTCTAATTGAAACCTTCTAACTGATATAAACTCTTCCCAGGTCATCTGAAAAACATCTCTTAATGATCTTTGAACTAACAATTTAATGAGGGAGTGATGAGTAACAGAGTGCGACTTACCTTTCTGTATTTTTGTTGTACTAATGGATAGCAAGTTGTAGATAACATTTGGCATGTTCATCAAAGGCAGGTGATGTCACATGCGATTGAGAAGCTTGAAGTGAGTGGAGTTTAGGCATGATTGTCTTCCCTTACATGTCAGGTATTTCATGATGGAAACTACCACTTCAACCCAAGTTGGTGGCAAGGAAATTCTTGTGGTCCCTTGTTTGTCAACAATCAAAGGACCATCTCCAGGGTGAGTGAATTGGGCCTTGGTAGACATTGCATCCTTGGTTTTTTGAAAATTATCTCCTACAGTTGGAAGACCTGTTACTTCAGCTATACGTTCTCAGTTGCCACAACTCTCAACCCTTTATTTTGAGCTTCACCATTAGGAAATGTGTGAGCGAATTCCAAAGCAATACCATTATCAAACCTATTCAACCTCAGGAAATAACTTAGCCCGTTCAATCTTTGCACTGTTAAAATGTATCTCCCAAGAACCTTAATTCCTTCTTGCAACCTATACGCTTCGTAACTCTAGCTCTTCACAAAACCCTTATATCATTTCTAAATTGGGAATTACATGAATAATCATAAAAAGATAGTCCTCTCAAGCATTTTGATGGCGACAACGAGAGTTAATGAGAGGGTACATACGAAAAAATATGAAAAATATTTCATATGCTTTAACTATCATATCAAAAGATTTGAAAGAGATGCAGTTTTTAATCATGAATTTAACATTGTGGCATATGGTCATGACATGGCTAAAACATTCCCCGCCCCCCACTTCACTATTGACATGTGTCCACACATGTGGATTTGAGAGGATGAGTAGGACTGATTGATAGGAAATTTATTTATGTTATTTAAATTATTGAAAAATAAATGTATCTAACAAGAAATAAATATACATGTGTACCTTTTGCAACGTGACCATTATAATAAATGTAGAGAATTTTAGTTGTATCAAGATGTAATAATGATTTGAAAACATGCCTGGCATGAAGTATGGTGGAATGAATTGATGAAGTGGAGTTTGTATGAGGTGGAAGACAGATGGCGTGGGATGGAAATGGAATAATTATTACAGAGAAAAAGTACATCCATAGGATATGGATATATTTATTATGAATGCATGCAATAGAATAGTTTAAAGACTTGACAAGGCATGAAGTCCTTTGACTTCTACTGCAGGAAGCTCAAAGTCCTTAAGAGTTGGAAATTGTTCTAGGAACTCTGCCTTTGTTGTTGGTTTATGGTACAACCTTAATCTATGATCATTTACCAATAACTTGAACCGAACAAGATCAATTGTTGACAATTGCACTACACCATTATCAAAGACTTTAACTATCTCATATGGGCCTAACCAGCGAGTTTGCGACTTGCCCATGGTATCTTTATATCTGGATTCATATAGCAATGTCCAATCACCAAGGTGAAACTTCTTCCCTTTTATGTTCTTGTCATGCCACTTCATTCTTTGATTCTGTACTAACTTTGTTTGTTGCAGGGGTGACTTTCTAATTTTATCTAGAGAATTTAGTTTCATGACTCTGTCCTTTTAGGCTGCAGACAAATCCATTTCAAGTTGTAATGCAGTCCTGAGGGTCTTATGTTCAAACTCAATAGGCATGACAACAACCTTCCCATAGAGCATTTCAATGGGAGTAAAATCAACGGTTGTCTTCCATGTTGTTCTATAAGCCCAAACTGCCTCCAATAACCTATTTGTCCAATCCTTTCTATGAACTTCCATTTTTTTGGTTAGGATAGACTCAATTTCCCTGTTTGTAATTTTTGCTAGAATCCCTCATTCACCTTTCCAATGTGTTCACTACAAAAACCTACCAGAAACCCTTGTTTGTTTCAATCTTCTCGAATTTTTTGTTCAACTCTATAGGCAATGTTTGTCAATATTCCCTCCAATGATAATTTAGATATAATGAACTACACCTAAGCGCAAAATATCTTCCATATATAATGTAGAAAATTTGGATTTAAGAAAATATGAAAAATTGAATAAAGAGATAAAAAACTTATGCTTTTGAATTTTAGAATTATTTCAATAGCATAAAGATACCTAGATAAAATATATTGAATTTAGCCTTTGAATTGTGAAATATATTTTGTTGTTTTTTATGCTCATATGTCTAATTACATAAGTGTTTCTTTTGAGAAAGCAATAGTGATCATAATCGTAATCATATGGGAATGATAGACATAATAATTATCTAAATATTCTATAAAATAATATAAATCCTTCGTTTATATATCGATAATTTTTAACAATTGTGGTTGATCCTTTATTAGTGGAAAACTAGGAGTACCTAATTTGTTCACTATTTTTTAAGTAGAGTTTTTAGACCAAGCTAGAAGCAATGTTTAAAGAAACCTCACGAATTTAAGAGCCTTACAACATGTTATATTGTACTATTAGTTCTAAAAAATGACATACTCATTTGCCTTTGTTTCCTACAAACTATAAATTAAATTGTATTCAAAAGTATAATGACTTTATCATTCCAACTTTGTCTATGGAAATCATTGTATATTGAACTAGTTGTCCAAATGTATGAAACAAAATAATCATTGACTTTGAAGATGCAAAGATCTACAGCAAGGGATATATATTTTGTAGATTTTGTGATCATGATTAGTCATTGGTTTCTTTCTTTGTTAGATTTATACATTTTTGGGGTTTGGGTGTGACGACACTAGTGGAGTCGAGAGGTAGTGCCCCTTGCCAGGTTTTGGAAATGGAAACACCAGCATGATCAAGGGGTAGAGTTGTCACCAACAAGCCCAAATGACAACCTTCAAAATGTAAGGACCACCATAATTAAAAATTAACATAATTTAAAAGTTTGCATTAATACATATAACCTATATATTCATTTTATCAAAACAATATCATTAAACAATCTAATTATCTTTTAATAATTAATTACATTAATGCAACATTATAAAAATAATAATTTATTAAACTTGCATAATCATTTAATTAATTAACTTACATTTTCATAAGTTAAAGTGTTGGTATTGTGCAGCTTAGGTCTTGACATACTCCCCCCACCCACTAGAAGCATGCATCAATCAAAGTCTATTGTCATACTAAAAACAAGGTCAACACAATTCACTTCAAACATGGTTAGCAATTCATCAACCAATGCAATCTAACTTTCATTTTTTCAAACACTTGAGATAATGCACACACATTTATTTAACAATCATTTCCAAAGACAAATCCTAAGTGACTGCGTGAATTCCATTATTGTCATTCAATTTTACAAAGCTAGGCTACCTCTCTTTGACAACGTTCTCTCTATTTTTTATGTTAGTGTTGACTTGTCTATAGAAATTATAGAAACAATGCTAAAACATCAGTCCATATTAGTACCCATAATCAAAATCAAAATTAAATATTCTTTGAAACATTCTCTTTATCCAAATAAGATTCACTTATCTCAATGCTTTAAAAAGTAGAAACAATTTGTGCATGTTTTCTATAAGTTAAAAATTGTATTAATGCACATTTGTGTCTATGCTTACTATACTCTTGCAATTGATTGATTTGACCAAATTAAAAATTTTAGCCCATTCATAAATTTCAATATTGCACAAAGAGATTATCTCAATGTTTAATATCTCTAAGCAAGAACAATCATTTAAGGACTTCAAATCGATTAGCAATGAATAGCTTTAAGTTAAATCACATCACGATCATACATAAAGATTGAAAAATAAATCATTCATAAGTACCCTTTCACATGTGGTACTTAGGCATGTTCAAATTATCCACACATACTTCCATATCACCTTAAAGTTAGTGGATCCACCTTGTTATTCTTGAATTCATTTTTATTGTGAAATTGTTAAACCTCAAAGTTATTATTGTTGTTATTATTTTAAATATGTTTCAATTGTAATTGTATGTGTCATATAAAAATCACAATGATAAGAAAATCATATTCTCGTTCAATTGTCAAATTATTATGGCTGAAATAAACTTAAACCAAATTAGAAAAGAAAATAGTCTTATGTCTAAACCTTGGGGGTTGGTTTCTTGAATAGGAGTGTTATACATTTTCATAAATATTAAGTGGCATTTATTATTGCACCCATATTATTAGGTTATTTGTTGAAAATTTAGATATTGATTAAATAGTTATATTTTTGGGCAACATTAATGTTTAGAATGGTAATAATTGTGGAAGTTTATTTGATTAAAGAGTACAATAATTTATGATAGATGATATTAATATTTAAATATTATTTAATAAGAATTGGGAAATGATTAATTACTTAGTAGGATATAATGTTGACTTATTATTAATGAAAAATCATGAGAGTTTTATCTTATTGTTGATAAGATAAACTATAGAAAATGGAATAGGATTGATATAATGGTTTAAACATTGAAATAAAGTTAAGTTTTAGTTAAAGATTCCTTATTCTAAAGTTAGTCAAATCTTTATCACCTCCTTAAGGAATTATAGAAGACTTATCATCTTAGCCACATGATAATATCTTTACAAATACCGTAAGATAAGGTCATGACCTAGAGGATCATCTTTTGGTTAAATAGTCATGTAATTATTTAAAAGGTTTAATGACTTCAAAGAGTAGAGAGCATTAATGGATCATTATATACTAACCTACTTAAGCATTGATAAGACGTGAGTTATCATCATGACCTTGTAATAGACTCTTGAGTTTTTTGATGTATATCTTTTTAGATTACTTATGTATGAAGATTTATTCAATATTGGGGTAAGTGCACCAAGATGGTGAACAAAAAGGGGTATAAGTGGCCACTTTATTTTTTAAAATTAGGTAAACTTGAGCTTCAAAGAGAAATTCAAGAGTCATGCACTCAAAATTAGGAGATGTGCAAAGAATAAGAATTCTATTACTCTGAAACTAGTTTCTAAACTACTAATTTTTTTTAAAAAAATGAATAAGATTTAGAGGGTCAAACCCGTTGCGCACAAAAAAATTATTCATGATTTAAAAAAACAACAACATAACATAGTGTCTGACATGTGCTTCACAAAATATATAGTTAGATATAGTATTTTGAAAAACCCTTTGGTAGAATGATAGGTAAGAGTGAGAGCTAGAACTTGTGTATTCTTTTGTAATTTTATGTTGAGTATTTTTTTTAATGATTTTTTGAAGTGGGCGCATCATGAAAATTAGGTGTTTGTTCGTGCGTTGGGCATAACTTGCACCAAAATAATCGAAAATAAAAACTTTTTTTAAAGTGTGTAGAATCAAGTCTAAAACAATAATATATAATTTGTTTTGAATTTTATCAAGTAGATCAAAAGTTATTAAGAAAATGGTAATTTATATGGTTAGAAAGCTGAGAAGACGTGTGAAATTATGGTGGTAATTTTACAAATACCCACTTGATGGTGTGTAAATCTAATGATGAGGAAGTTGAGAAATTAGCCTAGAAGAACAAAAGACGTGTAAAGGGAGAGAAATGGAGGGAAAAAATGCTCCCAAGCCTTAGGGTCGTTGTCCAATCCTATTACCTAACCATAATCTCTCTCTCTCTCTCNCCACACTCTCTCTCTCTCTCTCTCTCTCTCTCTCTCTCTCTCTCTCTCTCTCTCTCTCTCTCTCTCTCCTATCTTCCTTATCTATCCTCACTTAAATCATAAATGTCATTTAGGATTTGTCTTAGGGAGAAATAAAATTTTTAGATAAGCAAAAATCGTACAAGTTTTATAAGACTATGAATTTGGTGGGCGTTTTTAGTTCTTCAAAACACGATCATGTTTTGAATAACTTTTAGTTCTTCAAAATGCGATCGCATTTTGGAGAACTTAAGGTCGATATTCACCGAACCATAATCCAATCGGTTTATTTCAAATTTTAAATAACCTGATCAGGTTACAAATAATTTTGGTTTTTTTTTGGGGGTGTGGCCACTTTTGTGTTCACTAACTTCGTGCATTCACCCATTGATAGTAGATATATGGCTAGGCATAGGCCAATGCATTTGTATGCTCATATGCTCTCTTATATGTTGTCATTGCTCAAGTAGGTTTTGTATGCATGTATGCATTGTTGTGTTTTCTCTACATGTATGAGGAGAAATCATGTTATATTAATGAAATACTCGTGAATGAGATGGAACTCATTTAGATGAAATGATGTTAGATAGTAGTAAGGTTTTATGCTTATATACATATTTTATGTATGCTTAATGCATCTTGTGTCTTCATGATATCATTACATTAGCACTAGATGTAAATATATTATATTGCACAATTCTATTACTCCCACTAGATTTGCATCATCAGAATTCCTCATGTTGGGTTTGGTGTTTTTATGTCATGAAAGATTCCTGGGAAGTGTAAATACTTCGTGGTAGGGCAGATATTTACGTCCGTCGACAATGTTCTCACCCATAGTGTGCTCGAGGGAGCTAAATGTTGAGAGTTTCTATCAAGGTGGTGTTCATGTTTTGTTCATATGTATTCAATGTACTTGACTTTAGGGTCTAATGTAAAAAGCAATACATTTCCTCAAGTTCTGCCATGTTATTGTCTTATTACTAAACCTTTATGTTGAATGTATTTTCAAGTCCCCGATCTTGTATATTTGGACATGTGACAATGATTTATGTTTGTTTATTTATATTTTGTGAATTATGTTAGTTTATTATTTTGGAGGTCCTTGCACAAAACCAAAGAAACCTTCATGACCCAATATCCCTTTTTAATCAAAATTGTATTTTTTAAGCACCAAAATGTTAACCTAAGGGATAGTTAGCCATCTTGAAGATAATTTAGATGTCCCTCAACCATCTTGAAGATGACTAGACATTTGTGTCCCTCAAGCATCGCCTATTTATTTTTGGATGTCTCAAAAACATTTCCCACTTTTTCAATATTACCTCTTATTCATTTGAGAGTCCCACCATGTAAAAGTCTTCATTGTAGCATGATTTATTATAATATTATGACAATGACTACCATATTTATAAATAATTAATTAAAGAAAACGAAATGCATTTTCTACAATGAGGTTGTTGTAACTAATAATGCCTAAGGAATATTTGTATTGGTGATACAAGGAGTCAAGAATAATGCAAAAAAAATTCTAATATAAACCCCATTGACCATATGTAGGTGAATCCAACATCTAAAACTCCAAAACATTGTGATAAGAGTCAAAAAAAAAAATCATAAGAGAAAAATTACATTTTCAAAACAACACAAAAGAAAAGGAATAGCTTTGATTCGTAGATCAAGTCACATACTCTAATAATGAGAAAATTGTTGGTACAAACCCTATTAACCATTAGTACGTGAAATTTGACATCTAAAAATCTCCAAAGAGTTGTAATTATAGGTGAATTTTTTTTAAAAAAATAGATGAAAAAAAGTTTACAAAGTCATATCAATGTTTCTTTTAAATAAATAATGTATTTTTAATAGAGAAAAAATTACAAATTTCAACATCTTAATGGCCATTTTTAAATTTATTTTCGCATTTTTGCTTCTTTTCTTTGAAATAAATCTTATCTCAATGTGAATTATGTATTATCCATTGTGGTTTTCTTGCATCTAATTATAGAATTACATGAGATTTCAAACTATCCAATCAATAAAATTGTTGATAATTAATTTCTTATATATGTATATATTTTTTAAAAAATATTAAAATTAGTTAAAAAATGTAAATCTCATAAAGAAATTTATAATTGATTGACTGTGGAAAATAATAATTAAATAATTAATTAGCATGAGAATAATAGAAAATAAATTCTTTTTGGATAAAAACTAAATATGATTTTTGGATCAATGTTTAGGATCACATCTGTCATAGAAAGAACAAGTGTATTATTTGATTACAATAGAGCCTTAAAAAGAAAACCTTGAAACAAATACTAATAAAATAATTTAAAATTATTACTATTTTACATTTTTAAGTTAATAGACTTAAAGTTTCTATAATAATATTTGAAAATAATTATGTCGGGAGGCATTCTATACAGTTGCAACACAGAGCATATTCCTAGCATATTCTATATAAATAGAAAATAAATGGTTGCCGTTATAAATGAAGGAAAGTGGAGCTGGAAATGGTATCCCAATAGTCAGAAGAATTAGCTGTAAAATGGTATGGAAATGGAGATGGTTTTGACTGGCATGAGCGATGGAATTTTACTGGTTGCACGACATAAGGAGGAACCAATATATTCCATCTCCCAAAACAACCACCGTGCCTCATCAATGCACCCCTAATTTATGACATGGTAGATGCAACACCAATGATGGACCTACTACATAGATAACCAGCTCAAAAATGTTGTTGTTGTTGGCATATCTAATTAAGTGATGGTAAGAGCGTTTTGGAGATGTCATGATTAGATTTGATTACAGGATGATCAAATATTATGTTGTCATTGATGTCAATTATTGACTTTGTGTTCTTAGTGTGTTGCCAATCATAGTTGTGATGAATGAAGGGCTGCAATGAGTTTTGGTGGTTGCTATCTTTATCGGAGACTTAGGTGTGTCTCTAGATGTCTAATGCATGAGCGCTACTACTAAAGTGATCTTGTGAGAAAGTTGTGATCAGTTGAAGTATAACAGTGCAATTGCTACAACAGTTAATGGCAGGTGATAGATGATTTGAATGTCTTGTCAAATCTGTGGTGTATCATGTGACGTGGTCACGAGATATGGTGGTCAACAGTATTCAGATTCTACAGCTGCGACTGTAACTAATGTAAGTGACCGGTGTGCAAGATAGGTGACCGGTGAGTAGAGATAGAGTTGTTTATAGGTTACAATATTTGTGTTCTTGAGCGATAAGTGATAAATCTTTGATTGGTGATCAGTGTTAAGGTTGTGATGGAATTGATTGAGTTAGTCACGAGATGGTGACATGTCTTCGTGATTGGAGGTGATGATCTGACATCACATTGCTCAATGTTAACGTGTGGAGAAGATTCTTGAGGAAGCTTGTGTTTGGTCAAAATGTGTTTGACTCCTTGACACAACATTCTATGTAAATCGTTGTGTTGGCCGACGCGGTCTTGAAAATATGTTTTATGCATTTAATTTTGTTATGTGGCACATTGATCAAGGCGGTGGACTTAAAAGTTCAGTATATAATGGATGAAGTTGAAGGTTAAAAAGTGTTGATCATGTGTTGAATAAGTGTGGTGTAAAGTGTGAGTTGCGATCAATCCAAGGAAGAGTTAAGTGTATTGAGAAGAGATTGTGTGCTTCAGTGGATATGAGCAAGCAGAGGTAGTGTTGTTCCACATATCATTCTTTCTATTGTTCCCTAACAGTTGCAGCAGGTTAAATTCCTTAACAGGGTAGATCCTAACAAATCTTTGTTTTAAATCCTCTAATAAGGTGACACTTTGTCAAGTGTTTAAAGTCTTCTAACAAGGCTACTCTTAACAAGGTAAAGGTCCTAACAGGCCTAAGGTAAATCTCTTAACCAGCTAGCACCTAATAGTGTTGTTGTAAAATTTTAACAGGGTTAAGCGCCTCACAATGCATACTTTAGAAAAGTACATCATTTAGTGGGTACTAATCCCCACCGTGGTTTTCTCCCTATTTGGGTTTATACAAGATAAATCTATGTGTCAATTTTGTGGATGGATTTGGATGCTTATTATTTTCATTTGTTGTTATTAAGGTTAATCTTGTGAATGCGGGTTTAAGTTTTAAATTAGGAGAAGTTTGGTTTATTTGGTAGATTATTGATTCTCCCCCCTCTCAGTAATATGATCTCATGACTAACACTTGTAATGTGTGAATGCAGAGAATCGTTGTAATGCCAATAGCCAACTCTTATTTCTGCATGATTTTTATTTTAAAAAAAAAAGGAATGCGAACAGTTCCAATCAATTACAATGCATGTCATTCAGACTTTAAATCATGGAAGCGAAAACATTGACCAAATTGGAAGAGGAAGAGTTTTTGTCACTTATAAAACAAGAATATAACCACACATTTGTGGTCTCTACCACAAATGCGTGGAAAAATAATCCAATTTGTTGTTCCTTCGTGAGAATATTGAAGGCGTGCCTTATGGAGATTTCAATAGAGATATCATCATTAATTTTATATTTGAATACTTAAAATATTGTTATAAGATAACTCTCCAAATTTAGGTTTTCTCACACTGCATTCTTAATGTGGATGAGATGGGGAAACGTAGGTGTAGTCCGAATGTGGAAATATCTAATACAATTTTATTACCTCCAAAGAGGACGTCGTGATTTTGGTACGCTTGCATGCCCAAGCTCTAATTTTTTTTGTTTTTGTCTTGATTTTAGGTTGTTTTTCAATAGAATATGTAGTTGTAGTGTCACAACCCGAAAAATAGTTAAATTTATTTAACTGGTTCTATTTTCATTTAATGTCTTTAATAAAAATTATTTAAAAATAAATAAATTAAACTTTAAATTTTAATATCATTGTAACTACTTTTCTTTGAGCATTGAAAGTAAAGAATCTTGGATAAAATGGTAGTTACAACTCAAGACGTGGGGAGCAATATCATAGAAAGAATTTGGCTTTTAATTTTCATGGGATCATTTTCTTTTGACACGGGAGGAGGAGAGTTTAAACATTGTAACTACTTCCTTAATGAGGCAAAAAAGAAGAAAAGGAAAAACTTTATTTCACCATGATAGAGATTAAAAAGACATCCTCTCTTTTTCCGAACTCGTCTACTTTCTAAACATATTCTTTGTACAGAGAAATTGGGGAAGAAACAAGTAAAATTAAAGGAGAAACCATTGTCTTCAAAAACTTAACCAGGTTCCATGAACTTTCTTCCTAGAATGACTCTTTCTTTTGAATGGAATTCTTAATGTAGTATGTGTTTGGCTAAAATTATCTTTCACAGTGCAATCCTTGAAAATGGTAGACACTCTGTTCAGTTGGTTGTTGACAAAGAAAAAAAAAACTGTTCCATTAAATTTCTTTTGTATACTTCTTTTTTTAGGAGGTGGCTGCCATTGAGATGAAATTCTGACTTTGAATGTATGATTATTTTCCAATGTTAGGTTCATTGATGTTAAGACTTTCTTTTATCAGAACCACTTCTGTAAATGTTGCAATTGCATTGTATATCAGTGCTTTTGAACTCCTTTATGCTTGGCAAAGACATTGTCTGGATATATATTTCTACAACAACCATACTTAAATCTCAAATCTATATAATTGATTTGGTTGAATATGTATAATTGTCCAACTGATGTTTTATTTTTTGGCTCATTGAAATGTAGAAGTAAGACAAGTTATTGAAGAGTAATTGATGGGTAATTGATTGTAATTCTTGTTTGTGTTAGATTTTCACCATATAGCAAATTTTGGCATTTTCGTTCTTGTTATTTATATGAAATGAAAGGAACTCTTAGATTTTCTTTTTCTCATTCTCTTAAGCTGTGCACAAACTAAGAGTTTGAGAGCTGTGCACGTCCAGCTTCAAGTAAATAGTAATTGGAATTTCTTTTCTTCCAATTAGTATGAACATACCAAAATTATAACCGAGATATTCTGTCAAACAGTTCATGTGTCTTGTTATGTTGTCCTAACAACAAAACTAAACTATTCCTTTATAATTTGCAATGGTGGTATTTGTAAAAATCTTCTATCACCAAGCATTGATAGATGCCTGTACTCTGTTCTAAATCTCCTATAGCTGCAAACTTTCTTCCGACTCTCCCATTACGACATGGGCAGGAATAAGTGCTGCAAAAGATGTGTAAAATGAAAGAAGTGCCACCATGTTAAGGGAAGAATCTATAAAAATAATGTTTGGGGATCAAAACTTCAGTAGTAAGATGGTGAATCAAAATGGAATAGCACCATTCCTTCTGCAGATTTGAGTCGATCCTACGGATCAGGAGCATTGTTCATGATTCTTATCTGTGAGTCCATTAGGATGTGGATCTTGTGCATGAGTCCCCAACTGTAGCATGTTCTTTGTTATTGTTGAAATACTGATTAGGATGACTGATGTATTCAGAAGGAAATGGATGTTTTTATCATATATAAATATTTTATATGGATAGTTATCAGTGCAAGTCCACTTATATGATCAGGCAGAATCTTAAATGTTCTCGTACAACTTGTGTACTCACAATTGCATAAATCCCTTCTAGTGCATGCAACATGTCAATGGGATTAGATTACATTAAAGGGTGGAACCAGAAAGTAGAAATGTTGGAGACATTCAGATATCTTTACAATTGGAACTAATTTAGATGTCTTTGCATTTGGAACTAATTTAGAAATTTTGTAATCTTGAAGAATTTACGTAATGAATGAAAGCAATGGTTACTCAATAATGTTCTATATGGCTAATGTCTTGGTACTATGAAAAGGAAACATATATTTTTCATATTGAGTGCTAGACTTTTACATGTTTATAAGAGTAAGAAGTATAGGCCATGATTCGTTGTAAATTTTAGATGTACTAATGATAAGAGTAAAGAGCTTTTAAAGAGGATGCTGATCTTTCTAAATATGCAATTTTCCCTATTGTACATTATGTGTATTGAGAATGGTTGACTTCATTAAAAGAGTATGATTTGCACCATGAAGTCCTCTTGATCAGTTATCATTGCTATGTTTTTCTCATATGTTTGAGATGGAATCATATTCTATGAAAAAGTATTAAATAGCGATAATTGCAACTTATGTAATTTTACAATGCATTCTGTGTACACCCATGTCTATGAAATGAGCTCAATATATATAGAGTTTGAAAGTAGATAAATTGTATTGCACCTATTTCATTACGCCTACCAGGTTCTTCTTTGCTAGACAACCTCAAGATGGGTTTGGTATCTTTCATGTCAGGAAAGATTCTGGGGAAGCATAACTGCTTTGTGGCAGTGTGGTAGGGTGGAAACACACTCCTACAATATTCTTGCCCTTAGTGTATTTGTGTGAAACAGGTGTCAGGAGTTCTTGTCAGGATCATCTTATTTTCCAAGTAACTATGTTATGTGTTTGACCCTGTGGTCTATGTAAAAATGTATACATTCTCTTGTTAGCCTAGTTGAAGACTCTTGTACTATTCCTTATGTCAAAAGTGAATCAAAGTATCTTGTTTGGTCTATTTAATAATTGGTGTAAATTGATGTGTTTCGACAAGGTTGTCAAAACCAATTACCAGTCTCGACTGATGGTCAAAATCATTACTTGTCTTAATTTAATATATCGTTTTGATATAACATTTGACTAAGTTGGCCGACTTCGTTATCTTGTGTATTTTGCTAATGTGGCATATGTGGTCTAAAAAGTTGTCCTTACATGTAGCTTATAAAATGCATGCATTTTCTCAAGAAGCATTATCATTGTTTAATGCAATACAACCAATGGGTGTACCACTTGATCACATCACATTCACAATTATACTCATTATAATCAGTGTTTGTGTTAGCTTGACATTTGTAAAACATGTTTTACAATTCCAAGGAAAATTATCAGGTGAGGGTTTCAATAAAAATGTGAGTGTTACCAATACCTTTATAGATATAAATATAAAATGTATTAGGATGCAAAAAAGAAAGTGAAACATTTAAAAATATCTTGACCCAGATTGGTCTTTTTTCAAATTGATAGTTCTCTTAGATTCAAATGATCAAGAGTGACAATATTAATAAAAGTGAGAAGATTATTGTGAAGAAACAAAATTTTTGTTCTGCTCTCGGCAAATCAATCATCCCTCAATTTCTTCAGAAAGACTAAATATGCATCAACTTGGGCTCTCCCTCTCTCAAATCATTTCAGCATGCTCTCACTAACCACTAATCTCCCTCTGGTATCGCGTTCAGACAATCAAGAAATCCAACTAAACCATTTCCAGAAAACAAAATACGGCTCTTTTGGTTTGAATCCCTCTGATAAATCAAAAAATTCTCCTGTTCTTCCTTTCCATGGAAACTACTGTCAGACTTCACATCATAATTATAATGAAAAAGACTAGTCACTGTCACCTAATCTGGATAATTGGATAAAAGTTTCAAGGAAAAAGAATCGGTTTGGCTCAAATCTTGCGGATGCTCCTAAACATTCCTTCGCTTCCAACCCCGAATCAATCCACAATGCTACAAATAAAATGGCGTATATCCCTCCACATCACAAGAAAACTAAAGTTCTTTGTTGCAAATCAAACTATCAGTATGTCCCTACCTCGGTTAATGCAAGACATCGCAATAAAATTCCTGAATCTCGCCCTCCGATAATCCTAGATAAGGGTTTGTTTAAGAAATTTTCGGTGATAATCCCTAAAGCTAGTGCGTTGAAACCTAATGTAAAAAAGCGTCCATCAAATTTTGGGGAAGCTCTCTATCCACCAAATCTTAGCATAGTTTCTATTGTGGTGGACAAAACTGGAAATAATACAAACGACTCAAAGATCTGCATTATCAGCAATGCCACAAGTGAATGTCATTGGAAGGAATGTCAAAACCATGACATTTTTTTCTATTTGGAATGGACCCAGCGATGACACATCTCAACTGGGAGAATGGTTGAAATCATTCAGGTGGGATCAGGTAAGTATCTTATCTCTCTCATTGCACCTTGTTTATATACATTGTAGAAATAATATAGAAAAAAATGAATTTCTCTTGGCTCAACTCTAATTTTTTAAAGGCTTTTCAGTTAATTTCATCCCTTGGAGACCAAATTTCAACAAAAAACAAGCTATTACCCTGAACCTCCCTATTTGGATATCCTTAAAGATCTCCCTATTGAAATTCTACATTCCCAAATTATAGAAAAGATTGGGGCTTCCCTTGGTGAATACTTAGGTATAGACTTGGACCATAACAACAAAAAGGAAATCTGGCTGTTGGTTAAATTGAAAAATGGATTCGAAACTAGGGACCAAATCAGAGTTATCACTAATAGATCTCTCTATGATCTAAAATTCTCAAATTTGAAGGTCGACCAAAAAATATCTCCTTAATTAACAGAAGTATGCATCAGGACAACAACCTACCATCCTATACATCAGTTCCAGGATATAATGTTTTTTAAACTTAGGAGTATAGCAGAAACACAAGAATTTGAATTAAATTAGAATAACAGTGACAACTCAAAACACCCCCACCTTTCTTCACACCACGTTTCCCTTGCTTCTATATCGAGTATGGAAGAGAGAGAAGAAGGTGAAATAGTAGAGATTATCGATAACCAGCTGCCTGTAATTGAATCTACACACATCAAAGAAAAAGAGAAGATGGATGAGATGAATCAAGATTACAATCTGATGGAAAAGATGGAAACTAAAGCATTACAAGTGGGAAAATTTATGGTGGAAGACAAAAATATTGCCCAACAATGTGAACAATGTATAGCCCAAAATATATTCCTCAATGACCTTAAAGAAAACTTAGAATTGCATGGGCAACTTATTAATGATTTAACCTTGATTCATAATGATATTAGCGAACAACTAATTGTTTGGGACGAAGCTCATAAGGATATCCTAGATGTAATTGTTACATCACCAGCCCCTCCAATCTCCAATATTATCAAGCTCCCCACTCTAGTTGGTGTCGCTCTTGCTACCAACATAGATCAGTATCCAGAACATAACCCCCATTTCAACCATGAAAACCCTAATACTCCGCACAGTCTAGATTCTAACCGGACATCTCCCCGGCCCAAACTGACTACCTATTTAGGTGGGAATTTGACCCCTGTCAAGATTGATCATTTTATTATTCCCCGCAAGGAGGTTGTGGTTGAGGACAGGGATTCAAACATAAATCAAGATTTGATTTTGGATCGGGTGGTATGTACTCATACCGTAGAGGTAAACGATTCTCTAATGGTTTCTAGCTCTCCTTTCAAAGATCCTAAACCAAAATTTATAAACCAACAGGAGACAGTTTCAAATTGTGTTCCCCCTTGCTATAACAAGAAAAATCACCTAAAATTCTGGCAAACCCAGAGAATGGAAAAAAAGTATTTAAAGATCCAAAGGGTTTCTCATCTGTGCAGGCAACTAATATTACAAAGAACTCAAATTCTATTAAAATTCCAATAGAGGTAAATAAAATTCTTAAACTAGGTTCCTCTAATGTCTTAGATGATCTGGAGCTTGATTTAAACAAGAGCCAAGATTGGGAAGAATTTGGTATTCAAGAGCCAGAGGAGTGGATAGAGAATCAGAATTGCGACAATGAAAGAAATAGCATAGACAATGTGGCTAGTCTTATGGGCCTAACCCTAGGGTCATGTAACCATTTTCTTAGTAGGGAAATTATGGAAGAGATAAGTAATGAGGAGGAAGAAATAGAGGATGAAGAGATCGCTGCGAGTGTTGCTAATGCAACAAATAATCAGGATAATTTAGGCATAACTGCTAACTTGAAAGGAATAGACAAACCCAAATGTGGAAAAACTAGCAAGAAAAGAGGTAGAAAGAGCCTAGCATAACTTAGATCTATTGTTGGCAAGTCAGATAACCAAACCAAAATTAGTGATATGCTCTACATTGGGAAGGGGAAGGTCCTTCCCTCAGCATCATGAAAATAACATCGTGGAATATTAGGGGTTTAAATGCCCCTAACAAGAAGCGCTCTCTTAAGCACAATTTAACACTCTTTGGATCAGAAATAAACTTACTACAAGAAACAAAACTTAATAAGGAGGAAGGGGAAAAAATTAAAAAGAAATTAGGAGTTTGGAAATGTGAATTCGCCGAATCGATGGGAGCCTAAGGAGGTCTGGGTATTATTTGGGATTCTACAAAAGTGAACTTCTCACTACTTGTGACTAACACCAATTGGATGGCTGGTATGGTCAAAAGCTTCAGAAATAACATCCAATTCATTATTATCAACATTTATGGGCCCACATCCACAGCAGGAAAAGCTGTTGTTTGGACAGAATTAAGCAATTATATGGACATGGAATCAAGATTTGATATCATCTTAGGGGGGATTTCAACGCAATTCTATCCATTGGGGAAAAAACTGAAGGAATTCAAACTGAATCACAAGCAACAATTGATTTCAAGAATTGGACAATGAGAAATTCACTTATGGAAATTCCTACTTCTAATGGACTACATACATGGAACAACAGAAGGAAAGGCTTTTGTTATATTGCAGAGAGATTGGATAGATTTATCTTAGGTGATATTAGTTTACTTAATATGTCAATTGCTGTAACAATTTTACCCTTTGCTGGCTCATACCATTACCCCATTCAAATCAAAATCAAAGAACAACAAAAACCAATCAAATGCCCCTTTAAATGTGAATAAATGTGGTTCCTAGATAATAGCCTAACAAGAAAAATAGAACAATGGTGGAAAGAACAGACTTTCGAAGGATCCAGAATGTTTTGTTTCATGGCTAAACTAAAAAGTGTTAAAGAAAAAATAATAAAATGGAATAATGAAAGCTTTAAAAACATTTTTAAAGAAAAATTAGAAAACGAGGAAGATATAAAGGAATTAAATATTAAAATTATAGAAAATGGAATGAGGGATGAAGAATACAACAAAGAAAAAGAATTATTGAACAAACAAGAAACTATTCTACTTAAAGAAGAAATATTTTGGAAACAAAAGTCTAGAGAGAATTGGTTAAAAGAAGGGGATAGAAACACTAAAATTTTCCACTCTAGTACTCTCAATAGGCGCAACATTAATAGAATAACCAAAATCTATGATGAAACGGGCTCA
This sequence comes from Thuja plicata, assembly GCA_018584345.1. Lineage (NCBI taxonomy): Eukaryota > Viridiplantae > Streptophyta > Pinopsida > Cupressales > Cupressaceae > Thuja > Thuja plicata. Next base: position 152,992 of record MU227950.1, on the reverse strand, counting down.
GAACTGGAAATCCCAAACCAAATAGCTGCAACCTTTGTCAATTACTATACGAATATTCTAAACAACTATGAATTTTTAGATCTTGGGGCTCAGAATGACATGCTTGAAGCAATACCAAGAATACTTACAGATGAAGACAATGCAAACCTTAACAAAAGATTTTCTATGGAATAAATCAAAGTACCTCTTTTCTTGCTCACCCAGATAAATCTCCAGGCCCAAACGACTTTCAGGCCTTCTTCTTCCAAAAATGTTGGGACATCATAGGAAAAGACTTCTGGGAAGCAATTGAAGCCACTAGGAACTTAGGAACCTTACTTATTGAAATCAATAACACCTTTTTAGCTCTAATCCCAAAAAAAAATGATTTGATTTCTCCTGGAGACTATAGACCCATCACACTTTGTAATACTATATACAAGATATTGTCCAAAGCTTTAGCAAATAGACTCAAAAAGATTATCCATAAATTGATATTCAAAGAGCAGACTGGTTTTGTCCCAAACCGATCAATATGCGATGGAATCATAGTAATACAGGAATTAATACACTCAACACAAATAAATAAGGATCCATGCATGTTGATGAAACTAGATATACGTAAAGCCTATGACAAAGTTGATTGGAGATTCTTATGTAAAACAATGAGAGCCTTTGGATTTTCTAAATCATGGGTTAATTTAATATTCAACTACATATCAACACCAAAATTCTCATTATTAATAAATGGCTCTCCGGAGGGTTTTTTTAACTCCTCCAGAGGAATCAGACAAGGGGACCCTATTTCCCCTTATCTTTTCATACTTATGCCTGAGGCCTTTGGTCGGTCTATCAAATGTGCTCAGTCAGAAGGACTTATCAAGGGGGTCAAAGTGACCGATGAGGTTGAAAATATTACACACCAACAATTTTTTGATGACACTATCCTTCCAGGTGTCTCATCTAGAACCGAATCTCTCCAATTTAAAAAGATTATCAATAATTACTCGAAAGCATCAGGACAGGAAGTGAATGCTGAGAAATCCAAAATATTCTTCTTGAATACGCCGCCTGACCTTGAGAGAAATATTTGCAATATTATGGGATATTGCAAAGGTGAATTCCCATGTAAATACCTAGGCATTGATCTCGATAAAGGTCAAAGAGAGGGAGAAACTTGGAGAAACATTGCTTCCAAACTAGACTCAAAATTGGATAGCTAGAAGGGGAAGTATCTAAACAAGCTTCCAGAACTACTATGATTAGATTTGTCTTATCTGCGATCCCCACGTTTCAGATGTCATGTCTACCCCTACCCATAGGGGTTGGCAAACAATTAAACCAAAAATTCAAGAATTTCTTTTGGCAAGGTACTGGTAATAAAAACAAAGTTGCACTGATTAAATGGGACCAGATTTGTTGATCAAAAGAATTTGGTGGCCTAGGTCTCAAAAATTTAGAATGGAAAAACAAAGCCCTAGGCGCCAAATTAGTATGGAGAATTTTTCAAGAAAACAATAGCAAATGGGCTAAGATATTATACCACAAATATCTAAATAATTCTACTCCATTAACCCTCTTCCGAATGATTAATCCACCTAAAGACTCGAAAATTTGGAACTTTATGATGCAAAATAGAGATCTGATTGCAAAAAATCTCACTTGGGACATTGGTGATGGACAAGAGGCTCTCTTTTGGGAAGACTCTTGGGATGGCCTTCCTTCCCTAGATAAAGATAATCTATCAGACAATATCAGAAACACCCTTATCCAATGCTGGGGGACTCATGTCAAGGATTATATTGAGGTATCATAGCATGGATGTCAATGGAAAAATTTATCAAACACCATGTTATCGCTAGAAGAAAGAGTTGCCTTTGAAAAATTTCTACAATCTAGGAAAACTAACCTCAAAGCCAGACTAGATAGATTAATTTGGGGGGCATCCAAAGATGGGAATTATAGTGTCAAAAATGGTTATGAGACTATTATTAACTCTCAAGAGTGGAATAAAGTTGACATACCCCTCAAATTATGTTGGGACGCAGCCTGTCTTCCCAAGGCAGGGATTTTCCTTTGGGCCGTTTTACAAGAAAGAATCTTAACATCTGACAGATTTACAAAATTAGGATTTGAAGGCCCATCTAGATGCTTCTTATGTAAATCTACATCTAAAACCGCCAAACATTTATTATTCAAATGCCCTTTCTCTAACTACTGTTGGAAGTGGCTCTACAACAAATTTAACTAGGCTTCTGCTTTCAACGATAATCTTGAGATCTTTTGGTGCGATTGGCCCCATGAGGGATCTAAAGTATATAGCAAGATGTAGAGAATTGCTCCCTCTATCTTGGTATGGGAAATCTGGAAAGAGAAAAATAGAAGGATATTTACAGAAACAAATATAGATAGAGGATCCCTGCTTAACAAAATTGAAGCGAGCATCATAGAAGTTACTAACAATCACTTAAGGAACACTCACAAAGAGGAAGGATCATTCATAGAATGGGACACAGAAATGAGGAAGAATTGGAAAGGCTTAATCAACCCTCAACTACGATACTCCAAAACCAACAAGTTAGCTAGAACCCTTTGCAAATGGAAACCCCCTCCACATGGGTGGATGAAATTAAATTTTGATGCGGCATTGAGAGGAAATCTAGGAAAAGATGGATTAGGGTGTATCATCAGGAATGAAGAAGGCAACTAGGTGGTTAAAAGAGCTAAACCGCTCGGCATCTCTTCCAACAACCAAGTGAAACTTGAGGCATTAAATGAAGGTCTCAAGCTTAGCTTAGAGAATGGAATTTAGAAGCTAATTATAGAAGGAGACTCACAAATTATTCTCAATGTGCTAAGAAAACGTAGCACACCAAATTGGATCTTAAACTCAAAACTAGATGAAGTCCTAGTTCTTGTGGACAGTCTTCAAGAATCACAATTCGAGCATATCTATTGAGAAGGAAACAAAGAAGTGGAAAACTTAGCAAACCTAAGTGTCGATGGTGAAAATATTAATCTGGTAAATCAGGACTAAGTTTTGACAACACAATTCATTTGTGAAAGGATTAAACTTCAACATTAGATAGGAGGAATACTCCCTGATGAATTATATCTTATTGTAAGCCCATTTTGAATAAATAAGGGTGTAGAAGGATTAAAGAGATAGAAAGAGACCATCCAAGAGCACAGGTAGAACCAAAATGACGACCTAATAAATTCTAAAACTCAATAAAGTGATATACAAGTATATATAGGTAGACATAGATAAGGAAGTGTTAGTTTCTATGTACAACAATATAGACCAAAATTACCCAAAGTATAATATATGAAAGATCACAATATCATAACATCAAGGCTAATAAAATATACACCTTTTCAATACAGATAATACAAGAATTAACAATTATTTTTATATAGAAAACAGGCATAATACACATCAAGACTCACACAGATACACAAGATTAGAAAACACACACAAAAAGTCTTAACCCTAGAGTCAAACATATTATCAATCATAATTTATTACATTATATAGCTATATAATACTCCATATTCTTAAATATGAAAACCAAGCGCACACAGACAGATGGTATTTAGATTTAGAATTATAACTACTTAAATGCATAACCTACTAACCCAATTCCTCGCCATATCATTAGTTAATGCAAATATATAGATTTGTTAAGAATGGTTTTTACCATCATATTAAGATTATGTATTTGGCATTTAGTAAAATGTATAGTCATCCTTGGATGCATGAGGATATTTGAGAAGCGGTATCAAGAGTGGAAGGGAAACAGGCAAAATTAACAGGGAGGTCAATAGGTAAGAACCGCGATATATGAGACAAACGACCACTAGGGAGGGCACATCTTTTTGTCATTCCAGATCTACGATCTAAGGGATGATCAAGGAGTAAGTCTTGACTCCTTTCATTTCGGTAGAAGATGTAAAGTCATAACTATTCAACTGCCCCATTCCAATGAATTATGGAAAAATCTGCCTACCCTCAATACCATATATATAAACAACTTTGCTCCTAAAAAACTGCAGGCAAACTACTCTTTAGTTTATGAACATATGGCTACCCCAATCAAACTCACATGTAATAGGAATTAGATTGCCTTCGATGGAAATGTAATGATCAAACATCTCAAAGTGGTTATGATGGATAACCATCCACTCATTATTAGAGTTGTCCGTAGAATCCTTGGTCAAGAATTTACTACAAATGATGACAGATACCGGGTGTATACATATATTACATCCATGTTTGTTGCTACAATGCTATATTGGGGTACAAAGAAACATGATGAAAGGAGGCTATGTTTCTAAATCTTTAAGAGAAGATTTCTTGGCAACCTAGATAAGAGTCTTCAAAATGTTAAAGAGAACTTAACGATACCCAGCCCAAGATACCTTGACATAGTCTCAATCAATGGTAGATTAGTGCCTACCAATCCAATTATGTCATTCATTGACCCAATTGCGGCCAATGAAAGAACACCTATTATAAAGTGGAACATAGATTTCTTAATGACATACATGCACATTAAGAAACCGCTCATGGAGAATTGGTTCTACGAGTACTGGCACACTGATGAAGTGGGGGATACTAACATGGACTGTTTCAGTGACTCAGACTCAGAGAACCTAGTGGAACTATGGCTAGCTGAAGGAGGTCACAAAAGGAAAAAGAAATAAAGAATTTATGAATCAGAAGGATCCATAACTCATACAAGGATTTAAATCTATCTCCTGTACCTTCATGTAAATTTTGTTTCTATTTATACTATTACATACTTTGAACAAGTCAAATTTGCAAGGCTATAGGCCTGGGTATCAGTTTCATTCTAGGCGTAGTTACTTTCTATAATGAAGAGATATAGCTCCTTGTAATGTTTTTAACTAAAAATAAAATCAAACAAACTTTCCTCCTCCGGGTTAATTAAATAAACAAAGTTATATGAGGTGTCTCTGTAAACATCTCAACACCTAAATGTTTTAGAAAAACCTCAACACACACCATAATGAAGTTTTAAATATCTCAATTCGCCCTTACGGCTAAGAAATTATATCCCTTAGAAAAACCCTAGATTAGTTATTAACAAACTAATGCAGACTTAGATAGTGACAAATGGAAGAATAAATAATAATGCATTTTGGTTTGCAACATTCTCCAAAATATTAAAATGCATTCTCAATAGAATATGAAGAAATCTCTCAGCTCAGTAGAATAATTATAGATTATGAAAATGGAAATAGAAAGGGGCCTATCCCCTCATAACCAATGCATCATAGAATAAAGATGGTATAAGAAAGATAGAATATATTCTTATGCATTGTCAGTAATGAAAGGAAGTGCAAGCATGTCTGAGACATGCATCAACACACTTCTGCAAGTACTAGGCACCATGATATCCGAGGAACAACCTTCTGCAAATTAACTAATTATAGCACAAGTATGATACTCTTTTTAAAAAAAATGCTATACTACAACGCCTCCCACATCCAGGCTTGTAGTTATTAACTTTGGGATACTATGGCTGAGGCACTTTCAATGGACAAAGGCAGTAAGATTGTAATAAGCAGATTGAAAACCTTCGATGGAGATTTTTCTGATAATCTCTAATCTTGAAGTTGATAACATGCATACCAAATTTAGATTAGGATTCATTAGAAGAATCTCATTGCATCAGAAATTGACATCAATGATACAAGGTCTGGTATACGTCCCCTAGCTCCTTCCAAAGCCTCAAATGGTCTGCGATAGGTAAGATATTTGTCTCTGCTAGGACATTGAAATTTAGAATATTTCCCTTTGTGCTGTTGTATGACCTATATTGAAGAGTCCCGTAGCAAGAATGTTCTTCCCTATATTTCGTCAGAGATGGATTCGTATGGCACCCCTCTCTCTTGTAGTCAAATTTAGATTAGCCCTCTTAGATTAACGCATATAATATGAACACATAATAACACACATTTAAACATAAGGTCATACACTCAAATATTCTTATACATAAACATACTCAAGCATGATTGTAATAAGCACACACAGATATAAACATACCCTTAGAAAATAAACGTAATCACAAGCATATGTTTGTACACTAACCTCGACATAGGAAAGTATCTACATATTGTCGGGGATATATACAAATATATGTAAACAATTTAGAAACCCAGATATATATAATCTATATACATATAAATATATATAGATACAAATACATATTCTTACATATGTATACATATAATTACAAATGAAATTATTAATTCTTACATATATATAAAATCAACACAGGCAAAAATATATATGTTCACAGATTTATCCGAAACCGGTAAACATAGTCTCATATACACAGGAAATCCATTATATACAAAATAGTTAATCTACTCACTGAAAGCCTGACTTAAATATACATATACAAATAAGAATATTGAAGAATTTCTTCCAAACTTTAGGATGTAGTTTTCACCCCCCGCATTGTCCAAACAACTAAACTATATGGCTTAAACATTGAGAGAATTACAGGAGTAGGCTCTAGCTCAAAGAATTTTATTCATTATGCTGGCATAATACCTTGTCATAAGATCAAGAGGTTGGAGCTTCTCCTTCTTTATTTGTCCCCATTCTACCAATAGACTCCATAAGAATGCATTAAGCATTATTCGACTAAGTGTAACCACAAACTTGTATTAATCCCCCATCTTGTAGTTGGCCCCTCTATTCCCCTCTCTTATTTCCTCCCCAAAGTTAGGGACCCGAAAAACCCCGTAGCAGAAACTAAAAACCATGATGGGTGTATATGTTACACCCACTCATTATAATGATTACGTCAGGTTGGAAGGCTAGATGAATCTAGAAGGTACTTACCTCTTCTAGAATCATCTTGAGGATTCGACTTTGGCAAATAGCTCCTCCTCGCGCAACAATCAACCCTTAAACCCATAGTATTTTCCCTCTCCCCTTCTTGCGTAAGGATGGAAACCACCATCTCTTTATACCATAGACATGAAGTTAGAACTATGGCCTTCTTAGGGAAGGTTAAACCTGAGAGATGGGGTAGCATATTAAGAAAGGTGGATGATATTTTGAGACTTGTAGTCAAGAAGGTGATAGCTGAAAGGGAGCTGGACTACAATAGAACTTGGAGGACGAACAATGATGTGATAGGTACTTTCATTGCCATTGCGTTCAGGGCAAAGAGTAAATTTTGGGACATAAAGAAGCTATGCATTCTCTTGTTTGACGATACATGGTTAAAAGGGTTGGATAATGAAGTGGAAAGTGTAAACAACCAGCTTGACATCCCACATCCAGAGGATTATATGAATTGGTCTGTGGGGAGTCTCAAAATAATTAACGTGCGAAGGAGGCCTATCATATATATCAAAGACACTATGACATTTGAAGCCCTGTGGCCCGATATGGTCAAATACTTGTTCTTCCTCCTTAGGTGGCATGGCATCACTGAGGATTGCAGTAACTGGGTAGTGACCTTCTGTTATGCCTTGCATCCCCATCCCTACATTTTGTGTGCAAAATGTTGGGTCCCCCTTTTTTTTTCTTTTGTTTGTTTTTGGCTTGCGGCTCTTGCCTTGTCTTTTTCCCTTCTGTTTTCTTTCTTCGGGGCTTTCTTCCACGTTGTTGTGTTTTGTTCATTTGTTTTTCATCTCCAGGACTCCGGTCCTAGAGGTCATTCTTCGTGGGGAGCCAGACTCCAGACTCCAGGATTCTTCGCCACGATGTCCGAAAGGGTATCGTCACGGGGAATTCCCAGGCCTGAAAGCTGGAAGTTTGCTTGTCCGGAGATTGCTCGAAGGAGAGGGTGGACTGCCTTTTTACCACAGGTATAAATAGAACTTATCTATCACTTTCACATTTACCGTGATTAAAACTTTTGAGCACTTAGAGCGATTAACAGAGTAATTTGCAGAGAGAGTTAGTGATAATCAGTGCTTAACACTTCCAGTCATTTTCAGGCGATTGTGAGTGCTTCACGGTGGTGATTGTGATCGTCTGACGAATTGAAGTTGTTGCAAAGCCCTCGCAGTAGCTTCTTCCTTTCCTCCACCCCTTTCGGCGTTCTCAGGTTGGTAGCTCTGTTCCCGCCCCTTTTGGTTTTCTTCTAGTTTGTGTGGTTTTTATTTTCTTGTTTGTTCGTTTGTCATCTTTTTGTTTTGCCTATCTTTTGTTTCCTGGTTTTGCCGCCCGTTGGTGGGTCGGCTCTGCAAGAGGGTTGTCCGCCCTCTGCGCAGAAGTGGCTGGTCTATAAAATGTGTAGATAGATGTATAATCTTTGCCTTGCTTGGTTTCTTACGGACGTCATTCCACGTTGTATATATATGTATATGTGTGTATATTTGTGTATGGTCCTTATATATCCCTCCGTATCTGGTGTATATATCCCCCTTTCCCATATATATATCCCTCTACCCGCGTGTATATCCTTCTAGGTGGCTTGACAAGCTGGTCGAGTCGCCTGTATCACTGGTTTTCTGACCCATGAACTCGTTTCAGGGTAGAAAACCACCTGTTTGAAACTCGGCTCTCGACCGATTCCAAACAGATAGTTTTCTCTCTCTTCCATAAAACCAGTTAGACCCGCATTTATGTCCCATGTGCACAATCAATTCCAGTAAGGTGGCCTTCACTTTTCGCACGTTCGGACAGTTGGCTCCGCCGTCATCGCCATAACTTCCATTTAATACCTATGCACGTGCCGCCTACGTGGGCTTAATGACTTGCCTTTTTACACGTCCTCGCCAACGATTAATTTTTCGGGTTCCGGGTCTCCTACCATCATCTATCCTGTGTCTTTACCAAGTGTGATAAAATCCCCGAACCTGAATGTTTAATAAAAATCTTAAGTTTATGTGATGCGTTTGCTTTTCGGCTATTTTTGAATGAAACTAACTTTTCAGGAAAAGTAGGCATCACAATGGTAAGATCTCCAGACCCCAAAATATTTATTTTGATTAATGTGTTCTGATGGTCGCTTTGTCTCGCAGAATCCCAGAGTTTAATTCCCAAGCATGTCTGAAGCATCTGCATCCTCTCCACCCGAAAGTCCAGAGCTACCTTCCGCGACAGCCACCAGGGCGGCAGTAAAGTCCAAGATGGAGAAGGCCTTAGAGAAGATGCCCCTGACTATGAAATTTGTGCAAGATAATGTCATCATGGGCTCAAAGATTGAGTCCAAGGTCAAACTTATTACCGACACCAGCGTCGGGACGTGGTCAGAAATGCAAGCCTTGGTAAAAATAATGCACATCCAGCGACAGGCTGGAGATCAACTAGCAATCAATGTCAAAAACTCTGAAATCCTCAAGGCGGCTTATTTCCTGTGCTTCGTGCAATCTCCAGAGCTTATCTTAACATTGGCCACCAACTACAACTCTTTTGTTCGGGCTATTATGCTCGTGGCCGCAGCACCAATTAGATACCCTACTCCTCTGGTATCCCTCAACCCAGTCACATTGTAGGCAAGTTTGGGAATCCCCCAATTCGCCAAGGCCTCAGTGGTTACAAGGACTGATGCCTTGGCCCAATTCACACAGCTGGAGGATGCCGCCTGTGTATATATGAATATCCATTGGCTCAAGGTTCCAAAGAGGGACCCTAAAAGAATGACGATAGAAATTCCCCGCTCCGAGTTCAAAGAGAGCATTCAGATGGGAATGATAGCATTGGCCCGGGTCTTTGGGAAACCCTCCACCCAAGAGTTTTCTAAATGGATGTATTACCTCCTCCTCGGCATCTCCACCAAAGGAGGATACTTCAAATGGGCAACAACAATTTCCAACCATGTCGACTCCCAGTTCCTCCAGCTAAACAGGAAGAAGAAATTCTACATGTCTTCCTATGTTTTATGGGCCCTGGCGCAGCAGAGGCCCCACGCCGGCCTACTTACAGATGGCATGCTTGGGATTGGCCCAGGACAAAAGGCACCGTGGGACCATTTCCCACAAGTTCAATGGGAGGCCAGCTTCCCCAGTTTTTGTCGGGTAAATGATGCGTTTGTTTATTATCATCTGCTTACACCCACCCAAGACGCTGGATACCGCCTGTCCTCGAAGGTGATAAATTTGGTCCATAGTTATGGATATTATTACATCTAGTTCCAATAGCACACCTACATTAGGGTCACCGGCTTCTCCGAGAAACCCTACTTGTTGCCCAAACACTGTGGGGACAAGATCGTGCTCTTGGAGTACTGCAGGCAAATAATAGAGGTGCATGCCCTCTTTGCTTCAAAAAAGATACCCAACATTCCATTTCCAATCACCTGTGGGAACTACACATGCAGTCTGGCCGCCGCAAAGGAGGCAAACAATGAATTGAAAAGCTACAACTTGGGAGAATTTTACTTAGCGTGGAAAATTTTTGATTCGCACGGAAGAATTGCAACGACACTGCCCCGAGCTTCAAAGCCCCATCACATCCATATGGAGGATTTATGGGTAGATTTCCAAGATGATGTGGAGGTGCGGATCAGGCACTACGTCAGAATGATGGCCAACATGATGCAAAACTTGAAGCTCCGGAAATTCCCAGTAACCTTCTCAGATGCCGCCCCCACTATCGATCCCCAGTACAAGGCAAAGGGGATCGATACAAAGACTCTTCCACCAGTGAACTGGGACACCCAGGAGGGGCCCACAATTGAGGAATTCACTCGAGAGGTGGTCGAGAAAAGTCACGCCTATTTCAAGAAGGTGTGCCCCAGAAGTACCTGTCGAGCAGCCCAGCCGGCGCCAAAATTAACTCTGCAGCCGGTACCAAAATTGACCCCGGGGGCCGAGAATTCTTCGCAAAGGGTAGACAAAGGTAAAGATATAGATACGACCCCTCCTGCATAATAAGTCCCCATCAAGGAGAAAATAAAACAATTAGTGGCAGCCTCCCAGCAAATGAGGGAGAAGTTAATAACGCGGCTAGCCACTCCACCGCTCATGGCTGAGCTAATTCGTCCCTCTTCCTCCCCGTCACTGGCAGCCCTAATGGTAAAGGTAACAGGGGTGGATCCCATGGAGGCGGTAGCAATAAGAGATGCGGGGCCACCTTTGGTTACCCAGAGAAAGAAGAAGCTCAACAAAAATCCTAAGGCAGAGCCGAGGTTGGGAACATCCCAAGCCCAACAAGTAGAAATCCTCTCTTCCAGTTCCCCAGAGCCGGAGAAGGAAACAGAGCCTGCTGAAGTCCCAGCCAGTCCCCCTGCACAAGAAGAATTTGATGATGTGTTCGCAACTGACGAGTTCGAGAACTTGCAGGGGGACAACAGACAAGTAGGGACAGAAGTCCTGGAGGCAGAACTAGAAGCTGCAGAACAAGAGCCTGCACAGGAACAAGAAAAGCAGGTAGAAGAAGAAAGAGAGCCAGAACCGGAGATTGCCTCTGGGGCTCAAGCAATGTAGGGTCTAGGGGTGGACCAACAAAAACAAGGTGAACAAATGGCATCTGCTGGGGGAACCAGACCTTCGAGAATAACTGTAACCCCAGCCGCCACGTTCCAAGTTCCACTCCCGGGAGCAACCTTTGGGTAGGTGATTACCACGGCCCAAACTTTAAATCTTGGCCCAACACCTCCCCTACTGCCAAAAGAGGTGCCAACAGAGGAAGAGGCCCCGGCAGTAGAAGAAGAGCAGCAAGAAGAGCAGCTTGAAGAAGAAATCTCCGAGGAAGCCTACCAAAGTCCAGACAGAGCAATCGACCCAGAGGACAAGGCTGACAAGATGGAAGTTGAAGAGAATGTTGCTAAAGAAGCAGATGCAGGGGAGGGGATGGATGAGATCCACGCCACTAAGAAGCAACAGCCGCAGGACACCAGGGAAGAATCAAGGGAACAAATTTTGGCAGGAAGGCCACCCCTACCACCTTAGTGGCTAATAGAGAGCAAAAAAAGAAAAGCTCAGTCCGCTCCCGTGACTCCTCTCTCCCTGACCGAAATGATGGCCCAGGTCTAGGCCCCGCCAAAGGCCAAGAAAGCCTGGACAGTTCATACCCTTTGAACTGGGCCGGGTAGAGAAACAGTTGTCGTTGTGGCAACACCTCCCCCAGGCGCCGATGAAGCAACCGCAGAACCTGGAGATTATAACATTACAGAGGTTTCGCTGGGTAAAAGAGGAAAGCAAGGCGAGGTGGACTTGCTGAAGGAGGCAGCGAGGGTAGTGGAGGCCCGTTATGAGAAAGAAGCCCAGAGGCTCAAAGTAGAAAAGGCAAAAAATGCAAACCTTATGGGGTTGCTTACTGAGCTAGCTCGACCTATCAATGCCGCTCCTCCGGAGGCCTCCACCTCTGAAGATCTACCACAGAGTGACATAGACTCCCTGTGCGTAATGAAGAAGAAGGCCCAGGCAGTGGATGAGTGGGTCGCCCTGCAGATAGGAAACACCCGACATTTCTTGGTATCTACCCTCCCAGATTTATATATAGCCTGGCAGGTTATACACCAGGCGGAAACCCTTATTGACCTGTGGGAGGGTGATAATGAGAATTATCAGGCATGGAAGGTGGAGCTCGAAGAACTCCTTAGCCTGGGAGAGGATATGATTTCTGAATCCAGAATTTTGGGGGATGAATCATTTGATTTTGTGAGAACCCAACACTCCAGACTTGACCTCACATTGGAGGTGACCAAGCAACTGGTAGGGTCTCTACAGGATAAGATCAATGCAGTAAAATATTCTTTCAATTTATACAAGTCTTTTGTAATAAAGACTTCCGGGGTTGATCCCCTTATAATAGATACATGTACACCCAAAGATTCAGTTTTGGGGAGTTTCGATGAAATAATGAAGTCCCGGTATCAATCCCCAGAGGGGATAGATGGGGCCCAAATGACAAAGTTAACTCACAAGGTACTTAGTGGCCACGACGCAGCAAAGATGGCCGATGAGTTTAAAGAAAATGTTCTGGACCTGGGGGAACAAATTGAAATGGCTAAGTACCGAAGGGCTCGCCTAAAGGATATTGATGAGGATGGTATCTCCCGCCTCCTCTAGGCTTTCAATGATAATAAGCAACCTTGAGCTTTCTTCGGAGGCTGGGGAAAACACCACCATTGGGTATTCTTTATTTTTTTGGGGACGTAAGTTCCCAGATCCTAGAGTCTCAGATCCAAAATATTGTATTCTTTTAAGTGATCCGTGTCCCGGTCCCTGAGGCCGACCGGTCACTTTCAGAAGCGGTTAATAAAGACTGTCAGAAGGTGGTTGGCTATATCAAGGGGACGTTAACTCAACAGTTGGTTTTCTGACAGGATGGTCTTCTCGAGGTGCTGCTCAGAGGTACACCTAGCGCATTGGAGACAGGGCACTGCATTTCCCATTTATGAGGCATGTAGCCTCGATCTCCGGGGGACCTACTTTCTTCCTTCTCCTTCCCGACTCTCTTCTCGAGGCTGATTCTTCCACTGTATATTCTTGTCTCATTCTTCTGACCTGGCAGACCTATTCTGTCTCAAGGTCTTTTGTAGGGTGGTGTGGGTAATACTGGCCCCCAGATATTGTGTTTTATTGAAACATGATGTAAATTAGGGTTAGGGTTAGAAGGGGATTGTATAAATAGCTAGACCGGCCCATTTCCAAGTGTCGGCAAAATTGATGATTTTATTGTCCACAGTAATAGCAAAGTGATTTTTTCATTCTTTTTGCAGAGCTCAATGCTCCATTATCCTATTTTCAATAGTTAGACGCTCCCCTGGAGCCACCATTGTATCACGCACCAGTGCTTGCTGGAAGAGACATTAATGAAGAAGGAAGAATTCTTTGCAATGATGTTGTTGACATTCCTGCTTCTGAGTTAATGGTATTTCATGTTTTATGTTCTTTATGTCTTTTACTCTGAAATGTTAAAATAGATCAACGACCTCTTTACTCCCGCTACTGATAAAATGCTAGCTGATGGTTATGTATTTCTTCAGTATTTAGTGTAGTATGTCAGAGTATTATTGATGTTCTGGACGTTTAAACATGACTATAGTTAGATGAAGTGTTTCTAACCCTGCGGGATCTTTTTCATTTTATTTGCTAAGTGTAGAGTGCTAGGGAAAACCTTATCGTATTGAATCTCCAGAGAGAACGAGTTGAAGAAACCAGCTATCCCCCTCAAAAATAGTCACTTCTCCCAACTGAGCCCCATACCATCGTGACCCGACACCCAGGTGCTTGAAGGCCTGGGGGATCTAATTTCCCCGGACAACCTTTGTAGGAAGAGTTGGTCGGTACCTCCGGTACCTGGTGACAACTTATGACTGTTGGCGGACCCGGTCAGCAAAACCTCGTCAACAAAAACTGGTGCTAGAAGGAGGGCATGAACTCGTCCCCTTCCCGAGATTCCAATTTTACACCTCCTTAGGGTTCCCCGAGTTATAGTTTTAAGAGTCAAGCCTTCAGTGGGATTGGGTCTTTCTCCCCAGCAAAATTTGAAAGAATCCTTAGGTCTACCCTGAACCCCAAAAAGTTTGTCAAACTCGAGCCTCCTGCTCGAAAGAAACAGACCTCGAAAATCATACCAGCCACTATTATCTAGGGGTCTAGCATACCTCAGAACGCCCAAACTTCTCAGGCAATCCCAGGAATCAATACCCAAACTACTCAACATTATATTCCCCAAATGGTCGACCGGGTCCCCAATGGGAACTTTTCCGGGTGCAATCAATGACTTACCCTCTCACTCGGAGAAGATCTGCCCACGATATGAGCACTTAGGCTCACGAACCATAGAAGAACACTTATAGGCATATAAAGATGCCATGAACCGACACCGGATCCAGCATGAAGATGTTGTGACTCAGATGTTTCCCTTGTCTTTAGGGCAAGGTGAGTTGAACTGGTACCTTAACCTTCCCGCCAACTCCATAAATAGTTGGTAGGACATGGAGGACGCCTTCCTGGCTGCCTTTCACGTGCATGTGGACCCAGCCTGGTCCCATAGACAGTTCATCTCCATCAGAAAGGAACCCAATGAGCCTCTTGCAGCATTCAACCATAGGTTCCAGCGCGCCCTGAAGCGGTGCACGAGCCCTTTTATTCTATCCCTAGATGTAACCATACAGACTTACCTTAACGCAATGGACCCCTTCGTTGCCACTCTCCTTTGGAGAACAACCACCGCGGGCGATCGGGACACTTTGGAAAAAGTTTACAATCTAGCTTTAGAGTTGTCCCATGGTCTCAACAAATCCCCAGGCGGGATTGGGCAGAGTGCGCCCTTCAACATGATCCCCGGCGGAACTGTGTATGTCGGGGGGTACAACCCCAATCTGGCGATGGGAGCCCCCTTAATGGCGATGAATCCTTCGCCACCCCTGATAGACCAGCAGGCCCGGTACATTTACCCAACGCAGACCCTGAGGGTGCCAGGTCTGGAAGCTTTCCCTTGGAATCAGCCACAGCAGACACAACAATCTCAGACTTAACCACTCAGAGTGCCCTTCTTTCAGTCATTCATGACTGGAGGATTGCCGCCCTCGACTCCAGCTAATACTGCTGCCTTCCCGGGAAACCAACGACAACAACTATCACATTGTGATGCCAATACTCAATTGACCGTTGAGGTTGAATCCCTCCGGTGAATGTTGTCTACCTTGACTGTGGACATGGGTCAGCTTAAGGCGGGATCCTACGCGCTCCAAAATTCAAATTCCCAGAGGGGAAACATTTTCTCCAGACAATGAAACAACAACGCCGGAGGAAGAAACTTCAATAATGGGCCTAGGCGTAACCAACATCAATGGAATAATAACGCGAACATCGGAGGCCCGCCTCCGAACCAAAATGCCAACCAAAATGGTGTTGGACCATCACATTTCACACCTGTTGCATACTTCCAGCCCATGACTAATTGGTGTAGATTGCATGACAAGGGTTCACACAATGAGGTGAATTGCGCCACGCTGGAGAAAGTCATCATGATCTCCCAGCTAGATAGACAACAGTCGCATGAAGCTACCCCTCCAGAACCTCCTGTCCAAGAGCCAACCCACAGTGCTTTCACCTGTGACACCATCTTCTTCAGAACTTTCGGGGAGGATGAAGAAGAATCCGAATTGCAGGGATTCTTTGATGAATCTATCCCGCCCTTCGAGGCCAACGCCTTTACCAACCCGCGGACCCCATATAATACTCAAAGTCAGGTTGGTAAAGGACCAGCTTACACGCCCACACCTCCTATCAAAGACACTCCTCCTCCCCAGAATAACATGACTGACCGACCCACTCCTCCGAAAGGTCCCAGCTCTAATCAAGCGAAAGATCTCACTGAGGGAGATCACTAGTTCCTGGGAGGAAGGTTCGACATTACAAAGGCATTAGAATAGACCACCACCTCCATGACCTTGATGGAGGTTTTGCTAAACTATTCTGAGCAGAAGAAGTCTCTTATGAAGCTCTTGGGAAACCCGGAAGCCGTCAGCCGCCCGCCCAAGACTGTCTCGTTTAAAGATGCTAATGCGGCCATCTTCTGGGGGAACAATGAGGATCCCTCCTTCCTACTAGGCCTGAATATCCAAGGAAAGAATATACACAAATGCTTAGTAGACTCCGGAGCTTCAGGTAACATCATGCCCTTGTCCATTTGTCAGAAGCTCAGATTCCATCCCACCCCATCTAATGGTGTAGTGATCCAACTAGATAAGACTACTGTAAAAATGGTGGGGGAATTAAAGAACGTCTGGATACAGCTTATCCAGGACCCCAAGATAGCTAGCATAATTGACATTCAAGTGGTGGACATCCCAGAGACTTACGGGATGTTATTAAGTCAGAATTGGTCTAAGTCCTTGAATGGATACTTTTCGACCGACTTCACCTATTTATGGCTTCCATGGGAGGGAGAATCAAAGAAGATCTGGGTCAAAAGTGAAGCCTGAATGAAATAGGCCCTTACTGAGGTTGGAAAGGTCAATGAGGTCTTTTTCTCTGAGACTTCTCTGGGGGTGTACCGACCCTTTGAAATCCTAACATTCGATTTCATCCCCGGAGAGGATCCCGTAGTGCTGCAGAGAGCCCAAGATCTAGAAAAAAAGATGAGAGTTGAGATTGACTCTCAAGGTGCCACAACAACCCTTGCTACACTCCTATCCAGCACTTGGTGCTGAGTACACTATCAGAAACATTCAGAGCTCGAGTGTGGGCCTTGCCTTTCGATCACTGACCGGCACCTCGGTACCTTCTGGAATAGACAATGTGTAACTGATTCCCCAGAGCCCAGCACTCCTATGAGATGTGCTCCCCTGGTGCCTTCTCCCTGGGAATCCCAAATCCAAACACCTCCAGAGGTAAACTCTACCTCCACACCAGTAGTCCAGGAGGGAGCCCCTCCTGAGTCTTCCAACAGCAATCCAAAGAATACCCCCCTTTCCCAGCTCCAGATTACGAACAATGACTTATGGACCCTCAAGTTTGATGGGTCTCGATCTAAACAAGGCTGCGGGGCTAGGGTAGAACTAATCAACCCATGAGGGAAGTCCTTCCTCGCGTCCTACAGACTACAGTTTAACTATACAAACAATGTCACAGAGTACGAGGCCTTGGTCCTTGGACTCTTATTTGCGTTAAGGAAAGGTGTCACCCGCCTCTGGGCTCTGGATGATTCAGATTTGATTGTTAAACAAGTATGGAGTCAATACACATGTCATGACAAAAGGCTATCTGCATACCACAACCAAGCTTGGAGCCTTATTGAGGACTTCGATGCCTTCGGCATTGACCTCATTCTTCGGCGACGGAACTATGTCCCAGATGCCCTCGCCGTTTCTGCCAGCACACTTGAGCCAATGGTCGGATCGTGACTATGGAGATTTTTAGTTGAGATGGTCCCTACCCCGTCCATTCCAAATAATGTCACCCACTTTCAGGTTTTTGAGGACAATCAGCATATCCTGGCCTTCATGGCGAATGTTGGTGTCTTTGAGAACCAGATAGTGGAAGAATGAGACCATGACGATACTGGGCAGGGTGATGAAGATGATGGGATCATGGACCTACCTACTAACACCATCCCAAAGGGGATGGTTGCCCTGGAATGAATCTTTGACTCAGACCCTCAGGCCTGTGAGAAGGTGTCATCCTCCTCCGAGGGAGGAAAGTTCAAAAGGGTTAACATCGGCCAGCCCGGTGAAGAAAAGATGATCCATATCGGTACCTCCTTCTCCCCTGAGGAAAAGGAGAAGATTCTCGCGGTTCTCCGATAATACATTGACATAATTGCATAGGGTTATGAAGACTTAAAAACATATGACACATCCATCATGACCCATACTATTCCCCTGAAACCCGATGCTAAGCCCTTTCGGCAAAAGCAAAGACCGATCAACCCCTTGATAGAGCCTCTGATTCGTCAAGAGGTAGAAAAACTACTGTCAGCCCAGATAATCTTCCCAATCAGGCACACTACGTGGGTTGCCAACCTAGTCCCTATGAGAAAGAAAAACGGTGAGATCCACCTTTGCGTGGATTTCCAAAACTTGAACAAAGCCTCCAAGAAAGATAATCACCCTCTCCCTTCGTTGGATGAGGTATTGCAGATAGTGAATGGATCCCAGATGATGTCCTTCTTGGATGGGTACTCTGGATATAACCAGGTCACGGTTAAGTATGAAGACAGAGAGAAAACAGCGTTTACCACTAAGTGGGGAACATTTGCGTACCAGAGAATGCCCTTTGGTCTGATCAACGCAGGGGCTACATTTCAAAAGGCCATGGACATTGTGTTCGAGGGCCTTGTGAATCGGTGCATAATCATCTACATGGATTATTTGACCATCTTTTCCCGGGACAGGCGTGACCATTTCGCCCATCTCGCTCAGATCTACGAGAGATGTCACCGGTATGGAATATCCCTCAACCCCAAGAAGTGCATATTCGGGGTCACCGAAGGGAAGTTGCTCGGGCATATCATCTCCGAGAAGGGTATATCCATAGACCCTGACAAATTTGAAGCATTGCTAAACTTACAAATGCCTGGCAACAAGAAAGAGATGCGATCCTTCTTTGGAAAGATCAACTTTGTCCGGCGGTTCATCACTGGATTCGTGGAAATCGTCAAACCGCTCAATGAGATGATGAAGAAGGATACCAAAATTGAGTGGAGTCGTGAAGCAAAGTAGGCGTTTGCCCAGATCAAACAGAAAATAACAGAAGCACCTATCCTGGCTAGTCTGGACTATTCCCTTCCATTTTACATTTACTCCTTTGCTTCGCCGCATTTTGCCGTGACAGTGTTGACTCAAAAGGTTGAAGGAGAAGAACGACCAATAGCTTTCATGAGCTCCCCCTTCAAGAACGCCAAAGTCTGATACTCATCTCTGGAAAAGCAGGCCTTTGCTCTAGTCTACGCCGTGAAGAAATTTCAGCATTATATTCTCCAAAGCAAGGTACATGCTATCATTCTGGACCAGGCCATCAAGTCTCTGCTGATGTAGAGCGAATTGGGCAAGAGACAGGGGAAATGGATGGCCATCCTCCAGGAGTATGACTTAGAAATGCAGCCCATGAAGATAGTTCGGGGCCAAGGACTAAGTCGAGCAATGGCAGAAGAGACTCCCCGCATAGAATGTCGAACTTACATAGTGGAGTCTATTACCAAGGACCCGTGGTATACCGATTTGGTATATTTGCTACTGAATAATAAATGCCCGGAGGGGTTACCTCCCCACAAACGTCGCGCCCTGCAGATGAAAAGCACTCACTTCATGATTAAATACTCTGCGCTTTACCGCAGAAACTACGAGGGAATGTACCTCTAGTGCATCGATAAAGACCAAGCTGTGAGAGTGATTGACGAATTCCACGGACAGTTTGGAACTGGGCATGGCTCCGCCGATGCCACTACACATCAGATCCTTCAGGCTGGATACTATTGGCCCTGTATATTCAAGGATGTTTACACTCATGTTAGGAAATGCCATACTTGCCAAACCATGGCACATCGTGAGCATAACCCGACTATGCATTTACAACTAGTCTTCGAGGCTAGGCCCTTCACCCAGTGGGCATTTGACTTCATCGGGAAAATCAACCCCAACTCGTCTGCCAATCACCGATACATTCTCACTGCTACTGATTACTGCACTCGGTGGTCTGAAGCTATACCGTGTAAAAACAATACGGCAGACGTAGTCATCAAGTTCCTGGAAGAAAACATTGTCACACGGTTTGGAATGCCCTTTGCTTTGGTGTGTGACAATGGTCCGACATTTTCTTCAGCACAGTTACTCGAATGGACCTACAATCGGAGGATCACTTTGAAGTTTTCCAGCAACTACTATCCCTAGGAAAATGGCGTTGCTAAATCAACGAACAAAAACCTACTTGAATGATCAAACACCTGCTAGAACAGAATCCCCGGG
Organism: Thuja plicata; assembly: GCA_018584345.1. NCBI lineage: Eukaryota > Viridiplantae > Streptophyta > Pinopsida > Cupressales > Cupressaceae > Thuja > Thuja plicata. Next base: position 132,653 of record MU227950.1, on the reverse strand, counting down.
ATTCGCATCAAAAGTTGAAATTCACCCTCTGGGCAAATCGCATTTGTGTCAAGGCCACCTTGGGAACATCCCCGTTCCATCTGGTTTATGGTCAGAACCCTGTATTCCCAGTTAGCTTACAGATCCTAGTTTTACAGTTTGTGCAAGAATTTAGCAATAGGGACAACATCGTGGAGGTTCAGCTCTTAAATATGGTACGAATGGAAGAACAGCGAGATACAGCCCTTGAACATTTCATGTGTCATCAAGCAGTGGTAAAATGATGGTTTGACGGAAGAGCCCAATACAAGGCTTTTCAGATCTCGGATATGGTCCTGTTGTGGGACAAGGCCCGGGAGAAGAAAGGAAAACATACCAAGTTCCAACGGCTCTGGCTCAGACCATACCTAATCTCAAAAATCTGTGGGGAAAATACTTACCGCCTTAACACCCTGACTAGGGAACCTGTCGCATTGCCCGTTAATGGACAGTTTCTCAAACACTACTTCGAATAGGGTAAGTTTTTCCAAAGTTGTATTATATGTAAAGCCTTCCACTTGTAAATATTTCCCCCAGGTGCCTCGTTGCGAGGTGCCCTGCCTTGTGAATAGCCTCGTCGACTGTCCTCTGGGGCAGTCCTCTTTTGTGGTTTTTATTTTTGTTTTCAGTTTTCTTCCGGTCCTGGCATTTTTTCTGTCTTGTAGGAATTAGAATGCTTCGCATAAACTCTGGTTTCCGGTACGATGTTTACGACATGGTGAACTTTAGAATCTATCTTTAGCAGTGGAGTCGGCCCGGTCTCCGGGGTTGTTTCATAGGATGTGGCACATTTTGAGCAATCTCCATCAGGTGTTGTCTCTGGGAGTCTGGCAATTAGTGAACACAAGTAATATAAGGAACAAGTAATCGTACACGCCGAGGGTAGATCAGTTGTACTAGTTGATTGACCCAGGTCTAAAACTTTAAGGAATTCTTTCCGGATCTGGAGTGTTATCCCCTCTTCAAACATCTAAGTATAGGTGGACAGGTGAAAGAAGTACCGCCATTAAAATTAGCTAAGCTTAAGCTTGATGGTGAAAGAAGTACCGCCATCCCCACCTAGAAACAAACAAAATAACAAGAGAAAAGCAGGATGAAACTCCGGTCCCCGGGGGAAACAAGCAAATTAATGATCGATTCAATGTAATTAGTGCCTCTTCTCTACTCCTCCCAGAGGTCATCAGCTTGATTTCCCTTCCAAAGCACACACGACACCGCTGATGAAGGGCTGCGAAATAACTCCCGTGTGGATGGGTTCTCTCAGATATGTTGCTCTTTGCCTATCAGACGCTTCGGGAAGTGGCTTGTTCCAGTTTTGCTAACCAGAGATTCTATAGTTCTCAAATGCGCTAAGGCATTTATCCCAGATAGTCGCCATTTGTTATGCCCTGCATCCCCATCCCTACATTTTGTGTGCAAAATGTTGGACACAAAATGTTGGGTCCCCCCCCCCTTTTTTTTTTGTTTGTTTTTGGCTTGCGGCTCTTGCCTTGTCTTTTTCCCTTCTATTTTCTTTCTCTGGGGCTTGCTTCCCCGTTGTTGTGTTTTGTTCATTTGGTTTTTGTCTCCGGGACTCTGGTCCTGGAGGTCGTTCTTCGTGGAGAGCAAGACTCCAGACTCTGGGATTCTTTGCCACGATGTCCGAAAGGGTATCGTCGCAGGGAATCCCCGGGCCCGGAATCTGGAAGTTTGCTTGTCCAAAGATTGTCAAAAGGAGAGGGTGGACTGCCTTTTTACCACGGGTATAAATAGAACTTATCTATCACTTTCACATTCACCGCGATTAAAACTTTCGAGCACTCAGAGCGATTAACAGAGCAATTTGCAGAGAGAGTTAGTGATAATCAGTGCTTAACACTTCCAGTCATTTTCAGGCAATTGTGAGTGCTTCGTGGTGGCAATTGTGATCGTCTGACGAATTGTAGCTGTTACAGAGCCCTCGCGGTAACTTCTTCATTTCCTCCACCCCTTTTGGCATTCTCAGGTTGGTAGCTCTGTTCCTGCCCCTTTTGGTTTTCTTCTGGTTTGTGTGGTTTTTCTTTCGTTGTTTGTTCGTTTGTCATCTTTTTGTTTTGCCTATCTTTTGTTTCCTGGTTTTTCCACCTATTGGTGGGTCAGCTCTGCTAGAGGGTTGTCCACCCTCTGCGTAGAAGTGGCTGGTCTGTAAAATGTGTAGATAGCTGTATAATCTTTGCCTTGCCTGGTTTCCTGCGGACGTTGTTTCGCGTTGTATATATATGTATATGTGTGTATATTTGTGTATGGTCCTTGTATATCCCTCTGTATCTGGTGTATATATCCCCCTTTCCCATGTATATATCCCTCTGCCCATGTGTATATCCTTTCAGGTGGCTTGACAAGCTGGTCGAGTCGCCTGTGTCACTAGTTTTCTGACCCATGAACTTGTTTCAGGGCAGAAAACCACCTGTTTGAAACTTGGCTCTCGGTCAGTTCCAAACAAACAGTTTTCTCTCTCTTCCATAAAACTAGTCAGACCCACATTTATTTCCCATGCACACAATCAATTCCAGCCAAGTGGCCTTCACTTTTCGCGCGTTCGGACAGTTGGCTCTGCCGTCATCACCATAACTTCCATTTAATACCTATGCACATGCAACCCACATGGGCTTAATGACTTGCCTTTTTACACGTCCTCGCCAATGGTTACTTTTCTGGGTTCCGAGTCTCCTACCATCATCTATCCCATGTCTTCACCAAGTGTGATAAAATCCCCGAACCTGGATGTTTAATAAAAATTTTAAGTTTATGTGATGCGTTTGCTTTTCAGCTATTTTTGAATGAAACTAACTTTTCAGGAAAAGAAGGCATCACGGTGGTAAGATCTCCGGACCCCAGAATATTTATTTTGATTAATGCGTTCTGACGGTCACTTTCTCTCGCAGATTCCCAGAGTTCATTTCCCAAGCATGTCTGAAGCATCCGCATCCTCTCCACCCGGAAGTTCAGAGCTACCTTCCGCGGCAGCCACCAGGGCGACAGTAAAGTCCAAGATGGAGAAGGCCTTAGAGAAGATGCCCTTGACTATGAAATTTGTGCAAGACAATGTCATCATGGGCTCAAAGATCGAGTCCAAGGTCAAACTTATTACCGACACCAGCGTCGGGACGTGGTCAGAAATGCAGGCCTTGGTAAAAATAATGCACATCCAGCGACAGGCTGGAGATCAACTAACAATCAATGTCGGGAACTCTGGAATCCTCAAGGTGGCTTGTTTCCTGTGCTTCGTACAATCTTCAGAGCTTATCTTGACATTGGCCACCAACTACAACTCTTCTGTTCAGGTTGTTATGCTCGCGGCCGCAGAACCAACTAGATACCCTACTCTGGTATCCCTCGACCCAGTCACATTTCAGGCAAGTCTGGGAATCCCCCAATTCACCAAGGCCTCAGTGGTTACAAGGACTGATGCCTTGGCCCAATTCACACAGCTAGAGGATGCCGCCTGGGTATATATGAATATCCACTGGCTCAAGGTTCCAAAGAGGGACCCTAAAAGAATGAAGATAGAAATTCCCCGCTCTGAGTTCAAAGAGAGCATTCAGATGGGAATGATAGCATTGGCCCGGGTCTTTGGATAGCCCTCCGCCCAAGAGTTTTCTAAATGGACGTATTACTTCCTCCTCAGCATCTCCACCAAGGGAGGATACTTTGACTGGACAACAATAATTTCCAACCATGTCGACTCCCAGTTCCTCCAGCTAAATAGGAAGAAGAAATTCTACATGTCTTCCTATGTTTTATGGGCCCTGGTGCAGCAGAGGCCCCACGCCCACGGCCTACTTATAGACGGCGTGCTCAGGATTGGCCTGGGACAAAAGGCACTGTGGGACCATTTCCCACAAGTTCAATGGGAGGCCAGCTTCCTCAGTTTTTGCTGGGTAAACGATGTGTTTGTTTATTATCATCTGCTTACACCCACCCGGGACGCCAGATACCACTTGTCCTCGAAGGCGATGAATTTGGTCCATAGTTATGGACATTATTACATCTAGTTCCAACAGCACACCTACATTAGGGTCATTGGCTTCTCCAGGAAACCCTACTTGTTGCCCAAACACTGTGGGGACAAGATCGTGCTCTTGGAGTACTACAGACAAATAATGGAGGTGCATGCCCTATTTGCCTCAAAAAAGTTACCCAACATTCCGTTTCGAATCACCTGTGGGAACTACACATGTAGTCTGGACATCACAAAAGAGGCGGACAATGAATTGAAAAGCTATAACTTGGGAGAATTTTACTTAGCGCGGAAAATTTTTGATCTGCACGGAAGAATTGCAACGGCACTGCCCCGGGCTTTAGAGCCCCATCACATCCATATGGAAGATTTCTGGACAGATTTCCAGGACGATGTGGAGGTGTAGAGCAAGCACTATGTCAGAATGACAGTCGGCATGATGCACAAGTTGAAGCTCTGGAATTTCGCGACAGACTTCTCAGATGCTGCCCCCACTATCGATCCCCAGTAAAAGGCAAAGGGGATCGATACAAAGACTCTTCCACCAGTGAACTGGGACACCCAGGGGGGGCCCACAATTGAGGAATTCACTCGAGAGGTGGTCGAGCAAAGTCACGCCTATCTCAAGAAGGTGTGCCCTTGAAGTACCCGCCGAGCAGCCTAGTCGGCGCCAAAATTAACTCCGCAGCCGGTACCAAAATTGACCCCGGGGGCCGGGACTTCTTCGCAGAGGGTAGACAAAGGTAAAGATATAGATACGACCCCTCCTATGCAAGAAGTCCCCATCAAGGAGCAAATAAAACAATTAGTGGCAGCCTCCCAACAAATGAGGGAGAAGTTAATAATGCGGCTGGCCACTCCACCGCTTATGGCCGGGCCAATTCGTCCCTCTTCCTCCCTGTCACTGGCAGCCCTAATGGTAAAGGAAATGGGGGTGGATCCCATAGAGGCAGCAGTAATAAGAGATGTGGGGCCACCTTTGGTTACCCGGAGAAAGAAGAAGCTCAACAAAAAGCCTAAGGCAGAGCCGGGGATGGGAACATCCCAAGCCCAACAAGTAGAAATCCTCTCTTCTAGTTCCCTGGAGCCGGAGAAGGAAATAGAGCCTGCTGAAGTTCCGGCCAGTCCCCCTACACAAGAAGAATTTGATGATGTGTTCGCAACCAACGAGTTCAAGAACTTGCAGGGGGACAACAGACAAGCAGGGACAAAAGTCCCGGAGGTAGAACTAGAAGCTGCAAAACAAGAGCCTACACAGGAGCAAGAAAAGCAGGTAGAAGAAGAAAGAGAGCCAGAACTGAAGATTGCCTTCGGGGCTCAAGCGATGCAGGGTCCGGGGGTGGACCAAAAAAAACAAGGTGAACAAATGGCATCCGCTGGGGGAACCGGACCTTCGGGAATAACCATAACCCCAGCCGCCACATTCCAAGTTCCACTCCCGGGAGAAACCTTTGGGCAGGTGATTACCGCGGCCCAAACTTTAAATCTTGGCCCAACACCTCCCCTACTGCCAAAAGAGGTGCCAACAGAGGAAGAGGCCCCGACAGTAGAAGAAGAGCAGCTTGAAGAAGAAATCCTTGAGGAAGCCTACCAAAGTCCCGACAGAGCAATCGACCCAGAGGACAAGGCTGAGGAGATGGAATTTGAAGAGAATGTTGCTAAAGAAGCAGATGCAGGGGAGGGGATGGATTAGATCCATGCCACTGAGGAGCAACAACCTTAGGACACCGGGGAAGAATCAAGGAACAAATTTTGGCAGGAAGGCCACCCCTACCACCTTAGTGGCTAATAAAGAGCAGAAAAAGAAAAGCTCAGTCTGCTCCCATGACTCCTCTCTCCCTGGCTGAAATGATGGCCCAGGTCTAGGCCCCGCCAAAGGCCAAGAAAGCCCAGACAGTTCATACCCTTCGAACTGGGCCGGGCGGAGAAACAGTTGTCGTTGTGGCAACACCTCCCCCAGGCGCCGATGAAGCAACCGCGGAACCCAGAGATTGTAATGTTGTAGAGGTTTTGCTGGGTAAAAGGGGTAAGCAAGGCAAGGTGAAATTGCTGAAGGAGGCAGCAAGGGTAGTGGAGGCCCGTTATGAGAAAGAATCCCAGAGGCTCAAAGCAGAAAAGGAAAAAAATGCAAACCTTATGGGGTTGCTTACTGAGCTGGCTCGACCTATCAATGTCGCTCCTCTGGAGGCCTCCACCTCTGAAGATCTACCGCAGAGTGACATAGACTCCCTGCGTGTAATGAAGAAGAAGGCCCAGGCAGTGGACGAGTGGGTCGCCCTGCAGATAGGAAACACCCGGCGTTTCCTAGTATCTACCCTCCCAGATTTATATATAGCCCGACAGGTTATACACCAGGCGGAA
>MU227950.1:77681-97740 GCA_018584345.1 Thuja plicata | reverse complement strand
ACTATTACACATGTGAAAGAAAAAAGACTTATCTTTATTAATTTTGAAAAAATAGTACATCCAAGTCCATGTTATACTTGTTGATTAAAAACTATCCAAATATGTGAAATTGTATTATATTGTATTCTCCTCTCTTTAAATTTTATATTATGTATATATATGTGTTTGAGTGGCTTTCATGCCTCTTTAGGGTGAAAAGACACAACTCATATTACAAATTATTTTGAAAAAACAATAAACTAACTAAAAAATAACTACCTAACTTTCGGATTTGGCTTTGGTTGAAAATCCAAAACACCTCGTGAAAAGCTAATATTTCTTCTGTAGATAGGAAATTTGATTTCCCGAACTGGGTCGTTTTTAGATTTTTAAAATTTGACCGTTTTTATCCTCTGTCGAAATCATCTTAGTAGCAAGTCTAAATTCCAGCATTTTCTGAAGGCTTCGATTAGTTAGTTCTATTTATTTGTGTCATAAAGCTTCCTTCCTTTGATATTTTTTAGTATGGAGAAACATGCTTCTTTATAATGGATTGGGACTTCTAAATTATCAAAATTTAGGGTACCACCACAGCCTAAGGCCAATGTTGCTAAGCACACAGAGTAGAAAGAGTCTTCCTTTTATGCCTTTATGGCTAAAAGACCAACAAACATTGTGAAATCTTCTACATGGTATATAGATTCTGGTGCTTCTCGACATTTCACTCACAAGTGTGATTGGTTTATAGAGTTTCTCTCTATACTGTTTCAGTCATATTTGGAGGAGGTGAAGGGTATATCTTTGTCGGCAATGGCAACGTTCAGATATAGTCTGGTGGGAGGAATCTCATATTCCTCAATGTATACCACGTTCCTGGCATGGAACTAAACCTACTCTTAGTGAGTCAGATCATGCGGCATTCTCCTCAGCTTGATTTGGTATTCAATGCACACAAGTGTTTGATTGTTGATCGTGCGACACATGCTACTGTAGCTATTGGCATTGAGGATCATGGTCTATACAGACTTGTAGATATGGGTGATTCTCTTGAGCATGCCTTCGCAACAAAATCATCTGCTATCAACAGTCTCTGGCATCGGCGATATGGTTACCTGAACATTCATTATCTTGCTCAGCTTGCTCGTGAGGATTTAGTACATGGCCTACTTGAAATTCACACTCAGAATCAGTGAGTTTGTGGAGCTTGTCAGATTGGGAAGCAACATAGGACACCGTTCAAGGATGGTCACTCATTGCGAACCTCAAAGGTACTACAGTTGGTCCACGCTGATGTATGTGGTCCAATGATTACTCCTTCTGTTACTAGGTGTAGGTATTTCTTGCTTTTTGTTGATGATTTCAGTCGTAAAATGTGGGTGTACTTTCCTAGACAGAAATAAGAGGTGTTTAATGTATTTCAGAAATTTAAGGCCTTAGTAGAAAAAGAGTCTGGTTGTTCTATTATATCTCTTAGGTCTGATAATGTGGGGAGTTTTGTTCTATTGCATTCTCCACTTTTTGTGATACACTTGGCAAAAACATCAGTTAACCACACCATACACCCCTCAACATAACGACGTTGTAGAATCTCGCAACCACACTATTATAGAAATGGCTAGGTCAATGATGGAACACATAAATGTTCCTGAGAAATATTGGGCAAAAGCAGTGTTTACTGCGGTCTATCTCCTTAATTGGTCTCCCACACATGCAGTTAAGGGGAAGACTCTTGAGGAAGCTTGGACTGGTCGCAAACCTATGATCAACCATCTAAAAGTTTTTGGCTCTTTAGCATATGTATGGATTCCAAATGCTCAACGCTCCAAGTTGGATTCCAAGAGTCAGCAACTTATGTTTACAGGATACAATGACAACCATAAGGCTTACCGTCTGATTGATGTAGACTCCGATCGTCTTATCTTCAGTTGTGATGTTGTCTTTGATGAAGAACGAGGACCATTTCAGCTTTCCTCGTCTGAGAAGAATTCTAAGGATCAACCTTTGAAGGCTTTTGATTTGGGTGTTCGTCTTCCAGTTAGCTCACCTGATGGGAGGGATGATGCAAATTTTGTATTTGATGATGCACTACTTGAATTTCCTTCGGATGATGCTAATCTTCCACGTGTTGCAGATCCTCTTCCACCTCTAGCTCCGGTTATCACTCCATCTGATGTTGGTACATCTACTCTCTGACCTAAATGGTGGGCTAAGACCGTTAGTGATCTTCGTCCCAATGAGCTCATTAAGGGTAGATCTTCTAGAAATAAGGGCAAGCAACAAAATATAGTTAACTTTGCTCTCATGGCCAACATTCATTGTATTTATGAGCCTCGGACATGATGCACTACTTGAATTTCCTTCGGATGATGCTAATCTTCCACCTGTTGCAGCCCTCTTCCACCTCTAGCTCCGGTTATCACTCCTCCATCTGATGTTGATACATCTACTCTCTGACCTAAATGGTGGGCTAAGACCGTTATTGATCTTCGTCCCAATGAGCACATTAAGGGTATATCTTCTAGAAATCAAGGCAAGCAGCAAAGTGCAGTTAACTTTGTTCTCATGACCAACATTCATTGTATTTATGAGCCTTAGACATTTGCAGAAGCAAAAGGGATTCCAGGGTGGGAACAGGCTATGGATGTAGAATACCAGAGTCTTCTGAAGAACCGCACTTGGGTTCTCTTTGATCTTCCTCCAGGGAAGAAGCCCATTAGTTGCAAATGGGTGTATAAGGTCAACTATCATGTTGATGGTACCTTAGATAAATACAAGGCCAGATTAGTTGCTCGAGGATTCACACAGCGAGAGGGCATTAGCTATGAGGATAATTTGCTCCTACTACCAAGATGAGTACAATTCGTCTTCTCGCCATTACAACTCAGTTTGGATGGAAAGTCCATTAGATGGATGCAAAGAGTGCCTTCTTCAATGGTGAGTTTCAGGAAGAACTCTACATGACGCAGCTTCCTGGTTTCAAAGTTGCCGACAAAGAACACCAATGTCGACTCAAGAAAGCACTCTATGGACTCAAACAGGCCCCTCGAGCTTGGTACATCAAGATTGATTAGTACTTGGTTGCTCATGGTTTTCAGCATTGCCCTTCTAACAATAATTTGTATATCAAACACTTTGGTGATGATGTTCTCTTTCTTGTTGTCTATGTGGATGATTTGATCATTACTAGTAGTTCAACACATTTGATTGCTGAAATCAAACAAGACCTGTGCAAGGATTTTGATATGACAGATTTGAGGATTCTCCATTATTGTTTAGGTGTTGAGGTTTGGCAGATTGGTGATAGCATTTTTATTTCCCAGTCTAAGTATGCCAATAACTTGCTTGACAGGTTTCAAATGCAGGATTGTAAACCTGCTTCCACGCCTATGGAGAAAGGGCTGAAGTTGTCAGCCAAAACTGATTCTCCTCCTGTTGATGAAACCACTTTTAGGCAACTAGTGGGCAGTCTCATCTATCTCACTGCCACTAGCTTGATCTCAGTTTTCCAGTGAACTACATTTCACGCTTCATGGCAGCCCTCAAGGCTGATCATTGGGTAGCAGCAAAGCGTGTGCTATGTTATGTGAAGGGCACCTTTGATTATGGACTTCTTTACATTAGGAGTCATGATCCTAAACTCAGTGGGTTCACAAATTCAGATTGGGCAGGTTCGGTTGATGATAAGAAATCAACCTCTGGATATGTGTTCAGTTTGGGATCTGGTGCAGTCACTTGGACTAGTAAAAAGCGACAGGCAGTGTCTCTCTCCTTGACAAAAGAAGAGTATCGAGGAGCAGTTAAGGCAACTTGTGAGGCAGTTTGGCTTCGCCGGATGCTTGCGGATATGCAAATATCTCAAGCAGGCCCGACTCCCTTGTTCTCTCTGATAATGAAGGAGTTCTCAAGCTTGCCAAGAGTCCAGACTTCCATGAAAGGACCAAACATGTGGACGTTCATTGTCATTTGTAATTACATTTGGCAGTTGGTTGAAGACGGATTAGTTCAGTTGCAGTATGTTCCAATTGCGGATCAGACTGCAGACATTCTCACCAAGCCTCTCAGCCTAGATAAGTTTGCTAAATTCAGAGGGCAGCTTGGTGTTGTTGACAGATTGACCATTAAGGGAGGGTATTAGTATATTAATTTATTTCTATTTAATGGTCATCTTTTGTATAATATGTAAATTAGGTAGATAAGATTGTTTCTTCGATCTTCTTCAGTTTCTTATTAGAAACTTGCTAATTTTGTATACTTGTAAATTCTTTATAATGATCCTTCTGATCATTTGTTAATACAACAAAGCTTTTTACCAATTACTTCTCAGTAACACAGATTGGAGATACTATACAATTGAGCTACAACCGTATGACTTTTAATAAACACTGTTGAGCCCAAGCTATGAAATGGTGAGATCACAAATGAGGGAACTCATCCCTGATATAACAATTCAACAATCACACCCCAATGGGGTTTGAACCTTGATGGCAAGTACGACAACGCTACAACTTAACCATCACACCATGCCAATATTGGCAAAACTATTTGTGTATGTACGTTCTACAAATATTATGTTGTTCCAGCTGGACCAGAATAGATGAATTATGGGTGTGTTTTCAGTTCCGTCATAGTTGAATATATGATATCATGGTAGGATAGCCGCATCCATTTATTTATGATAGATACCTGAAATGCTTTTATTTTTCTAGCATTCGTCCAAAATGAACAAATGTCTATAGTTTCTGTAAAAGTGATACAGAATTCTAACATGTCTTCCATTATGAAGTATAAAATTATTAAGTTATTACTAATAGTTTGAGCACCAACGTCCAGTAAGAACCCTCTGACCTGAGTTGTAAGATAGATCATTTTGATGTCTCATTTCCAGTTCCCATTCCAAGCTTCTCTGGTATCTTTGCCTCCCCTACTAGCTTATTAATATTTTCTTGGTTCATATGCTCTCTTGGTAGTAAAATGAATGGTCATATTTGGTAGCTAGGGTATTAACCACACCTGAAACGATTTATGTCATTATACAAATAAACGATAGACTCATGTAGCTGGCCTATTTAGTATTCACCACACTTGCAATCATTTCTATAACATCATAAATTAAATATTCTCATTATCTTTAGATGCTGTTGGGTGCAATCATATTTGTACATTTGATGAGTTTCTCCCAGAGTTCCATGCCATTATATTAGAAGCTGGTTTAAGAAGCTGCTGTCTTGAGATGCTCATAACCGTTAGTTAGGATAGTTAGGTTACATGTGATGTTAGGGGTTTACCCCACTTTAGTACAATGATGTCCCAGGTATAGGTAGATAAGAAAAGAAACTTCCTGGTCACAGACGCTACTTGTTAACATGTCAATCACTCTTTGTCAAAAAATTCTATCAACAGTGGCATGTAGAAGAACCAATCAACAGATGAACTTTTTTGCTTTCTGACTGCCAAAAGAGATATCTTTATTTATGCCCTTAAACTGTTTTTCTTCTTTATATATTTTAGTATGCTCGTTGCATATAACGGTTCCTTCTTAGTGCATTGTTTTGCTGTTTTAAAGCATCCTAAAATGTCCTGAAATTATGATTTTCTGCTCAAAGATTGTCTTTCTTCTGTACGGAACCCTGACAGACTATTTCTTCAATAAAGTTGAGCTCTTAGAGTGTTAACCTATAATTCCCTGTGTATTTTTGTTCTGTATGATTCGATAGAAGGATGGGTGATTGATGTTGCTTCATGACCTTTGCAGTAAACTTCTAATGCGTTGGACGGTGTTATCATCAGATGTGCTCATATTTTTCCCTGCTGTCCTTTGTTTTATTTTTGCCTATTACCAAGGAATGAAAGATGAAGAGCTTGCATGGGCACTGGCAATGGTTCTTCTTCAGCCATGTCTAATGTTGATTGACCATGGCCACTTTCAGGTGATTGATTTGCCAATGGTTTCTTTTGCTACTGCTCATTTCAATCTGATAATCTGCCGTATTCTATTATGAAGTTCTTACATTTGTCCATTTGATAGCATCCATGATTCAGCAATTTCAAAGAAAACTGGAATTTTTCAGCAGCAAATTGTTAAAAGATAGCTTAACAAGGAAATACTGTTTATTAAGAAAAAGTGTAAAATGATTTATAGTGAAGAAAATGACTGTATAGATGAATAATGAAAAGGTTCAGACTAAAACCATATGCAGAAGTATAAAGAAACTACATGTAAATGTTTTTTATGCTCGTTTTGCCACAATCAATGCTTATTGATATTGGCCAAGGCTTGAACTGCATTTTGAGTCCTGACTGTGGGTCAACAAAGAGACATCTGAACAAATAATTTCCAAGACCATCGTGTTTTATACTAGGACTTTTTCAGCTTTTGGGAGAGATCAGTAGACATCATGATATGCATCCCTGTTGTGCAATAATTTTCATCTAACATGCAATCCTTAAACAGTATAATTGCATCAGCCTTGGTTTTACTGTTGGAGCAGTAGCTGCAGTTATTTCAAGGAGAGAGCTGCTTGCTTGTGTTCTTTTTTGTCTGGCGCTTAATCATAAACAGGTATGCATTCGATGCAACCTTTTCCTGTAGCTACTGCTTCTGGTCTCTGTTTCACATTTACTTGAATCAATAGAAGAATAAAGTGCAATACTGCAACAGAGCAAGATTGGTCAACAGGGAACATATATAGTTTCTCAAATTTAGATTTGCAGATGAGTGCATATTATGCTCCAGCTTTTTTTGCTCATCTTTTGGGGAAGTGTATACGTCGTCAAAAGCCCATTTATGAGGTCATAAAGCTTGGCTTTGCAGTTCTTATAACATTTACAGTTGTTTGGTGGCCGTTTATTTACTCCAAGGAAGCCATACTAGAGGTATATCTATTGAAGGCTTTCCATAACGAAGTATAGTTTAGATTCTGATTCTTCATAACTCTTGCTGATGGTTAATCATTGTATTGATTCAGGTTCTTGCACGCTTGGCACCACTTGAACGGGGAATATACGAGGACTATGTTTCTTCTTTCTGGTGTGGCACTTCTTTGCTCATAAAGTGGAAGCAGAGGTTTTCAATGCTAACACTGTCACGCTTTGCTTTGGGTGCTACTTTGACTGCAACTCTACCATCTATGGCTCAGCAAATATGTGCTCCAAGTAATAGGGGATTCCTATATGCATTGCTCAATAGCTCATTTGCCTTCTATTTGTTTTCATATCAAGGTATTCCTTCAACAACCCTTCTTTAAGTAAACATCACAATGATTTGATTGTGGTTATCACCTGTGCTAATATTTTTCTCATAATAACAGTCCATGAAAAGTCATTATTGCTACCTCTACTACCAGCAAGCCTCCTGGTCTTGGAAGAGCCTCGTCTTTTCAAGTGGCTGATATTTTACTCCATGCTTTCAATGTATCCCCTTCTTCGTCGTGATGAATTGACAACATGTTATATAGCTCTGTTGTGTTTGTTCATCCTTCTATATTATGCACCCGTGGAAGGAAAGATGGAAGTCAGCAGGAGTGATAAGATACAACAAAGGGCTCCAAAGTTTGTGAGGATACTAATGCAGCTTTCCTTTTTGATCATAGTCGTCCTGCATCTGTCATATATGCTTTTGCAACCTCCGAAAAGATACCCCTTCATCTTTGAGGCTCTCATCACAGCATTTGCATTTTCTCAATTCCTTATGCTTGCCATATATACCAACTTAAAACAATGGAGGTTACCTAGGGACATGGCATATAATTCAATTGGCAAAGAAAAGATTAACTAACTTAGAAAATTAGTGAACTAATTTTCATTTATTCTGTTTATAACTTTATGTAATACTGTTTTGACTCGCACCAAGTGAATATGCTTGAGGAACTTTTGCTCGTTTTTTAAACAAATAAAAACAATCCTCAATTCTTTCTGACACATCCAATTTCAGACGGCTTCATATACCTAAGCTCTGGTTTGATTTTATATTTACGTGTCATGTTAAATAGGGTGGGGTTTTGCCTACGTTCCATGCATACCTAGGTTCAAAATTGAATGCTTAAGCTTTCCTCATTGAGTTGGAGATAATTTGTTAAGGAAATTTACTGTTTTCATTACCACAAATTGTTGGTTATCAAACATCTCAAAGGAGACAAGTGCAATCCTTTCATTCCACAGTCCTGGAATGTCGATTCTCAACTAGAGTCTGCTTCAGTTAATTGTTTCCACAATGCATAATATGAAACAGCTTATATATTTATTAGGAAATCACTCATCTGCCCAAATTGTGCTTTGGCTAGAAGCAAGAATTATCGTGTCCATGATCTTGCAAATTAAATTCATGCATATCCTTAGCAATGTGAATAGTTAATCTAATATTTGGCAAGACAGCTTCATAACAGTCAGATGGAAGGGTGCTCTATGGAAGAAAGGGGTTCAACTTCAAAAATTATCAAGAAGTTCATAAATAGGTGACCAGATTTGTCTTAATTGTACGTGTTAATCATAAGCAGCTTAAGGTAACTCTGCAACAACTAAAATATCAGCCAATGCAGCAACAACAATTATATAGATGAAATTTTATAGGATAATACTATAATATCTATAATAACGACAAACCATGCTAAATTAACATATAATAAATAGCTAAATCAAATGCCATACCCTTCTTGAAACTACCACGCTGCACCAAAAATTCCAAAACATAATAGGGGAGAAGCTACAAAATCAACAACACAGGAAGAAACCATTACTGCCAACCCATGACCATGTAAAGATTGCATATGGCCCTGAGCACTACTACCATCAGAAAGCGTTGTTTTCTACTTTTCAAATACATGGCTAGGCTGCGGTCCTATTTGAGGGGGCTTTCTTAAATATCTCAGTGGGCGCTATGAATTTTTAGGAGCTCTCAGAATTCTGCTGGTCTCATGATTATTATTCAGCAACAAAGGATGGTAAATCTATAGTTAAATTCACAACTATGTAGCTAAACCTACAAAAATATTAGCCAGTGTAAAAAAAAACTATAGATGAATGACACATGGCAGAGAAGTTTTATGAAGTTGGTGGGGGAAACATTTACTGCCATCCCAAAGGACATTCCCTTAAAATCTAAAACTAAAAACTAGGGTCTCCTATTTTCTTTCACAAGATTTGAAGTCATCTTGTAGCATAATTTTTCCTCTTCTCATGAGACCACCTACTCCACAAAAATAGCTCTTGTAGCTGCTCCATTGGACCCTTGCTTTATAGTCATTATTTTCGAAAAGTTGGGTGATTTCCATCCATGTTGCAAATAAACCACTTGTGTTTCACCAATGTATATTAAACCCTTTTATCAAATATGTCCTTAACACTCCCCTCAACAATCCATTTTCTCTAGGTGATATTTGGTAGCCACTTGTCAACTGCAATCTACCATTTTTGAAGTAGACCACCATATGGCACACAACCATTTGCAAATCTTGCCAAAAGTCTTGTATTTTATAATCTAGCTAAAGCTTGAATATCTTTTGTGGTGCCTGAGCATATCCTCCAATGAATCATGTTAGCACCACTTAGGGTAGTTTTGTCCCTATAGTTGGTCCAGTTATCTTACAAAGCTTTCACACTTGGAGCTTGTTAGCTATTTTTCCCTAATTCAATCAAGGAAAATGCTAATTAACAAGGATCAAACAATCCTCCTTCACTTCGAGCTCAGAGGCCCAGGCGGGCATACCTATAGGACTCACTTCATTCAATGAATCATGGGATGAATTCCTGTCCATCAAACTGTATCTGACAATCATTTAAAACTCTTAAAACGGAAAAGTAAAATGATTTGATAGTATGAATTGATGATGAGACATGCATAACCAGCAAATACCAGTGCCTTATCTATTGGTCGACAAAGTCAAATAAACATATATCCCCAGAAAACCCTCTAACTCCAAACACACAGAAACCAAATGAAATGTCTTACAAGTCACTCTTTTCACTCCAATACCTGGACATCAAATTCATGTGCAAACCTTGAACTCTCAGAACTTGTCTCTAAGATTTACTCTCTCCTAGAAAGAAACTCAAAACAAATTCATAACTACCTTATAACAAGTGCATTAAAATGCCTTACAGATTAACACACAAGATTTCAAGACTAGACACAAAGACATCAGACAAATATTGGAAAGGGATTCCAGTACTTTTCATTAAATTGCTAACTATTGAGCGTATACAGACTCTATTGAGCCTCTATTGAGCGTATACAGACTCTCCTCCTTCGGCGTATCATCAGATGTCATCGTACCACCTCCCACAACATCACCCTGGCTGAGTTCGAGGCCCATCCCTTTAGGTTGGGAGCCATCTTCGACCTGGTTTGGTTTCTTCACCGCCTACGTTGCTTCGCAGACTCTTCGGATGGCCGAAGTAGATACTCTTACCTCGCCTATTGCTCTTCTGTTGAGCTGGCTAGATCTGACACCTCCTCTAGAGCTTGTTGCTTGTATGCTTAGGCCACTTTCCTTTTGGGTTCCATCGGGATTGATATTGATCGCCTACCCCCCTTTCAGTTTTCTTTGGACGCTTCGGCTCATCTTCTCCCCTCCAGACAGGAGTTGAATGAGCATGTCAGACTTGACATCTACAGGCAATACATCATCTCGACCTGGACCAACCCTAGTGGGGGTTTACGTCTGAGGATGGCTTTTTATGCTAAGCACTTCTTACACATCCAGGATGGGATCATCGTTCGACTAGATATTTATCACAACGTTGGTGCCATACTCTCCGGGTCGCGCTGGGATCTTTCAGAGTCGGCTCTCACCGCCTATGAACACAGACTGGTCATCACATTGACAAAGAGGATCGTATTTGCAGTTTATGCACATTGTTTGAGATTGAGACCGAGGCACATTTCATTTTTCGCTGCCCTATATACTATGAGATCAGAGGGAGATTTTATTGCTTATTCAGAGATTGCAGCTCCTTGACTTCCTTCTTTTGCTACTCTGACCAGAGATGTCTGGCACTCTATTTACAGGAGACGGTTCGGCTCCGTGACCATACCCTGCAGCTTCTATTTCCCCAGAAGCTGGTCACCGAGCAACTCATTACAGATTTCTTCTCGCCCTCACCCCCGGCTCGGGGTGTGAAGCGGCCCTCATGTGCCTCCACCATCGGTCACTCCAGATCTGTGAGACCTCGCAGTGCTTCTACTCATCAGCGACAGACCACCAACAGATCACGGTGACAGCTCCATACCCTTATTCTTTCAGGTCACTATCCTTCTGTTTTGGATTTCTTTCTGCTCGGGAAGGACCCCTAGTCCTTGCCCTGGTGGTTCTTTGTTCTCTGCTTCTTCTTGTTTGGTTCCTTGTTCTTTTAGCTGTTCCCCTGACCACTGTTTGGTGGTCCGCTGGTTTCTTGCTTTTTGGCTGTTTGTTTCCTGTCCCATAGACTCTTTTTGGTCTTTCGTTGGACATTAATAAATTTATCTTATCTTATCTTATCTTATCTTATCTTATCTTGTCTTGTCTGATTCAATACATTCAAAAGACAAGAAACATAAAATAAGACAAAAAATCAGAAAGCTACCCAGCAACATTAATTTCACCATCATTGTACAATTGAGAAGAAAGATATAGAGAAATGGAGAACCAAATTTAGTCACTGACACCTGTCCATTCCTCCCAAAATATCTGAAATTGCTCTCTTCTTCAACTGCCAAAATCTTATTTGAGCTGCACTCAAATGGATTGCAAAATCAAAATCCTCATCTCGAGACCTTTCCAACGGTATATGACACTTCATATTTCTGATAAAATTTGGCCACTTAACCATGAAAACAAATTTCTTTTCTCGTGCACATTCAGTTGAAATTTTGGAAATCTGCATATTAATCTTTTGAAAATCTGCAATTTTACCAATTATCTGCACATGCCACCAGATCTCGCCACAAGGCACCTTCTAACTGGCTCTGCATAACTGGTGCAAGTGCGCGACTGAGCTTGATCACGCACTCACGCACATTTTCTTCATTCTCTCCAAACTTGTGCGACGAGCCAAGGATCGCTCAATCACGCACAATTTCTGCCCAACTGCAAATCACCAGCGACTGCACGGCGAGCCATTTTCACCTGCGCGACTGACCGCCTACCTGCTCTGTGACGAGCCACCACGTGTTGCCCTCTCGCACACTCACTAACATTTTCTTCGATCCCCCTTCTCCGCCGTGAGTGCGCGACGAGCCGCCACATGTCCGCCACGTCATCACCATCTCACCACAGTCGCGCGCCATCTATCTGCAAAATTAGGTGTTCTTTGGTTGCTAGCACATTTCCCGAGGCGCAGCTTGCACGCGCGTGGAGAGCCTCCCGCTCATCTTCACATATCATTATGTTTAGCCTTTTGCTCTTATACACTAACTTTTCTTCTCACCACCAATGTGGGACTAAAGTTCTCAAGTTTTAAAGCTCATTATGCATTATGCGCTCAAAACAATGGCGCCCACCAACACATTTACTCATCCAGCCAAGGGGCCCGCCAATAGGCCTCTTGGTTCCTTATTCATTTTACACTATATGTGCTGGCATATAAAAACCATTTATAAAAACCCCATCCACTGTGCATGTGGGATCTTTGCACTTTCACATTTACTTCCTCCTTTATACCTGCAGAGTCCTTCCTTCCTCAAATCTAGCGCAACATTGTATGTGATTCCATATTCTGCATTTTCATTGGAGTTTTAAAGTTTAATGCAACAACTCCTTCATTAGCTGTGCTGGTTTCAAACACTCACTCTGGCATTTGCATTTGCCATGTCCCCCAAATCTGCGCAAGCTTTTGTTAAGTTTTTAACATGTTATCAATGAAATGTAGCCCACTTTCACCTTTCGCAGCCCCTTTGCTTCATGACTTTGGCATGTTGTGCAGATATACTTTCTTTTACTGTGTAACCTCCTTCTTCCTGTTTGGCGCAGACATCACCTAGCATTGCATTGGTTTTTAAAACTATTAATGTCATTGGTTCATGTTTAATTTGCTGGCTTGCTTTGGCTTTAGCACAACCTACATGTTTCAACTGCAATGCCATTGTAATGGCTTTGAATGTTTTACTTCCTCTAGTATGCTGCGTGGGATATCCTTCCCCTTTATCATTCCACCATGCCTTTCACAGGCCTCTGCAATTCACACATTAAGCCCCCTCCTCTCCAAATACAATGCACATACTTTGTGTGCAGCCCAAGTGTCCTACGCAGCCTCCTTGCATCTCATTCAATGCGTGGTTCATCTCCTCTGGTAATGCGCAACTCTCTTGGTCCTTTGCACAACATTACATTTAGCTTGTGCATTTGCAATGAAAACTTGTTTTGTTTTTGGCCTCCAATCTTTGACCATGGTTAACCTTTTACTTACGTGGATCTCCCCTTTTTGTTGCGTTACCTCTCCACTTTGTTAAAACAATGCAACATCTCCTTCTAAGTCTGCGCAAGCCTCCAATGAAATAGCGCAGGGTCTCTTTGTTAACCCCTACGCAGCCCTCCACTATTGCGCAGGTCTTCTTAAATTAATGTGTTGGCTCTTTGCTTTATGCAATGCAACACCTCTGCCAATTGCCATTTGCATTGGTTTTAAAAGAGTTTTAAAATGTCTTTTCAAATCAGGCGTGGAGAGCCCCCATCCTCTGTCAATGCGCTGAAGAAGCCAGTGCATTCGCTGAGTAGTTCACAAAGCTTGTATGTGCTTCCACCTTTGCATTCATATTTCCCTTTTATTTAAAACTAACTTGCATGGTACTCGTTGTATTGGTTTCCATCATTTGACATTTCGCATTATACTTTGTTTTCAATCAATAATAATACCATGCTCTAGGTAATGTTCGTTGACTGTTTCAACGCTTCTGCAATTGATGCCTATTGTCCATGCTTTCGCATTTTCCCACAGTCAGCTTCATTGGTGTACATCCATAAGTACCATTATTTAAATCACAAAATAATTTAACATAATAATATGCTTTTAAAACTTCATAAGCTGAGCATTGCACCTCATAAACAAACAAGTCCCTGGGAACTAGTTTGAGGATTTCCACTTCCTGAAAGCCACTTTCATCCTTGACAAAGCAAACTTGACAATTGTGCAATTTAGATAATAAAACATTGAGCTTGCAACAACTTAGAATCGACTTTTATATCCTTGCAAACTGGTCCCACAAACAACAAATGGCCTCTGAAACCGGCTTTGAAAACTGATCAAAAAGCTTCCCAGAGCTCTTGAATCCTGAAGATACGCAGACTTTCACATTTACTATCATTATGAAAAAAACATGTCTCCATGATGTTTTCGGAGGCGAGATATTTTAATGTCTCAAGTTGACCACTTTCACAAATTGCAAATGCACTTGTCAAAAAACATGCAAACTGACTTCGGATTCACTTCTGCGAAATTACCAAACCATGTTCTGAAACTTAATCACTGATCCATGTAGTACACTTACATGCAAAGAGTATAGACCCGAAATCAATATCCCAAAACAACTTTCAGATATAAAACTATGACCCTCACAAAATGAGTATCCCGTGAAATCAATTCTGTTAATAATGAGAATATGCATAAATCACTTTTGGTTATGATTCCGCAAACCTGTCAAAAGAGACCTTTAGAGTCTGAATCTTTGAACGTGGATTCATTTTCATACACGGAATGCAAAACTTCAATTAGCTCGCTTGGATGATCAATTGATCAACCGATATTAATCTGCAAAGTCAACACTTTACTAACTTCGTGAAAACAAAACAGTAACCATGCAGACATTGGTTTTAGAAAGGGTTGAGCAAAGTGGTCAAATGGATTGACCAAAATCTGAAACTCTTCAGGAGGGTACACTTTCAGGTTGACAATGCAAGGGAACTTTCAATTATTCAGGGCATGCAATTTAGACTCTGAGAAACAACATAAATTGCAAATGGAATGGCTTTGGCAAACGGTGCAAACGAACTCACAGGGGTCTAAAAATGGGCGTGGAGGTTCAATTTCATGCTTACAACATACTGCAACAACCCTAAATGTCATGCCTATCCATCCGGTCAAAGATAAAATCAGTCAAAGTAGGTCATTTAGTGAGAACTGGAAACATGCATAAATGCATATTTGGGTAAACGCCTCCAAATAACCATCTCCAAAACATGTCAAAACCTAAATATGAGAGCTGGAACCTATTACATTTACCAAATGATAGGTGGTAATCACACTCTTCGAGTGGTTTATCATGAAAAGCTTAGGATATCTTTTTACAAGCATTCAAAGTAGGTCTTCTCAACAAGCTTTTAAGGGATTTACCTTGCCTTAGAGAAATTTTTACTTAGTCACTCCAAATTTCTCCAAAATTTGAGAGTACTAACAATGGCTCTATCTGGGGACGCGTGCCCCATGTGGGCATGCAGAGAATTCAAAATCTCTTGGTATAGCAGCCCATTCCAAGCAAATCAGATTTTTCTCTTCTCTCTTCTCAAAAACAGGGAATCCTTATTGAAAACAAACACACCACACGACTGAAAGGAAAACGACTATACATACATGGAAATTATTTACAAAAGGCCCAAAGCCCCAAACTGGAATCAACTCTTACCTTTGTCATACATCTGATTCTCATCTCCATAGATTAAAGGCAAACTGAAACTATTACTTCCTGCAACATAATAAAAAACATTGCAACAAATCTTCAACATATTACATGAAATGTGATCAACATACTCATCACTAAAAGGCAACACCAAGTCATCAAACCACTGCAAATGTTGATCATTGCGTAACACCAAATTGTCACACCCTTTACTATCACTGACTTGCTGAGAAGAGAAAAACTCCAGCTCCCTCACATGGCTGGAATCAAACAAATGTTGAACACTAGTTTGCGTCGAAGAACAAGTTTCTTTTATAACAACATTTTGCAAACTAGAGTAGAGCACATCTAAATAAAACTTTGGCTACACAAGATCGAAAACATCCTGCTAATAACAACTCCTATCAACATCTTGTAAAAAAGTATCATCAATCAATGGTTCATTAATCATTTGCAAATCTGATAAAATATATTCAGATTGATCACTTTCTTCAACATCATGATGTACATAAGATTCCATGACACTAAACTTATCAAAATCTGAACCCACACCAGCGTATGAATCATCATATTCATCGTATATGACATTATCAAATTCCTTATATTCATATGCATTATCATCTTGCAAAGCATCCAATCCAAGTATAGGAAAATAATCAAAACTACATGTATCATACTTCACGCCCTCACTAATATCATCATTATCAAAACATATATCTATTGGGCATGAAATTCTAGAGTTTACATTAGGCGCATACCTCTGAAAGTCAGCAGCCAAGAGTTCCAAAATTCTCTCACTGCTCAGTGGACATTGAACTTCATTCTCACCTTCTTTGGTCTCCTGTTCGATGCTACAAACATTTTCCTCATTGAAAACACGGACTGAGATTTCTTTGCTCATATCATTTTGTGCAAATGAGTCACTACAACAACTGACATCTGCATCATAATCATCATTTTGTTGTTCATACAAAACCTCTGTGAACTGAAATAAGAAATCTACATTATTTTGCTGATAAGAAAACAAATCCACAAATCCAACGGATTCATCTGCAACTATAGATTCATCTTCCTCATCTTGATGTTCATTAACTTCATTGTCAGCATCATAATCACTACCATCAGTATAATCAGATTCAACATTTTTATTATAATCAGATTCAACATTTTCTACATAACTAGATTCAGATTTTTCAATCGAATCTATCCATTTTCTAGCTCGCTCAATACCTTCTTCTCTATAGGATGCAAACCAATGGGCTGATTCAAGTATACACATTTCTAAAAACAAATCAATACAAGCTAGTCCTTCAAATTCAATATCCATTGGAATCTCATCAAAGGCATTACAAAACCTCTTATAAAACAAATACATTGATTCTTCCTTCCTTTCTCCTATCATCATTCTTAAAATCAATATGACTTCCTTTTGAAGGATTTTCTTTAACAATGCATTTTCACTATTAATTTCTTCAAAATCTGCCATATTATTTACAGATCTAGGAACCACATCCAAATCTATTAAACTTGGAATTTCTATTGAACCATTATTTTAACAATAGATCTCATTTTGTCACAAAATTTTTATCCAACTATGCAATCACTGACTTCTCATAAAAACAACATACCTCTTATTTTGATGACTGAAATTTAAACCAAGAAGCATGACAAGCTTCACAACTTTTTTCCTCTCTTTAGTGACTTATTCACCTCATAAGGAACTTTTATTTCACATGAAAACATGAGGATTACCTGGAAGTAAAATTGCAGTTGCTGCTCATTTCTCTTTGACTGGAAATTTGGCAAATCTAGAGCCTTCTTTATAGCTCCATCAGGTTCTTTTCACATAGAGTCGCCACCTCCTTGCAGAGGAAAAATTGCAAACAACAAAAGCCATTTGATACATATATTTTATTTTTGGGTTTCCTCCAACCAGTAAAGCTGCACAATGTTTTTATAATCGTTGCGATAAAAGTATTTCTAAGCTATCCTTACAAAGATCTGAAATAAATTTCAGATTCTAATTCTTTGACTCTTTCTCTTAACCAGATTCTGGGGCTAACACAGCAAAGCAAGGAAACAATTCTCCTACACATTAATTATTTCATTGAAACTTTATTCGAGTTCCCCAACAGAGTCGCCATTTTGTTAGCTATTTTCCCTTGATTCAATCAAGGAAAAGGCTAATTAATGAGGATCAAACATTTATCCTTCACTTCGAGCTCAGAAGCTCAAGCGGGCGTACTTATAGGACTCACTTCATTCAGTGAATCATGGGATGGATTCTTTCTCATCAAACTATATCTGACAATCATTTAAAGCTCTTAAAACAGAAAAGTAAAATGATTTGATATTATGAATTGATGATGAGACATGCATAACCAGCAAAGACTAGTGTCTTATCTATTGGGCAATAGAGTCAAATAAACATATATCCCTAGAAAACCCTCTAACTCCAAACACACAGAAACCAAATGAAATGCCTTACAAGTCACTCTTTTCACTCCAATACATGGACATCAAATTCATGTGCAAACCTTGAACTCTCAGAACTTGTCTCTAAGATTTACTCTCTCCTGGAAAGAAACTCAAAACAAACTTACAACTACCTTATAACCAGTGCATTAAAATGCCTTACAGATTAACACACAAGATTTCAAGACTAGACACAAAGACATCAGACAAATATTGGAAAGGGATTCCAGTGCTTTTCATTAAATTGCTATCTGATTCAATACTTTCAAAAGACAAGAAACTCAGAAAATAAGACACAGAAAATCATAAAGCTGCCTAGAAACATTAATTTCACCATCATTGTACAATTGAGAAGAAGAAAGATATAGAGAAATGGAGAACCAAATTCAGTCACTGACACCTGTCCATTCCTCCCAAAATATCTGAAACTGCTATCTTTTTCAACTGCCAAAATTTTATCGGATCTGCACTCAAATGGATTGCAAAATCAATATTCTCATCTTGAGACCTTTCCAATGGTATATGACACTTCATATTTCTGATAAAATTTGACCACTTAACCATGAATAAATTTCTTTTCTTGTGCACATTCAGTTGAAATTTTGGAAATCTGCATATTAATATTTTGAAAATCTGCAATTTTACCCAATTTTACCCATATTAATCTTTTGAAAATCTGCACATTCAGTTGAAATTTTGGAAACTGAAACTATTGATGACATTTGTGTTTATATTACAAATTCTGGATCTATTACATATCCAAACATTAGAAAATGGATGAAATTAAATTCAGAAGATCAAAATAAAATTGAGGACGCCATCATTGCTAAAATGTACAACTTCAAATATGTACCAATGCAATTTGAAGGTAAATATGTTCCAAGAGAACTATTGGACAGACTTTACTCCAGGTGGACATTTGCTTTGAAGAATGAGAAAGAAATAAGAGAAAGAGTACTTGTTACTCTCATGCCACCTGAATCTAAGAAGGAAGAGATAGATGAAATGATGGAAAAGTACACAAAGGAGTTCTCACCAAAGTTGAGGGCATATAAATTTCTTGAAGGAAGACTAATAGAGCTTAAAAAGGAAAGTCATAAGAAATGGTGCAAGATCATGAACAGACCTATTGAGGAAGACAACCCCGACAAATACCTTCAACACTAAGAGGTTGACAAGGCAACTCAAGATGACACTTCCATTGAGTTAGATAAAGAAGAAGATGATAACACAGGCAACAAGATTGCAGATGTTGTAGATGAAACATGGGAAGACACTACAAATGACAACATTGTGGACACTAATGTAATTGACATTACCGATGACCCAACAGAGGAAGTGAATAAGGATGAAGATGTCACTGTTGAAAAGGACAAAACCGATGAGCAGGACACAACAATTGATAGTGCACAGGTGAACATTCCAGACAAACTGTCAATATTGATACAATCTATCAATATCATGCAAGAAGCCAGCAAGTCACCTGAGAAGGATACTCCCAAGGATGCAGGAGAAGAAACAAATAAGGATAACACCGATGGTCAACAAGACATCAGAGATACTCAAGTTGTAACTGACACTAATAAGGTTACTGGAGGAGATAAGGAAAAGGATATTGATACTCAAGACAAGAATGCAGAAACCAAGACCGATGAAGCAAAGGACACCAATGAAGGAGACAACCAAAAGATGGTACTCCTGAGAAAACCAACAAGAGTGCTACCGATGATGTAAAGGTGAATGTGGAGACGTCTGCAGACACCTGACGTGCTGAAACCGATGCTAAGCAGCAGAAAGAAGCACAACAGGTCACTTCATCGAGCACAACAGAAAAGGTCGAGAAATTGGCAATGGTGTTACATTCTACTGAGTCACAGAAGAAGAAGAAGAAGAAGAAGAAGAAAAAGAAGAACAAGTTAGAGGTTACATTGGATGAAATCATTGAAATACCGAAGTGTGACCCCTCTACACTTGACATTGAAGCACTACATGAATATGGAGAGATATGCCAGAGAAAGGCATTGC
>MU227950.1:64731-77631 GCA_018584345.1 Thuja plicata | reverse complement strand
ATACCGAAGTGTGACCCCTCTACACTTGACATTGAAGCACTACATGAATATGGAGAGATATGCCAGAGAAAGGCATTGCAAGAAAAGCTGAAGAAACAACACAGGGACTCCATGGTACTGGAGACAAACGAGACATTCTACATCAAATAGTGCCCGATGTTGATATTGATCAAAACAAGCCTATACTTGATCAACTAGCTACCCTCACCGATGCAATCACAACTCATAACATTGATGCTGAGAAGGCAATAGAGGAGAGAGCCGAGATGAAGTACCAACATAAGCTCATAGAGAACATCAACCAAGAAGTGGCGGTAAATAAGGTAAAGCTATCAGAATTCATATCAGAATTGGATTCAATCATATCTGAAGCTATAGCCTTAATTCAAACATTGAGCACAATTGAAAAGTTTACTAAGGAAAACAGTTACAACATTGCAAAGCTAGACACCAATCTAGCAACTAGTGCACAAAGCCTAACCACCGATGGAGACAATGCAATCAAACTGCATTATGAGAAGATAATAGAGATTAAAAGGTTAAGGCAAGAGATATGGGAGGCAGAAACACATTTCAGGGAAGAAGTAACCGAGCTCCAAGCTCAACTTTTGCCAAATCTTACACTGCTACAACAACATATTAGTTTAGCAAGGCAACTGATTGCAACTCCCGAGTTGTCTGTGGCAGACAACATCTATGATATGCATTCAAAGATCACACTCGAGCACATGACTCTGGAGAACCTCAAAGAGCTATGGGAGAAAATGATGGAAGACATGAAGTCTTCACATTCCCATATTTTTGATAAGCTCTAAAGGTAAAGACCTTTGCCCTTAATATCAAAAAAGGGGGAACGTGATGAGTACAAAATACAAAAAGAACACATGACAGGTATTCACTCATTCATTCAGATGGGCAAATGGAAAATATGTATATGTATAAGGAAAGACATCATATGTACAAATATACCGGCATATACATAGGGGGAGTCATTAAATGACTAAGGATTATATATGTTGTATATACTTAACATTTTGTTAGTATTTTGCACATATCAGTTTTTGATACTAATGTCAAAGGAGGAGATTGATGACATTAATTTGCCATTAGTATGCAAACTATACTTTTGGTAAGCATACACCGAAAGACAGGACATGAGCAAACCGAAGATCAGATATTGAGAGATCACCGAAGATGACTAAGTGTAAAGAGAACCAATGACACAAGTTAGTGTGTAAATCGAAATCCAAAATAGAAAGACAAAGTGGAACCTGACAGAGGAACCTGATATGCAAGTTATAGTGCAAACCGACAAGACATATACAGTGCAACCGACAGAACAAAACCGAAGGACAGTCAAGCATGACCGACAGACATAATCAAAAGTTAGTTGCAGCCCGCAAATAGTGGATCTGACTTCCACGTCAGATAAAACAAGTGTATTCTATTTATAGGATATTTAATTATTTTTAAATCCATTTCTTTAGGGACAAGATACATGAATGTAAGTGCTTTAATCAATCTAACTGATTTAAAACACATAGACTAGGAGATCTAGGTATAAGTTGTAAACCTGATCTTAGAGTTAACATTGTTTTTATCATAACTCGATGAAGTCAATCCATCTATAAATAGATGATGCAATCATTCATTACAATGAATGAATAGATGATGTGAAGAGAGAGGAGAACATGAATGAATCAGACGAGCACATCTATGGATCAGATTGAGAGTTTCAAGAACAGGGACAACAAAAGATGAATTTGGTTAGCAAGAACCAAGAATAGAGCATACCGAGAATCATAGGTATTATTCAATCACAGTTAAGGTGATAATCTTTTTATGTGAATTAAATAGGATCTGTATCAGCAATAGGAGATTGCATTTACTAGGTCCATTTGTAATTTTCTATCATTCTAACAAGTGGAGCAAAGTGTTAAAATCCTTTCAAGGAAGGTGGATTTAACCATCCAACAACAAATCTCTTAACCAAGTGCAGACTCAACAGTGTTGCTAAAGCTCTTAATAGAGTAGACTTTAACAGGTCTCCACCGATACTCCTAACAGGGTAGATAATCAGAAGTGATCAAATTGTAAGCCTTAACCGGCCCCTTCCAATCTGTAGATAGTGAAGATTTTGTGGGTGTCATCCCCACTGCAGTTTTTACTTCCTCACAAAAGTTTTCTGCGATATCATATATTGTGTTATGTGTCAATTTACTTTCATGAATGTTCACATGTATGTTAATGTTATGATTTGATATAACTCACATCAAGATAGTATAAATCATATTGAATGGATATACAATTGATTACAAAGGTTAATTGATAAAGGGATACAAAAGTTTTAGAGGTATTGATTCACCCCTCCCCTCTCAGTACATACTTCCCATTAATCCCAACAGTATTTTTTCCTAGAGCAGGGGATGGTAGTGGGGATGAAATAGGGAAATTTTAAAATATTCAGGGAAATTTCAAATAGTCATATGAAAACGTGGATAAAGCATGCTTATATACATTATAGAACCTTAACTTATAACGTGTGTTAAATAATTTAAATTGAGAGTTCATATGAGAGTGGAAGTCAAACAAATTATCAAAACTCAAACATTATTTAAATTAATTTTATGGGACAACTAGGGGATATGTTTTTGAGTTTCCGAGACGTTCCCATTTCCAGGGCGAGTTAAATTATGCTGGAAATGTGTCCCTGGGTAACATTGCCTCATACGATGAGCTCTCAACTGCAATTTGTGGGGGTGGTAACAAACCTATGACCATGTTGCAGTGATCTGTTAGTTTTAAATTCTCTCCATTTAGCTTGGCAATATATGCTTCCATTTTCTTGAGAACTACCTCTACAAAAATAACAATATTAACTATAAGAGCCACAACTCGGGACATATTGGTGTCACTTAGTTTGCTGACAACTAAATTGCCAATCAATTCATTAGGGTCCTTGATGACTTGTGGCCTGCTAGTTCCAAGATACACATACCATATGGCTAAGGTTTCATGCTTGGGATTGAAACCAAAGCCAAAGTATAATCGTGTGCTTGCTTATCAAATGCTAGAAGGGGGAAATTACTCTTCTATCTTATAATGATGTCAAATGCTATTGCAGAAGAGATATCCCAACCCTCAAGCAATAAGAAACCATTGTCTCTAAAAATTTATCTCCACTTATTAGTGGTCACGTGTGCAGATACAAATTAGACAACTGAAAGTTGCAAATTTGTCAAAGCAAATTCAAACAGATAGTCCTAGACATCAAACATGCAAAAACCCTTTGACTATGTCGATTAATTCACATGGTCGTCACTTTTAGGCTATTTTCTGGCAAGGAAGATCTACAAAGCTTCCCAATCCGGAATCTAAAGACCTATGCTGATAAATTCACCATTAGAACTAGGGTACCCATCTCCATAGTTTGGCATATTCAGCTCCATATTTCAGCTATAGGTTCCTCCATATCTCCTAATTTTAGATTCATACTTCTATGTTTGCTTCCAATTTGGTATCTTTTTTTAATGCTCAATATTATTCGTTTCCTATCATTTTACAAAGACATTGCACATTCATATCCAATTGTATCATATCAAACACCACCATTCAAAAAGGGAACAATTAATGAGAGTGTTCAATTCTCGTATGGACCAAAGTTTAACCTTGTTGCTTGTTCCCTAATGAAGGAATCAATGAATATGAAAATAATGAATGAATAAGATCTCAGTTTGCATTCATAGGCTAATGATCCTATTTACAACATTACAACTTTGAAGTGTTTATCCATGAAATATGGCCTCACCATTTCATTACTTGAAGAATAGCAAGCATTTCGTTCTCATAAATGCATTGTTCAAGTTAATTCTTACCCTTTAATGAATGAATTCAAAAGGCATTGAGCATACCTTTCTACATGTGAATTATACCTATATCATTTCTTTAAGCATCAAAATCAACAGTAGAAAACTTGGTTAAGTTTGAGGTGGCTAGAAATAGATAGGCACATACAACCTCCATTAATCTCTCATATGTTGTATTAGCTAATGCATTCCATTAAAAAAAATCCTTGTTCAACAATGCTATGTGGGATGCTAATATGTATTCATATCTCTTCACAAACCTTATATGGTATCTAGTTAGTTTGATGAATTCCCTCAAGTTTTTTATGGTTTAAAGAATAAATGACCTCACCATAACCTTCAGTTTGTTATGATCAACACTTAATCCTATGTAAAACATTGTGTGGCCCAAGAACTCCACTTTTTTGAGAAGCGAAGCATGCTTGGAAGGTTTATCATAAAGTTGTTCTTTGAGAAATTTTGATTCTTGATCTACATAGAGCAAATGGCTTTCCCATGTCTTGCTATAAATCAATATTTCATCAAAGAACACTAATAGAATATTCCTCACAAATGACTTAAAAATGAAATTTATCAAACTTTAAATTGTAGATGGAGAATTATTTAGACTGAATGACATCACTAGAAACTTATATGACCCAAATGAGTCGTAAATTTTGTCTTGGGAGTATCTTATTCTCAATAAAATGTGGTGATAGAATGATCTAAGATCAAATTGTGTAAAAAGATGGCTTTATTCAACTCATCTAGTAAATCATCAATAATTGGAATAGGAAACTTATAATTGATGGTATAATTCTCAAGTAGTTCTCTATACTCTAGACAAATGCGCCAATTTTTATCCTTGCAATGCACCTTCACTTTGAGAGAGGTGTAGACACTTCGGTTATGCCTTATAATACCTACATCTAGCATCTTGCAAACCATCTTCTCAATCTCACTCTTTTTGTACATATGAGTATCTATAAGGCTCGATATTGGGTGGTTGGCTCCTTTTTACTAGCTAAATGGCATGATCACAATCCCTTTTAAGAGGTATCTTGTAGGCATGAATCCAAAAAATAAGTAAATGATGATCTATAATAGCTTGTGAATTTTGATAGGTAGGAATGTTTGACTAATAGGTTTCTGATGAAATTAATTGGGCCACAAATCCATTAGCCCCTTTGTTAAGCGCCTATTTTTAATGTGATGAGAGGTTACCATCTATTGGGAGTTTACACAAAACTCTCTTAATTCAACTATCTCGCCTTCTAAGTGAAATCTCATGAATAGTTGCTAGAAGTTCATCTCAATTATCCCTAATGTAGTACCATTGTATTCCCCATAGTATATATATTGCATGCATGAGAATATTGAACAATGGGCAATCAAGTTGATACTTTGACATGGTCAACTTAATGCTATGTAATTTTTTGAGAGGATTCATAATCTCCTATCTAGAATTTGGACCTAAAATTCTAGTGTTGGATATATAAAATAATTTAAGCAAGTACATAACTTATTATTGATGAAGTAGTGATTGCTTCTAAAGTCTCTCTCTCTCTCTCTCTCTCTCTCTCTCTCTCTAGAATACAAACATAATATACACACCTCATTATTGATGTGATCCTTTGAACCCCTATGAATAATTCCTTCAAATTTGTATCTACAACATTCTCCACTCTTTAGGGCCACCCCCCTTTTTAGTCTACTGAATTTAATAAAAAAAATTATCCATTCTTTAAGGAAATTGTTTGGAATTGATGAAAATAATACTTGACCATGCAAATTTCCTTTAATTTGATAAGTTAGATAAGGTAGCTATTCGTTAGATTGTCACCATACTATGCAATGAGTTTCTCTTGAAAAATAAACTATGTGGCATGCTCCTTCTTTTCCTTCTCTTCACATACCTAATGATTACTTAAAATTACTTAAAATGTTGATCCATCTTAGATTTGATTACAAAATAAAAGAATATTTCACCTTATGAGAATCATCTTCATCTCCTATCTTATTATGTTTCTTCCTATGTTTTGAATCGCCAAAACCAAGTGGCTAGAAATTATATGTCCAATCATTTCCTTGAGAACTCGTATCTTCTTATCTAGCTTTGACAATACTTATGTCTTCATCTTGTTGGTTTCTTCCCTAATCTCCTCCATATCATTTCTTTCTTTCTTTCTTTAGATTGTTCATGTTTATGGTATTCCTTTTGTCTCCCAATGGGTCCTTTTTGTCAAAATTCTTTCTAGGAGCAACTAGATTCCTTTCATTGCCTCTTGTTAAGGTCATTGTCATGATGTAGAAAATATTTTTTTAATAACTCACAAAATACTTCTAAATGATGTAAAAAAATAGTGTAACTTACTTTGCCGTAGATCTCTCTTTGCTGAAAAGAAATCCAAAAAACAACTTATTTGAAGCCTTGGGGATGAATTTAGTGGAAAACCTAATTTTGTAATAACTCCTCAAATTTGCTCAAATTTTTAAGTATAGATTATAGCAATTTCAATAAACAATTGAAAAACTATTTAAAAATCAAGATTTTTTTTTTCTCTAATTTGAGAGAGATGTGATTCCCAATTTGATCTCTTAAGCCAAAAAATATAGTCTCAATTCCTTTCCTTTAAGTGCCAAGATCATGTCATGATAACTTCTATGAAACAATTTGCATAAGAGAAGAATATAATGAGAAACCTTTGTATTTCCTTGAGAATAAGAAGCCACTTCAAGAGAGAACTTCTAAATGTCTCCAAGGAAAACTAAATGTGTAATATTATGATAATAATCTAACCACTAGTCTTATATATATCTTACTTATACCTTGGATGTCATGTAGATTGACTTAGATACCTACATATAATAGGTGGGATGACTTGATTATCTAGATAAGAATATGATAATCATCATATAAGTTAATGATAGTTAATGTAGCCACAAATTGACTACTAATAACCCTTGCACACTATAAGATTAAGAGCATAGCAAAATAAATTTGTATGATATAGCCACTATAATTTGATTTATAATTTGAATAAACATTGACACAGTCTTAAACGATCTTGTAGGATGTGGTTTTAGAAGCTTGATTGTCTTGTATTTTGATTGGGATTACTAATGTCCAAATTATATCATTTCATCTATTATAAGGGACAATGTTCATTTCCTTATGAGATTTTATGTTTTGATATTAAACAATAACAAAACAAGGGTGTTGACCTTTACAAAGATAGGCTAAAAAGACAATTTACAACAAGCTTAAAATAGACCACTAACAACACACTAGGAGGATATCTAGTAACCCACATCAAGAGTGGGTAGACAACTCACTCACAACATGAGGAGGATGTCACCGAGGGAAAAGCGAAACTTGAAATTGAAAGCAGCTAAGTATGTCATTTGGCAAGATGTTTTATACAAGAAAGGTTTAGATGAGAAATTCCTAAGTGTGTGGATAAGGAACAACAACAACAACAACAACAACAACAAATACTAAAAACCTTTCATGACAAATCTTGTGGTGGACATTACTCCTCCATGGTAACATATTTCAAAATCCTAAGAAACTATTACTATTGGTCGAGAATGTTTAGAGTTGCATATAAATGAGTGGTGAATTGTGAAAAGTGTAAGATGTTCACTAGTAAATCACAACTTGTAACACTACCCCTCAGACCTGTTGTTATTGAAGAACTATTCAGACAATGGGGGTTGGATTTCATTGGGCCTCTCACAGCTTCTTCAAATGTTGGGCATATGCATATCTTAACATCTATAGACTACTTCACGAAATGGGTGGAGGTCATCTCAATGACGAGAACTACTTCAGAGGTAGAGTGCAGCTTCCTAAAAGAATAAATACAGGTACGCCTTGGAGTGCCACGAAAAATTGTAGCCGACAATGCCACTTATTTCTCCTCTAATGAGCTAATGATGTTTTGTTATGACTATAGCATATATTTATCCCATACCTTAGATTATCATCCTTAGGGGAATGGGCAGGCAGAGTCCAGCAAGAAAAAGTTAATATCTATTATGAAGAAATTGGTCGGTGATAATGTTAAAGATTGGCACAAAAACTATGAGGCCTTATGGGTTGAAAGAACCACACTAAAGAGAGTGATATGGATGGCTCCATTTGAGTTGGTGTGTGGCATATGATCCCAATTATCACTGCCACTTGAGCTAGCAATGGATAAATTACAGAGCGTTGTGGAGGACCAATATTTTCAAAACTGTTTGGAGAAGAGAGTTATGCATTTGACCAAAATTGAAGAAGAGAGGGATGAACTGGTTGACAAAATCACTATTTATCAAGATAGGATCAAGAAGATATTTGATAGAAAAGAAAGGCCAAGAAATTTTATGGAGGGCGATGAAGTGTTGTTATGGGATAAGAGAAGAGAACCTAAAAGGGCACAGAGGAAGTTTGTCTCATTCTAGACGGGGCCCTTCATGATCCACCAGGTATTGAATCCTAACACATTTAAGCTGGCATATCCAAATGGATCAGTACTACCCTTTTCCTATAATGGACACGATCTCAAATTGTTCAAATTGTGAAACAAAAGTCTCCTTTTTGTACATAGTTATTTTCCTCGTTGTTGTGTGGTGTGTTCTTTGTTTAGATTTTGGCTTTTTTGGTCCTTATTTGTTGTCTTATTTCCTTAGTCAATGTCAAACTAGAGATTTAGAGTTCTCTGCATTTTGTCTATAAATGCAGTCCCCAGTTAGAGTCGATGTTACCTCGACTCTCAATTTTTTCCTTTAATTTATTTTTTGTGTAGTTGTTTCAGTAAAATTGAAGTCGAGTCTCTTTTGTCTAAAGTGTCATGTCTCTTCAAAAAATTTACCCTTTAAAGCGTTTTGTTAAGTCCTGACTTGATAATAAAATGGCAACACCAAACTTTGAATTTGAACTTGTCATTAAGGTTCAACAAGTATGATAGGATCAATGTTCATCAGTCTTGCTTGAGTCTTTCATTTTTGGCATGTAAGTTTGCAAGGAATAAAGTGTTGAACCATTGAACTTGGACTTTTTGTGAGTTAAATGGGTTCAATGTTCGATCAATGTTGGTCTTGTAAATCAATTGCGTCAGTCTTTGTCCTTTATTTTTTGTCCTCATTTAGTCCTGATCTTCTAAAGATGTAACAAGCGGCCTAAGTAAATTTGAACTTTGAACTTCTTGTACAAATTCATTTGGTTCAATGGTTCAATGTCTCACCAATAATTAAAGTGTAAAGGAGAAGAGCAAGATATATTTAGAAAGGGAATAGCCGTTGAAAGAGTATATTCGGGGAATCTTTTGAAATATAAATTTTTATGTTTCCGAAAAAGGAAAGGTAATGATTTCTTGATAAGATTGTGTGCTGAAGCGACAAGTAATTAATGCTAACATCAGGGGAAGTGTCTTGTTGCATTAATTTGGCACAAATGAAAAGGTTAAGGAATTATTCTTCGATATTTTATCCTCTTTAAGAAGTGATTAAAGGCTTATTTGATGATTGGAAAGACACAAATTTGGCAAACAAAGGAGATGACGCATGAGGTAAAAGGGATTTTCTCTGGTTCTGGATTTGCAAAAATTTTGAACTAGTAAAGGTGAGTTTCAACGTTCCCATTTATGCTACTATTTTGGAGTGGTTGCATTATTTGGGAAATTCAGATGTTTGTTCAATTTATTTGAAATTACCATCATGATGATTGCTTTTCAAATTTTTGAAAATGAATCTAGTTTGGTTTGTTTATCTCTTGAGCTCAGAGATACGTCCTTGGTCCATTATGATTTTAAAGATTTTAAAGAAAGAGCTAGAAAACATGAAGAATCCTCCACTATGGAGAAAATTGTAGAAAGTGGTCTTGTTGAAGCTGCGGCCTTCCCTACAGCTGTACTATGTCCCGAGCTAGTGCGTGAATCTATGAATAGGTATGATTCCCACAATAGATGTATTAGGAAAGATAATGGAGATGTTTTAGTGCCAATTAATAGGGAAACTATTATATTTTTTATGAAAATCCATGAGAAGGAAACCTACTCAGACTTCACCACCGCATTGTTCGTAAGTCATTTTTTAGAAAAGAAGTCATAGTACGTGAGTGTTATAGCCAAAAGTTGGTTATTGAAGTTTCGAAAGGGTGGTTCAAGGTTTCCCAAACCTCTTACCAGAGAGCATATGAAAATGCATGTAAGGGATTTGATTGTACTATTGCACAGAGTCAAAGGTACTAACCAGGCCTTCTTTTTTCAAGATTGGATGTACTTCATTCAAATTAGTCTGCAAGGTACTCAATATTTAGATTAGGGAGAGATAATAGTTGAGAACCTCCATGATCAATTGAAAAATGGTCATCTGGGTAATCAAGGTTTCTTTATGTCTTCCTATCTCTTCTATTGCCTAGCTTGTACAAGAAATTGGGTAGGTCTCCCTCATGAGCCCTTCACTGAAGATATCAGGATCTATGAGTACTACCCTCAACTGCAAAGGGAGAGGTGTTGTGAAAATTACAGAAGAGTCATTGATGTATTCATTGGTAAGTTAATACATGAATTGATAGGGAACTTGGATAGGAGGATGTCTGAGGAAGCTATGCAACTAGTGAATATGTACATGAACTTCTTTATTCAGTTTCCATATTTTACTTATATTAGAGTTGGAAGGTTTGAGGGTGATCCAATGAAGTTGCCCAGGTGTGCCCTTGATTTCTTTGTATTGGTTGAATTATGTAGACAGTTAGCTCATGTGAGAAAAACATTTCCACCAAAGAAAGATGCAGGAATCTCTTTCCCCATTAAACTTGGCAAGTTTTGTGAATCTAAGTCTGTTTCAGATGCCCTGAATCTAGAATTTAATTAGAAGAAATTTAACTTCCAATACTATAAGGCAAGGTCCAACTTTGATAATAGAAGCTTCTCCAGAGAACACTTACACTTAGGAGGCAGTTCCTACCCATGCCGCATATTGAGGACTTTTGGGAAAATTGTGCCAATGAAGTAGAAATGAGAAAAAGGAAATGGAACAAATTATAATTACCACAAATTGTTACCTTGGGCCTAAAGATGGATATCACTAGTGTGAAGGAAGATGAGGAAAATATAATGGACCCTAAATATGAACAAGTCAAGTTTCAAGAATTCCTAGAGGTAGGTTGATTTGAGACAGAGAAATATAATATTGAGTGGAGGACATTTCATGTGATAAGAAGAATAGAAAAGTTGCTTAGGGAATAGAAATTGGGGAAAGTCCAAGTCAATGAACAACAAGCATTAGAACCGACTTGTGAACCTTCATCCCCTATTTCTTTTTCTAATGAGAGTATTAAAACTTGTGATGCAGGTATAATTAAAAATAAATCTAACAGGTCTACTACCAATAGGAAGCTCAAACTCATTATAGTGGTTAGCTCACCTACCCGAACCACCAGGTCAAGGACCAAGAGAAAAAAGAAAGAGAAACTTGTCGAAAAGGAAGTGATAGATTTAGATTCAGGTGAGGATATTGATAGAAAGACAGTTGATCAAAATTTTTGTCCTTTTAAAACATATGCAGGGAAACAATAGGATGACATAACCGATCTTACATAATCAATGGTTGTGATCGACCCAACCGCTAACCAACCTTCTTCCAAAAAAGAAGTTTCTGATGCTACCCCCAAGTGGTTAGAGGCCTCAATTAGTAAGAAACGAAACATAGTCCCAATCTCTCTGCCATTGGAGGACATGTTGAGTAAAATCTTGGGGAAGACCCCAAAGTCAAAAAAATTAGAAGTTACTTCCAGGAAAACATAGATCCGAACACGAGAAATTGGATGGCCAAAGTAGCCAAACCTTTGATAGAAGATGAGGTTCAATATCCCATA
The DNA here is from genome assembly GCA_018584345.1 of Thuja plicata. NCBI lineage: Eukaryota > Viridiplantae > Streptophyta > Pinopsida > Cupressales > Cupressaceae > Thuja > Thuja plicata. Next base: position 65,922 of record MU227950.1, on the reverse strand, counting down.
GCCAAATACTTTTCAATGGAAAAGGTAGACCAATGAGTTGGGTCTAGGGATGTTGATAATCATCATTTTGAGCTCTCTACTAAGAAAATGTTGAATAGGTTCCAGAAGGATGGAAAAGATAAGTAGGAGTTGAAATAGATGGTGCAGGCGATGGAGAAATATATAGATGTTATCAACAGGTCAAGTCCGCGACCTATTTATCAAGCATCTTTGTCTTTTGATCCAACATAACAAGTCATCCAAAAATTCCTGAGTCAAATTCATCAAGGAAAAATGGTGCTAGAAGTATTCAATGATTGGTTAGAGGGAGTAATACAAGAGGGTAGAAATTATATCATAGATTCTAGAAAAATCTATAATGATACCACTGCAGTCATTGACGAGTTAAAGACATAATCTCCTGCCTGGGAAAAGAAGGAAGCAAAATGGATAACAGTAGTGTCTCACATGGCTGAAGTTCAGAAATATTGAGTTAGAAATTTCTTATTAGAAAAACCTATGAAGAATATTGATGATAGTGTGTTGTACACATGTAAGAAGAATATACAATGGAGGAATTCTGTATTGAAACTGGGCAAAGCAAAATTCATTAAATTAGAGAAAGAACTGAGAGAGCTCACTCAATTTCTGCTAGATGATCCCAAATGCATAAATGTGTTTTATGTACGAGAATATGGTACTTTCAAGAAAGACATGGATGTTGTACTTAAAATTTTCAAAGAGGAGATTGAACAAATAAAGGAGGCCAAAGCCCTAGTGGTGGAAGCTCTTTCAAAGGTGGAAAGGACTAAATATTTACTTTATGTGTGCTTAGGCCAACTCCCAAAACATGTAGTGAAGGTGACGAAGATCAAAAGAGAAAAGGAAGTGTGGAGAAAATGAATTGTCCATATCTCCATTCCTAATTTTTAGGTGATTCAAGAGTTAGTTCATTTTTATTTATAAGGATTGGAAAGTGGAATGTGTTCCTCTCACTAATCAAAACATATCCACAGGATCATAAGCACTCGCTCAACCTTAGTCATCCTGCCACGTTCTCTCAAATTTCAGATTTAGTTTTAGAACATTTTTTTAATTTTAAGTTAATCTCAAATTAGTTTCAAAAACTATATCGTACCATGAGCAGATGTTAACTGAACTCAAGGGTGTTAAGTTAGTTTTTGGCATAGAATATATATATATATATATATA
>MU227950.1:31104-64681 GCA_018584345.1 Thuja plicata | reverse complement strand
ATATATATAAAATTGAAGGACGTTAAAAAGGTCTGAATGGTTTTGATTCAATAGATTATATGTTGTTATTGTTATATTTTGAAAAGAACTTTTTATTTGTGGATGAAAAGGAAGACAATTTTTGGCAAGTTTAGATATGTGTGTTTGAACTTATGAGGACAAAATTTATGTGTGAGTTATGCTCTCTGTTGTTGAATCTACTTTTTACATCCGACTATATACACATATGTTTCATAATCTATTTTATGGTTTATTGAGAATATAATAGATATGTTATGTTCATGGTGAACAAAATCTTTGTTCTAAAAGTTAATAATTCTTAAACAAATTATTATCGTATTCATTGCATACTAATGAATGAATATTAGTAAGCCTTACATACTTTCAGGTGAAAAGTACATTTGAATTTTAGTTTAGTTATCATTCATTGAAAAATATTACAAGGGAGTTGTACCTTTCAAATTCAGAGGGAAATTATTTATTATTTTCCCATGATTCTGACTCTAGCCCTTTAGTTTAAGGACAAAACTATTATCAACAATCCAACAGAAAATAGACAAAAAGATAAGTCATGAACCATCCTCACTAATGACATAAAGTTTTTCCATTAGTATGCAAAGAGAAAACCGTTGTAATAATCCATCGGTTACACTACACCGAAAGTCAAGTTTTCATTCAGACCAAAATTGGTAAGAAAGGTGAAACCCGACGACACAATTTTGCAGTGTAAATTGAAAGTGCAACTTGAAGATGATATAGAGGAACCCGACAGGAGTAAACCAACAGTGGAACCCGACGAGAGGAATACAATACAAACCAAGAGAACAGACAAGAGAGGAACCCGATAGACAGTTCAACAAAGGAACACCAAAATTTAGTCAAACTGATTTCATAGCAAACCAAGCATCAGACACCGAAAGTCAGTTATATCCTGAGAAAAGTGGATCTGACTTCCACGTCAGATAAAACAACTATATTCTATTTATAGATTTTTTATTTGTTTTAAATCCATTTCTTGAGGAACAAGAAACATTATTGTAATTGTTTTAATCAGTCTAACTGATTAAAAACTTGCAGACTAGGAGATCAAGGTCAAGTTGTAAACCTTTGATCATAGAGTTAAGTTGTAATACGTGAAACTTAATTAGGTCAATCTATTGTATAAATAGATGTTGTAATCATTCATTTAAGAAAAAGATGAGATGATGAATGTAGCCAACGAGTACATCTATGGATCAGACTGAGAGTTTCAATAAGAAAAACAACAAGAGATGATGAATGTAGCCAATGAGAACATCTATGGATTAGATTGAGAGTTTCAAGAAGAAGAACAACAAGAGATGAATTTGGTTATCAAGAACCAAGAACAGAGGCTACCGAGCAACAGAGGTATTAATCAATCACATTAGGTGATACATTTATACATGTGATTTGTAATGGATCTGTAATCAACAATTGTTAGATTGCATACACTTAGGTCAATGAGTATTTTTGTTTGCATTCTAACAAGTGTAGCAAATAGAAGAAATCCTTTCAAGAAAGGTGGATTTAACAATCCTATTGTAAATATCTTAATAGAGCGCACACTAAACAATGTTTCTAAAGCTCGTAACAGAGTAGACCTTAACAAGTCTCCTCATAATACTCCTAACAGGGTAGATCATCGGAAGTGATCAAATTGTAAGCCTTAACCGGCCCCTTCCAATCTGCAGATAGTGAAGTTTTTGTGGGTACCATCCCCACCGCAGTTTTTACCTTCTATCAAGGGTTTTCTACATTACCATATCTTGTGTTATGTGTCAATTTTTCATAAATGTTTCTATGAATGTTTACATGTTTGTTACAGAGTATGAATTAATATATCTTACATAAAGATAGTATAGAACATATGGTTGGTTATACAATTGATTACACAATGGATAAAGGTTAAAAGAGATAAAAGTTTTAGAGGTACTGATTCACCCCTCCCCTCTCAATACACACTTTCCATTATTTCCAACAATTGGTATCAGAGCTAGATCTCTTATTTGGAAAGTTTAAAGACTTAAGAGAAAAGTATCATACAATGGAGAAGTATAGTCTTGACAAGAGTATTGAGAATCATAAGCTATAAATTTAGATCTTCTATGAGCAGTATAAAGAATCTAGAATCAAGATGAGACAACTGGTAGATGAAAGAAAGATTACGACATCTCACTATAATGAAACATACTACCATGAGGAATAAATACTAGATCTATTTGAGTCTTCAGGGTCAACAACTAGCAAAGCATCAAACACATCAGAAGAAAGCATTACAAGTCTGAATGAAAACAATCAACATCTAGCTAGACAAGTAAAATCTCTACAAATCGGTCAAGAGACACAAATGGTAAGAATGATTGATGTCATGAACAATGCTAGACAAGATGAGCAAGAGAGAACACTAGCTAGTGATGATAGAAGGAAGATTACTGAAAAGTTACAAGAGAAAGAGTCAAAAATACAAAGAATTACAAAACATCATCATGAGATTACAAATCAGATTATTCTTATGAGTCAAGAGGCAAACAAAATGAATACAGAACTCATTGAAATAATAGAAGCTATCGGTGAGCTAAGGGAAGAAAATGAAAAGTTGAAACAAGAAGTAAGAATTCAGCAACAACATAATGAAATAATCAAGAGAGCTGAAGAAAGCAATAAAAGGATGGATGATTTTCTTGATGGACAAAGGAGAGCCAACAACAACACTAGAATAGGCTATACCGAGAATGAAAAATCACTTAACCAAGCTAATCCAAAGAATGTCTATGCAAATCCAAGACAAAGAAAGTTGACATGCAATCACTATGGAAGACAAGGCCACACATCAAATGTTTGCAGGAGCAAAATGAAAGGTATTCCTAAATCTACATCTTCATTCATAGGAATTTGTTATAAATGTAAAAAGAAAGGACATAAAGCATATGAATGTAAATCTAAGGTGAAACAACCAAAGAAGAAAACCTACATTGACAAATACGGTCCTATTTGCAAAATGCATGGGCACACAACCCTTGAATGCTGGAAAAAGAAAAGGCAAGCATGGAAGCCTAAAGGTCAAGAAACTGCCTATCAACCGAAAAGAGTCGGTAACCAATATTTATGGGATTACAATACTTGGGAAAATTGTACAACATGTGGAAGATTTGGTCACATAGTTGCAAACTGTATGAGACAATGGACAAGAAAGTCTAGAGGATGGACTAACCCTGGAATGGCATGTCTACACTGTCATAAAGTTGGTCATCTGAAGAAAGACTACAAAGACCGAATGACAGAGACCAACACCTTTGCCAATGGAAACACCATTGAAGACATCAGGAAGATGAGAAACAAAATGTGGAGGAAAGCTACAAACACTGATGAAGCTGGACCGAGCAATGCAATTGGTGACACCTTATCCAATGGATTTGGTGACATCACCACCCCCACCTAAGAAGAACAAGTAAGTATGGAACTACATTATACCAAGTTATATTTTGCATCAGTTTCATTATACATAGTTAAAATACCAAATCAACATGATTAAAGATGCACTATGGTATTACATGTTATGATTCTGTGAAAACTATCTCATCGGTTAATCCATACTGAAATGCATCAGTATACATACAAAGACAAGTTTCCAACGCTTACCGAGAATCATCGGTTAACATATAAAAGCTAAAGTTGCTAGTGTAAACCGAGATCCGTCGGTAATCATGTGAGTTGACAAAGTTGTCTTCACCATACACTGAAATTTTTCGGTGAACGAAACAAGTTAAACGAGTGCCCGAAGCATCGTGTTTTCACCAAAAGAGAAGTTAGTGTATCGCCCAACGAATCCGTCTTCACACACCGAGAGGTTGTTGAGAATTAATGACTCGACTTAGGGCAAAGTCTATAAATAGACGACGGAAGGGTTTCATTTCTTCACCAAGTGATTAGAGCAAAGCGACAAGACAAAAACCAAAGCATGAAACAACAACATTGCAGAGCAACTCCAACCCGATTCACAATACTCAAACAAATCACTTACAGGTACAGAGGTTAAAAGTAAGTAACAGACATAAACTGAGAACTATGTTTATCATTTGCGAAAAATACCTAATTTCAAAATTAATGGCAACTACATCAAGAACCACTTAACTCAAGACTGTTAAGAAGAACAAGATCAATCTTATCAACAACTCAACCTGTGAGGAACCACATTATAAGATATGTCCAGAGGTTTCCTCACAACCTGACAATGCTGGAGCATTCTCAAGAATACCAGCTAGGGTTTTTCTTGTCGAAGATGTGCGAGCATATATTCACTGCATGATAGCAGAGATTGGAGACCTGGAAGTAGAACAAGCTTTCAAGAAGATTTGTAACAATTATAGCACTATCAAGGATGAGCACAAGCACATCAAAGTAAAAGGGATAAAAAATGCCCTATGATTCCCAAAGGAGTTCAAGACCGAATGGATTCAGTTAGTACTAAGTAGGATACATGATCGAAAGTTATGGTTGGATGAGCCTAAACTGATAACCAGGAATGTAATACACGCTGTCACTGGTTACCCCATAACCGACAAGGTAAAGGCATTGAAGCACCCGCCTAAACTAGAAATTGAGAAGAATACCAGAGCTACATGGGATGGAAGAGGACTGAAAGTATCCACCATCAATGATGATGAACTAAAATTTGGAGCATGTGTCTTAGGATAAAAAAAATTTCAGGAAAGCAGGATGAACAACATTGCATTCGGAGCAGTGGATACAACTTACAATATTGTCAAGAAGGGATTGCAGTTGGATCTGTCATAACTACTACTCAGACAACTAGAAGAGAACATGAAGACAATAAGAAATACAAAGTCAAATTCATGTAAGTTTGGTTCTCTGATAATGTGCATATTTTTATATTTCCATGAATCTTTCCCATCTATAGGAAATGTGCAATGGGACACAACAAGACCAGTGACCACACAGATAAGTGAGTTTATAAAATCACTAGGAGATAATTTTGAGTCAGTAATAGATTAATACTTTTCTGGATTCAAGGATAGAATGCATAAGAGAGTAAGGATCCCAGAACAGTTAATTGAAAAGTTCAAGACTAATATATGTTTTATGGTAGACACTGACTATACATACATCAAGCCAGTTGTACCGAGGACAGCATGGCTATTTCCACTTGACTATGAGGTAAACATAGATAAAGCATCTAATGCAATTGAGACATTAACAAATGAGCCATTAGATAAATCACAACCCAAGTTCAGCACTTATGAAGAAGCCAAAGAAAGGGTTAAAATTGGTTTGGTTGTAAAGAAGATTGATAGAAAGAAATACAAGATGGTCAAGAACTTGAAGAAAAGGTTGTCGATAACTGAAGAAGAAATTGAAAAGACAGAAGAAACTGAGGGATAGTCACCCATCGGTGAAGCTGAGAAGGAGAGTGAATCAGAATCTATAGAGTCAAATACACCACTACCTCCACCAGCTAAGAAGCCTAGGACTACAGCTGCAACAAGGACAAGGAGTCAGATAGCAAAGGATGCAAGTCCTTCACCAATAAAGAAAGGTCAAGTAAGGACCTATAAGAGGAAACCTCAAACATAGAAAAGAGGGCCAACAAAAAGAAGAAAGTTCCTAAGAAAAAGGAAAGACATTGAGGACACCGAACATGATGAATCTGTTCAAAAGGAAAAGGATAAGATTCCTGAAACTATTGATGAAGTATGTGCTTCCATTATCAAATCAGGAACAATAAATGATAGAAATACTAAGAAATGGCTAACATTGGATTCCATGGATCAAAATAAAATTAAAAAGGCAATTATCAAAATGATGTGTATATTCAAATATCTCCCAATACAACTAGCAGATAAAATGCCAAAAGAACTTCAAGATAGATTATCGGCAAGATGGAAATTTGCCTTGCACTCTGAGAAAGAGATTAGAGAAAGAGCCCTAGTATCTGTCATGTCTCCCGAATAAAAAATGGAGGAAATTAAAGAGATGATGAAGAATCACTCCAAAAGGTTCTCACCGAAGTTGAGAGCTTACCAAGTGCTTCAAGGGCATCTACTGGAATTAGACAGGAAGAGTGAGGCTGAATGGAGAAAGATACTTGATATTCCTAAAAAGGATACAAGTCCCAAGCCACAAATTGCTCTTACTGAAAATCAACAAACCAAGGAAGATCAGGCTAAACAGAGCCCCGAATATATTACTATCAATGATGAAAATATCACAACAATAGAATTGGACAAAGAAGAATTGAATACAACAGGCAACAAAGATATGGATGTTGCTGATGAAACATGGCCATACAATGTTGTGGACAATACTATTATTGACATTACCAATGATCCTTCAAATTAAATTTAGAAAGATGAAGATGTCACTGTTGTCAAGGACCAAACCGGCAAACAAGACACTATAATTGATGTTGCACAAGTACACATACCAGGCCAGATGTCATTATTGATTCAGGCAATCAATATAATCTCACAAAAGGAGAAGACTCCCAAGCTCGATGCAAGCATACCCAAGGATAAGGGTACTGATGAGCAAAAAGATACATCTGATGAATAAAAGGATACAAACGATGAACAAGTAGTCATCGGTGAAGAACAAAAGGATGCAGACAACATCGAAAAAGATGCACAAATGAAAGATAAAGAAGAAGTGCAAAAAGAGAAAGATGAGCAAGATAAGACAGTTGATACCACATCGAAGGACACCAAAGGCGAAGCTACAAAAACACTGAATATTGATAAGGAGACGTCCTCAGACAACCGACAGGAAAACACCAAGCAACAAGACAAAGGTACAACTCTACAGAAACCTTCCTCTAGCACATCAAACCAAGCAGAAAAGTTGTCTTTGGTTCTACATACAGGTGCATTATAAAAGAAAAAGAAGAAAACAAAGAAGAACAAGTTGGAAGTCACACTTTACGAGATCATACAAATACCAAAATATGACCCAACTACATTAGATTTTGAGTCACTCCAAGAATATGGAGAAATCTGTCAGAGGAAAGTGTTGCAATAAAAGCTTAAGAAGCAACACCGAGACTCCATAGTATTGGAGAACACAAGGGATATCTTAAGTCAGATAGTTCCTAACATTGATGCTGATCACAATGCCCCCATTCTAGATAAACTTGTCATCCTCACCAAAGCAATCACAACACAAAATGTAGTCAATGCAGAAAAGGCAATTGAGGAGCGAGCAGAACAAAAGTTTCAATACAAATTGACAGAAAAGATCAAGCCAAGAAGTGGCAGAAAATAAGGTAAAGCTTTCAGAGTTATCAAATGACTTAGATCCAATCATTACTGAAGTTGTTTCCTTAATACAAAAGCTATGCACTTTAAATCAATTTACAAAGGATAACAATGATAAGATAGCAAAGATTGATTCCGATCTTAATGCAAGTGCACAAAGTCTAACCACCGATGGAAATGCAATCAAATTGCATTATGAGAAGATCGTTGAGATGAAACAATTAAGACAATAAATTTGGGAAGTAGAGCCACAGTTCAGAGAGGAGCTTACCGAGATACAGTCTCTACTGTTATTGAACCTCACACTTCTGCAAACACACCTAAGTTCAACAAGGCAACTAATTTCCACCCCTAAGATGTCTGTAGTAGACAACATCTATGACATGCATGCCTGGATCACATTAGAGCATATGGCACTTGAGAATCTCAAGGATAAATGGGAAAAGATGATGGAGGAAATGAATTCCTCTCATTCTCATATTTTTTATAAGCTATAGGTATACACCTTTGCCCTTACTATCAAAAAGGGAATGATATGTACAAAGCATAAAGTAAAATGGGGAAAAGGATAATATAGCACAAAGGAAAAATGAAGAGATATTATAAAGACAAGTGTACATACACATATACTATACTATACCATCATATGCATAGGGGGAGTCATGAAATGACTAAGGTAATATACATGGTGTACATACTATAAATCTTTAGTATTCTGCACATATCAGTTTTTTATACTAATGTCAAAGGGGGATATTGATGACATAAAGTTTTTCCATTAGTATACAAAGAGAAAATAGTTGTAGTAATCCATCGGTTACACTACACTAAAAGTCAGGTTTTCATTCAGATCGAAACTGCTAAGAAAGCTGTAACTCGACGACACAGTTTTGCAGTGTAAACTAAAAGTGCAACCTGAAAATGATATAGAGGAACTCGCCAAGAGTAAACCAACAGTGGAACCTGACAAGCAGAATATAGTGCAAACTGAGAGAACATACAAGAGAGGAATCTGACAGATAGTTCAACAAAGGAACACCAAAATTTAGTCAAACTAATTTCAGAGAAAATTGAGCATCAGACACCGAAAGTCAGTTATATCCCGAGAAAAGTGGATCTGACTTCCACGTCAGATAAAATAGCTATATTCTATTTATAGAGTTTTGATTTATTTTAAATCCATTTCTTGAGGAACGAGAAACATTATTGTAATTGTTTTAATCAGTCTGACTGATTAAAAACATGCAGACTAGGAGATCAAGGTCAAGTTGTAAACCTTTGATCATAGAGTTAAGTTGTAATATGTGAAACTTAATTAGGTCAATCTATTGTATAAATAGATGTTGTAATCATTCATTTAAGAAAAGATGAAATGATGAATGTAGCCAACGAGCACATTTATGGATCAGACTGAGAGTTTCAAGAAGCAAAATAGCAAGAGATGATGAATGTAGCCAACAAGCACATATATGGATCAGACTGAGAGTTTCAAGAAGCAGAACAACAAGAGATGAATTTGGTTATCAAGAACCAAGAACAGAGGCTACCGAGCAACATAGGTATTAATCAATCACATTAGGTGATACATTTATACATGTGATTTGTAGTGGATTTGTAATCAGCAACTGTTAGATTGCAAACACTCAGGTCAATGAGTATTTTTGTCTGCATTCTAACAAGTGTAGAAAATAGAAGAAATCATTTCAAGAAAGGTGGATTTAACAATCCTATTGTAAATCTCTTAACCGGGTGCACACTAAATAGTGTTTCTAAAGCTCTTAACAAAGTAGACCTTAACAAGTCTCCACATAATACTCCTAATAGGGTAGATCATCAGAAGTGATCAAATTGTAAGCCTTAACCGGCCCCTTCCAATCTGCAGATTGTGAAGTTTTTGTAGGTGCCATCCCCACCACAATTTTTACCTTCTAACAAGGGTTTTGTGCGTTACCATATCTTTTGGTATGTGTCAATTACTTTCATAAATGTTTCTATGAATGTTTACATGTTTTTTAAAGATTATGAATTGATATATCTTATACAAAGATAGTATAGAACAGATGGTTGGTTATACAATTGATTACACAATGGATAAAGGTTAAAAGAGATAAAAGTTTTAGAGGTATTGATTCACCCCTCCCCTCTTAGTACACACTTCCCATTATTCCCAACACCTAACATCTCTAATCGCTTATGGAATCATGGAGATGCATAAGAACATGACTTGCATAAATCAAGACATAATAAGACCAACTCGACTCAACAAGTAAGTAGCCATATTGATTATGTGTTTGTGTTTTTGTAGTAGTTTGGACATTGAATTTTGATGTTTTCCTTATGTTATTTGATGAAGTATAAGGTACCTCGTGTAAGACTGCTCCATCTGGTTTCAAGTGTTCCCTTCCTTGTCGAAGACAACATGATTGTCTTGACAAAAGACTTGGCTATGGGACTCCGTTGATAAATGAAACAGTGTGATCAAATTGACTTAGGAGTTGTTGATAAGTTTGAATTTTTTGACTTGGTTATGTTGAAGCTCAGACTTGTATGACATCATTCAGTGACTAATTTGAAATGCAAAGAGTTGAATTGATATACAAAGGAGATTTATTGCAGAATATTCTTGGTTTTTTAAATTTTTTTGTCTGTCTGTGACAAATTTTCGAGACTTTTTCAAGACTTTTTGCAGATTTTTTTATTATTTTATTAGGAAGGTTTTTCTGATGTTTTTGAAAATTTTGAAGGTCTTTTCCAATTTTTAGATTTTTTCAGGACTTTTTTTTGGTATTTTTTCAAAAGATTTCATCGTGTTTTTGGTATTTTTTCAGTGCTTGATGGATCATGACATTGGGGTGCCCTTAGTCAGAACATAATGGGCAATTTATTACAGAATGACCATGGTGGACCAACTTTGTGCTGAATATGGGACTATGAGATACAAACAATTAACAAACTTCAAGCCATGACAAATTTTATTGCAGAATATGGGGGGAAATGACAGTGATACCAGGTTTGAGTTATGATAGATGGTAGAGAAATTATTGCTACACATGGCATCAGATTGCCCAATTTTCACCATGGTACTTGCCCAAGGCTCCATTAAAGTGGTTTTCACCATAGGAAAAATGTATTTCTCTTTTATTTCTATTCTTGTGTCACCAAAGACACCTGATTGCTAGGTTTTCACCAAGGTAACCATTTTTTTGCTTTTTAATTTTTTTTTAATTTTGTTGCCTTTTTGAAATGGGTCTACTTTGACAGTTACAAATAGTAGTCACACAGATGCAAGATGTTGATGGGTTTTGGTAGAGGTTGGCCCTCTGATGTTGATATCTGATATGCTCCTGACCCATAGATTGTTGTAATGATGTAAGGACCCAAACAGTTTGGTTCAAACTTTCCTTGTTTTTCTCTTTCCACTTAATTTTTTCTGATTTTCTATTAGTACCAGGTCACCAACTTCAAAATCCCAGGGTACGACCTTTTTGTTGTAGATTCTCGTGAGATGTTTTTGATATGCTTGCAAATGTGTGTGTTCCTTTTGTCTCTTTTCATTGAGCAAATCTAGATCTTGTAGTCAAGATACATGGTAGTCCTCATCTAAAATGATGTGTTGAAGGGATACACGCAATGGAGGGAGCTCAACCTCTATTAGAAAGAAATTGTTGGTACCGTATACGAGTGAGTATGGAGTGGCTCCTTTGGGAGTATAGAAACTAGTGCGGTATACCCATAAGGCAGGGTTGAGCTGGAGGTGTCGGTCATGACCAACGTCATTAACTATCTTTTTCAAGATTTTTAAAATGGTTTTATTCGTAGCCTCATCCTCGTTGTTAGCTTGGGGAAAGTAGAGTGAAGAATAACTATGGTGGATATGAAATTTTTTTCAAAGATCATCTACTTGTTTATTTTTTGAGGGGGAGCCATGATCTATAATGATGGTCTATGGAACAACATACTGACTTATGATATAGTTTAAAATAAATGTGGAAATCTATTATCTAGTGGTGTAGGTCATTGGAATTGATTCAACCCACTTTGTAAAATATTTAGTGGTTATGATTATATATTTATGAACATCAGAGAATAATGGATGAATCTTGTCAACCAGGTTGAACCCCCATTGCAAAAAGGGCCACGGTGATGTGAATGGTTGCATCTCCTGAGAATGTGCATGGAATTAGTTCTCCTGAATTTGGCACTTTCTACACTTTTTCACAAATAAGAAAGCATACATTTTCATTGTAGGCCAATAATACCCAGTTCTTAAAATATTCTTAGCTAAGGTCAAGCCACTAGAATGGGCATTGTAAATTCCCTCATGTACTTCTAATATCATTTCTTGTGATTCGTCCGAGTTGAGAGATTTGAGTAGTGTTCCATCTAGACTACATTGATAAAGTGTATTGGTAATGATAGTTTAACGGGAGGCTTTCCTTATCAAGGAATTCTTTTGGTTTTAGGACAAGTCAATGGGGATAGTTTGGCTAGTTAAGTAAGCATATATATATTGGTACTAGGGAGAATTGGAACCAACAATTTCACACATGACCTCAGACTTGTGGACTTCAAAGGTAGGGATCGTGATTCGTTCGACCATTAATTTACAATGTGTCATGTCTGGTAGAATGTCGAGAAAATATCCTATAGTATCCATGACATTTTCTACTTTGTTCTTGATCCTCGAGATTTTATCAAATGATATCATTTCAAAATGTTGCTTGATGTCTTCCGCTAAGGCCTTATAGGGAATTATTTTGTCATCCTTAGTGTTGTAACTATCGTTGACTTGGTTGATAATTAGTTTATAATCCCATAACATCTGTAGTTGTTGGATCTTCCATTGGACAACTATTTTCATCCATATGATCAATGCTTTATACTCGACTATATTGTTGATGCGGTCAAATCTCAACCTGTAAGACCTAGGAATGGATTCTTCTTTGGGGAGTTATAAATACATGTCGACGCCTTATCCCTTTGAGTGTGAGAGTCATCAAAGTATAATTTACACTATTTCTACCCCTCAAGGGAAAATATGCTTTCATCTGGAAACTCTATCAACATCAAATGAATAGAAGGTAATGTTGCATCTGCCAATTGTTCGACAATAACTTATCCTTTTATTGATTTTATGTCCATATAATCAATGTCAAACTCAGTGAGTATCATGAGCCATTTGCCGAGTTGCCCTTTTAAGGTGGCTTTAGTCAATAGATATTTCAATGGATCAATTTTTTCTATTAGGATCATCTTGTGACTTAGCATGTAATGTATGAGCTTTTGGGAAGCAAACACTACAACCAAACATGCTCTTTCAATTGCAATGTAGTTTAGTTCATAAGACACAAGTGCTCGACTGATATAGTAGATGACTCTTTCTTTTCCTTTTAAATCAGTCTATGCTAATAATTCCCCCAGTTAGTGCTCTATATCCAAGATGTGCAATAGTAGAGGCTGATTTGGAATGGTTGCCACTAGGAGTGGTGCTGAGAGAAGATAATCTTTCAATACTTGAAAATAATTTTGACAATCTTCTATCCATGCGAATTTGACATCTTTTTGTAGCAAGTATTGGAACAGATGACACTTGTCAGATAGCTATGAAATGAATTGTCTTGCTGATTGTATCCTACCCTATAGACTTCTTAGGTGTTTTAGAGGTGTTGGTGGAGGCATATTGAAATTTGCTTGAAATTTTTCAGGATCAATCTCTATTCCTCTAATATGGGAGACAATGAATCCCAACAACTTTCCTAATGTGACTCGAAAGACACATTTATTTGGGTTTAACCTTGCCTTGTATTCCTGGAGTATGTCGAAGACTAATCCTAATACTGATAAATGAAGATTCCTCTCCATAGATTTTTTAAATATGTCGTTAACATAGTCTTCAATTGTGATATGCATCATGTCATGAAAAATAGTCATCATTGTTCTTTGATATGTGGCACCTACATTTTTTAGACCAAAGGGCATGACACATCAATAGTAAGTGTCCCAAGTACAAGTAAAAGTTGTGTTGATCTTCTGGCACAATTTTGATATGATTATATCCGAAGAAACCATCCATGAGTGACAACATCGTATACCCTGAAGTGTGATCAATGATCATGTCTATGTTCATTAAGGGGAAATCATCCTTTGGACAAGCCAAATTTAGATCCCTAAAGTCAGTTCATATTCTTATGGCTCTACAGTATTTGGACATAGATACCAAAATGGAGATCCAATCGGCATAGTCAATAGGTCTTACAAAGCCTGAACCAGTAGTTTCTTCAATTCTACTTTGACCAATAGTGCAATCTTCATATGCATCTTGCAAAGATTTTATTTGTATGGCTTTGCCCCCAACTTTAGTGGTAGATGATGTAGCACTAATTCTGGATCTAGCCCAGACATGTCAGAGTACGGCCATGCAAAGTTGATTTTCTAGTTCTTAAAGATATGAATGAAGTATTCTTTTTCTTCTGGTGTTAATGACTCAGTGAAGTGGAAGTCTTTGTTCTTCTTTAGTTCCAATGTTGATTGTTGTTGTTTTCTCCACCAGTAGTGGTGTTTGTTCTTCTATAATGGGGAGTATATCAATCTCTCCATCCTTGGGCACCTCAGAGAGGTTTTCACCCTCGGATACGCCTTTTGTTTTTACTATTTTGCAGCTAGAAAATTCCTTTCAATTTTCACCTAATAGCCTTCTATTTTCTTTTTCAAATTTATGACTAGAGGATTGATATAACTCCCCAAAGTATGTTGTCTCATCCAATTTGATGTTGAAACCTTCCTTGTGGTCACCCATAGGTATGCCTTGTCTTAGTCTGAAGAATTTAGCAATAGCTTCATGATTTTAAACAATATCTATGGTTGGCGAATTTTTTTGTTCCCAATCAATAAGGTCAGGGTAAACCAAAGCTATGCTATCCTTGGTTTGGAAGGATGAAATCAGGAGTTCAGTCAAGATATTTATATATAAATCAATGATTGATTCATGGATTTCTGAAGAGGCCGAAGATGAAAGTTCATATCAGTTCCAAAATTTCTCAATCCAAGCTCGTCGATTTGTGGGTCTATTGTGCAAAGATAGTTGGGAAATAACAATGTTAAGATGTAAGATGTTGGTGGTATGTGGGGAATTCCACTCATATTCATTTGAGTCTGTGTCTGAATGGAGTTCCTCAAATGTCTCAACTTCGTTATAAACACAACCGTTAATATCAGAATGTAATGAGGTACTGATAATTCCTTCTATTGTTGGTCTATAACCTAAGTCGTGATGTTTCAGGTTTTGGGTAGGTGCAATTGGTTCCACAATTCCTTGTTCATTTTTTGCTAAGCCAGATCATCCATTATACCCTTGTTTTAGGACAATGGTGTACCGTTGTCCATATTCATGTACTGGAATTTTGATCTCAGGGGGTTCTTTATCTCTATACAACCAAGAAGATAAGTTGTATTTAATGATCTCCTCATGTATGCCTCTCCATCTTATGAAAAATGTTGGTGGATAGACAATTGATAGTTTTTGTTTCCTATGAAGAGGTTGCCTAGGTTTTCCATAAGAATGGGGTGCGATCGGTAGCTTGCCTACATAAAAGAAGTCTTCACAGGTGTACTCTCCACATCCATTTTCCTAAACTTGGATTTTGAGCTCTTATGTGGTGTCTTCAATTGATTTAGCAAGGTCTGCACAATCTATGTTTTGAGATGAGGAGGTAACATATGCCTCCTGATTATTGGGTACCTGATTAAACACAACTCCTCTAAGATTTGTGCAATAAATAAAATGGTCTTTATCACCAGGCAAAGTGATTTCAAATCCATCATGAGGAAAATTTAAGCATTGATGGTAAGTAGATGGTATAGCCTACATTGAATGGATCCATGGTCATCCCACGAGCATATTATAACCCAGCTCTAGGTCCAGTATTTGGAATGCAGTTTCTTGCTTTGCTGGACCCACTCTGATTGGGAGGCTTATTATGCCCCTAGAAGGACACTCTTCATCATCATATTCTCTTATTATGATCTTTTTGGTAACATATACACAACTGTTAGAGTATCCTAGTACTTCTACCAATTTTAGTGTATAGATATTTAGACCCACTTCATCGTCTGTCAAGACTCATTTGATTTTATGGAGGTGCAAAAAAACTTCAAGATTTAAAGGATCATTGTGAAATGATTTATGGGCAAGGATATCTTTCTCAGTGAAGGAAACATGGGGTGTTGTGGACATATTTCCTATTATGGAATGAAACTCATCAACATCTATGTCTTTTAGGACGAATGACTACTGCAAAGTTGTCTAAATTTGCTTTATGATTTGGCAAAATTCAAAGCAATTCATAGATGGAAATTTGTGTTGAGGTCTTCTTCAGGTGATCTAATAGGTTATACTGACCTGATGGTGGGGTGGACGACTTATCTGGTACCATAGATTTTGACAAGGCTCCTTGTACTGTGATCTTAGAGCAGTGGGAAACAATGGGTTTCTGGACCTTAGATAGTAATGGTGTCTATGGTCAGATTGGGATCTGGTTTGGCATAAGTGAATTTTTCTTTATTATCATTTATGGATGTGGAGGCCTTACCTTTTCCATAATCCATCAATTGCTTTGTGAAGATTTTATGGTCTTGATTGGTGGTGCCTAAATTTGCAATAACTTCTCTTTCACCATGGTCAATGAAATCTTGGACAATGTGCTTCAGTTGCATGCAATTGGTTGTTTTGTGTCCCTTAGTTCTATGATAACCATAAAATATGTTGTCATTCCTCCATGTTGATTTTCTGGGACCCTCATAATATCTGATTTCAAGTAGAGTGACTCAATGAGATTGTAGTAGTTTCTCAAGAACTTTCTCAAGAGGTTCTGTAAGAGACGTAAAGTCTCGATGTGGAGGGATGTTCCTTCTTGCAGTACTTTGATGGTAGGCATAGTTAACTGCCTAGTTTTCTAGGTCAACATTGTTAACCCTCTGGACAATGTGTGATGGTTGGGTTTGTTGGGCATGTGTTGGTGGTGCTTATATGCACATGACTATTAGGGCTATGTTAGTGTCAAAAAAACCATCATTTATCACATTCTTGTTCTTAAACCAGTATTTGGATTTTTTAAAAGGTGTTGAATTACTAGTCTCTTTCTTGATTATTCTCGTTAAGGTGAGAGATCTTTCTATCTTTATCCCTTGCTCGGCTAGCTCTTCAAAGGTCTCGATTCGCTAGGAGTTTAATTCACACATCATGTCCAGTTGAAATTTTTTTATGAACATATGGATCTTCTCTTTCATGGGTACGAAGAAAGATGCCTTGGAGGAAACATTTCTCCAACGTTGTAAGAACGAGGCAAATTTCTCACTGCTCTTCTCCTTGGTAGTGAAGAGATCCATTAATGTTATTTCCATGATGATGTTGTGTGAATAGTGGGATATAAAATTTTTAGCTAGTTCAATCAATGATGGTATCCTAGGAGGAAGTCTTGAAAACCACTCCATGGCTGACCCACCAAGACTACATGGGATATTCTCATCAGGTAGGTGTCATCGTATGCCACTTTTATGCAGGCCATGAAAAATTCTCATATATGGTCTCGGGGTCACCCTTTTCCTTGTATTTATCAAATATAGGTGTCTCATAATTTTGTGGAAAAGGTGGCATGTGCAGTTTCCTATCAAATGGATAAGGAATAAGGCCATCTATAGTGTAAGACTTTTTAGGAGCACCTATTTGCAAGTTAATGACCTGTTGTTGAAGGGTTAGGAGTTGTTGAGAAAAGGCTTCAGTGAGCGTTGGTATAGATGACACTACGTTAGGATCAAAAAATGTTGTCCCACTATTATAGGATGAGGCTTGGTTGTATGAGGGCCCATAGACCATGTTCATTTATGTCATAGCTACATGTGGTGGAATGTACTAGGATTGTGGGGCTTACTGAGGTTGTTGAAAATGTGGATGTTGTGGAAAATACTGAGGTTGTGGAATATACTAAGGTGATGGGCTATACAACGGTTGTTGAGTATGTTGGGGTGGTGGAATATACTGAGGTGATGGGATGTACGGAGGTTGTTGAGTATGTTGAAGTGGTAGAATGTATGGAGGTTGTTGAGTATGATGAAATGGTGGAACATACAGAGGTTGTGGAATATGTTGGGGTGGTGTTGTAGGGTTGGAAGTGTTGGGCCCAGTTACTCCATGGTCTTTAAAAAAGGTAGACAAAATCCTCAAATAGTTGGGGTTAGGAGGTTTTTGTTGAGTTTCCCCTTGATTTATTTGGGGGATTCTTGGATTGGAAGGAGCACCTATTTGGAGATTGCTGGTAGGTTGTTATTGGGATAACCCTTGGTTGGTCGTGTTTCTTGTTTGAAGGTTGGTAGGGTTCTGAACTTGGAGAGCCATATTGGACGTACCTATTGGATGGGTCAATGACATTATGGAAGGTGTTTCTATGGTGATAGGTGCACTGGATGTGGGTGGAAAATAGGCAAAGAGAGGATTGTTGTATTATGTTCCTAGTGTAGTGGAGGATGTGGTGACTTGGGATGCACTTTGAGTAGTGTTGCTAGAGGTTAGGGTGGAAGTGATAAGAAGAGGTGTCATAGAAGCAATCCAAGATGATGATACAAGAGTGACCTCTACTATGGTGGAAGTATCGAATCCAACAGGTAGTTTGGCACCATTTTGTGCAAGCATTTTGAAGTATATATCTAGGCCAATTTCCAATAGGGATCCCACCACAGTCATTACCCAAGGGTTTGCTAATGCATCATTAACTTCTTCATTGTGATTTCATTTAGCCTTAACATTCTCAAATGAGAACTCATCTTCTGGTATAGGCACAAGAGGTAACTATGGGATGTCAACTTTAATTTTCTTGTGATGCTAAATGGTCTCTGGATTGTTGAAATCCAGTATTAGGGTCCTCTGAATAGGAAAATCAAGCCCCCTATTGGGATCATGAATGGGTTTTGTGCTCTAGTCCATTTTGTTTTCTCTTTTGGGATCTTGTAAACAACATATACAGAGGATAAATGCAACCTAGGAAAGATGAAAAAAACTAGACTCTAATAATTTGGATTTTTAGATTTTTAAATGCAATGACAACAAGGTAAACTAGGTTTATTTTATTTTATTTTTTATTTTGGGATGCCAATGCAATATATGAATGAAAGCCTATAATTATTCCAAATGTGTAGGTAATATTCCCTAAGAGAGATTCTATAAACTTCGAAGGTAAACCCTCTAAAGAAAGACCTGAATGATTCTGTAGACTATCTTGACTTCAAAAAGGTAGGAAAAAATGACTGATACTGCAAATGATGTATGTCGAAGACAAGTATTAACCAGAATGATAGGTGCCTAAGAAAATGCAAGAGATGATAACTATATTGCTACAAAACCGAGATAAAATACAAGACCACTACTGGAATGTCCTAAGAAAATGCACCCTCTAATCTGCAAAATGACTTTGAAATGTGGAATACTTCACCTTTAGGATATGCAAGCTATGTTGTTGAGATTTTTGGATTTTTTTGAACTATAAAGTGATGGCTATGTAAGTTTATAAGCTAGGGATTATGCTAAAATTCTAGATATGAGCCTCTAATATGAAAGGGTGTGATGATCACCAAATTTTAAGATAAGAGACAAGTGGAACGTTTAGGACCGATGTTGATGATTTTGTTTTCTTTGTGTAGAACAATGTTGTAGGACCAATTTTAGAGATGTGTACAAAATCAATAATCACACACTCAGTATAGCTGCAGGATTGACTCAAAAAAGAAACAATTAGCATATGTTCAACAACTTTCTCAAGTTGCAAGTTTTCACACGGTCAGTCACAACGGAAAATAGAAAGAATGAGATTAATCTAAGGTCAAATTGGATTCACTTGTAATATTATAGGCCCATTTCTTAGATGTCCATCAGCTCACATAGTCATTGTCACACTACTAGTACATGAAGGTCCATGTTGTAGGTGCCCTTGTTTTTGCCTTTTTCAGTTATTATTTTCGTGCTAATGAAGATCTCTTTCACTAACAAAATACGGCGGGAAAAATATGACATGAATCTAGTGGGGGGAGATTTTTCCCTCCCTTTGCACAAAAATACGACAATGATTCAGAGGTGAACTAGGTGGTCTCTAATTAACAGGGTTGTAGTTAGATTCGTGGCACCTCCCCATTTGGTTTGTACATGTGTGAGACACTTATGTCTCTAGTGGATCATGTCAGCTCCTTAGGCATGTAGGCCCAATCCGAACTATCATCCACACACCTTGTTTGAGCTTGGTTAGATATAAGAAAATTCTAGAGTTTTACCCATGTCTTATTTATATACCAACCGAAAGGATTTACTCATTTGAGGTCATCCTCCAAGGAAGAAGCGCATTCCCCAGACATGCCTCTCTAAGAAAATAAAAAGGTTTTTAATCTAACAGAATATGCAAGCGCACCAAACACTCAAAACACACGGTTAATCAAATTACGCACCAAAGAGAAAATGTTAACTAATCTAAATCATCCATACAAGCACACAGGTTCATTGTTAAGCACTAAACCAGATGAGGGTTTGATTGTTCATTTTTATGTACCAAATCCATATGTACTTTCCTTTGTTCAATTCTTAACCACACATCAATTTTTAGCACCAACACGAAATGTAAATTTGTGATGTTTGAGCATACATTGTTATTTTTAAGCACCAAAATACGAATAAATTAATTTTAGATTAGACAAAAAAAAAAAATTTGCTTCCATGCCACAAGCTACAAAGAAACCGTTAGTACTGAAACCCTAGCAATAAGTTTTGACAATCTACAAGTGTGCTAGTGTTGATATAATGACAATTGAATTTCTCAGTGATTTCTCTTACCATGTTCAAATAAGCATGTATAACACCTTCGTACCCAATTTCTACTTCAAGTGCCTCAATTCTCAATCTGCAGGATGACCCTCTGTTCTGATTTATTTCTTTCTCTCTTCTATGCTACTCAACACGCTCTTAGATTTTAACTTTTTTGTGTTTTGGTGGCCCATTGTGTCTTTTCATTACAACAAGTGTGTAGTTTACATATTAGAGAAGTGGAAATAAGACATAAAAGAAATTTTTATTTTATCAAGCAACCATGTCATTTTAGATCTATAAGTGCGTCATTTCAGATCTGTAACTGCGCCGAATAAAACTTTCAAGTGCGTCACATTATCAGTAACTGCATCAATCCAATCTGGTAAGTGCGTTGAATGAATATGCAACCTGTATTAAAACAGAAAGCAAAAAATAAAATAATAATAGCACTTTGATAAATTTTTAAAAAAACTAGTAGATCTATAATGAATATCTAGATGTAATAAACAGGGATCACTATCAAATAATCAGGAATCAATGCAAAAATCCTAATGAATAAAACACCAGTCAAAAGAATAAAAATAATAAAACAACAGAGTGAGGCAATCAAAATCAGGCAAGTGTGTCGCATGAGACGTGTATGTGTGTCATTTGCATCGTGTATGTGTGTTGAACTAGAGATGTAATTGCATCGATCTGGACATGTAAGTGCGTCGAATCAAATTGTGTCTGCGTCAGATTAAATCCATAACTGTGCAAAAACAAAGAATAATCAAAATTTTGAAGCACTGTGTTTCACGCCGAGTTCACCAGTTGTAATCGGAGTAATAAGGATCTGTAGAAACCTATAATAACATCAAAATATCAAGCACAAAGAGATCTTTTATAAATTTTGTATTCCCAATATCTAAAGAGGAAGCAAGTAAACATCATGCATAATCGTCAAATCATAATGAAATCAATTAAAACACATGAACATGCAAACCAAAATTCCTCCTTCGTTGTTTTCCTTCTCTATGCAATGTGGGCTCTCAGAAATGAGTGCTCTATGTGCCAGCATAAGAATTCAAAGAAATTGTGGTTCACAAATTAAGAGAATTAGCTCTCTATTTATCAGATTTTCAGGTTTCCAATCAAGATTCCATGATTGGTGGGACTAATTGCATGTGATTGAAGAGTTAAACTTAGAGTGAGTGGGAGTTGAACTCAATTGATTTCCTATTGACATAATAGATGTGTAATCACCTAAAAATGGTCTGATATAATCAGAGACTCAAATCTGAAATCAAAGGCCCTAGGTCTGTATCAGGACATCAAATTCAAGGTTAATAATAATGGTGTAATTGAATTAGGTCGGTTTAATTACATAATTCATCAAAAATCAAACATCAAGGGTCACTCATCAAAAGGTATTAATTCCTTAATTAATCCTAGTTATTTAATCAAATCAAAATAAAAAAGCACATGGCTAGGATATTAATTAAAATGAATTTTTAAAGTGCTTCATTTATATTCTCTCCAAATGGCATCAAAGTCAACTCATCAACCAATAGAATTTGATCACATGGATCACTTAGAGGATCAATATTAGCCCTCCCTCATGGGTGAATCACAACCATCGAATTCAAATTTGAATTTGAATTCCCATTTTCCCTCCAATGGAAATCTATAAAATGCACCCATTCTAAGCTCATTTCAAGAAGGAGAGATAGAATTTGAGTAGATAAATAATTGAGCATAATTGATCAATTCTAGATGCATTTTAGGCATTTTCTTTAAATCTTCCATCATATTATTGTCAATTCATGATGAATTAGTACTAAAACTGAGAGCAAATTGATTAGTTCACGTGGATATTCTATGTAGGAAGCAATAATTTGATTTCAATTGCTTTATGTGGTCTTCATATGATTTGATTTTACTAACCAATGGATGTAATGAGTTATTGAGTGGTTGTGTGCAAATAATTGCAGATATACATTTTACACATCACATTTTGGCACCCACCGTGGGGCAGTTAGCCCTCAATTTCATGAATTTAATACTTTGTACTGCAGAATTGACAGAAGACAATGCAAAATAGCATTTTTGACAGTTAAAGAAGCATTTCTGGGAGCATTTCAGCATCTCCGGTCTTCATTCCATCGTCTGTCGCCATCATTTCATCTTTTGCCGACCTTATTCTAGTGTCTTTGAAAGGTATACTTTCTGTATTTAATCATTTCCAATATATATTTCATCGTCTATAGGAGAAAGTGTCATTTACGGTAAATACTTCATCATTTCCAAGGCATTTGGTCATTTGGGGTAGTCATTTCATCATTTGGCTTAAATCATCATTTTCGGTTACTGTTTTGTTATCTGAAAACCTGAGAGTAAAAACTCAGACTATTTTGTTATCAGATTTCGATACTAATAAACTAATGTGTGATGTTTTATGATTTTGATCATTAAAAGTAGCCTAACGAGTTCATGCAGGACACTGTCAAAGAACCTATTGCCATAGCTATGGGATCAAACACATGAAACTACTAATACTTGTCGAATGTGGGTTGCCTTGGAAGAATCAACCAAACTTTTTGATTGATTAAGTTTTTTCTTTAGGCACTAAATTCAAATTTGGATTTGACTCTTAAGTTTACTAGAGGATTATGCTCTTTTTCCTTTTGGGAAAATTAGAAACTCAAAAATCAAGTTAAGTTTTGAGTTCAAATTATTGGGAAATGAACTATTGTTTGGTGTGTTTGGGAATAGTGACAAGGTAGGGAAGTATGCTCTTTTCCCTTTGGGAAAATCATACACCTAGACCCTTGAATCTAATCCATTTCCATTCTTGCTATACAGTTTAGATGGGCCTGTCGGTTGAGGAAAAAATCTCTCGGGAACAACCCACATGAGAACGAGGTGTGAGACACACCACTCCAACTCACGTTAATAAAATTTACTTCTTGAGGCCAAAGATTTAGAAGTCAGATGTCATTTGAGCTTATACTCGACTCACGCCTAACACAAAGTAGGGTCTTGCAGTCTCAATCATGTTTACGTGACTGCTGGTGCTAAGGTTCTTTGTTGGGCTATACGCCTGAATCACGCTTGCGCGAATGCAGAGGATATATTCTAATGGAGACCCATACTATATTCTATAGCATAGAAGCCACCCGGTTCACCTCCAAAAGGTGATAATATTTGTGCAAGGAGGATAGTAACCTCCCCAAGATACTTTTCATATTGTGCCCTCATTAGCGCTTGGATTCGGATAATACAACATCATGACTAGAGTCATTGTGTGCTTGGTGATGATCATATTCTGATTATCTCTTGAGTTTGCACCTGAGTATATGAGCAAATATTTTCATGCTAAGCCAATTCCATAGGGAAATGTGTGTTTGCAGTTATATATCTAATCACAAAAATTCTAAAGATAGACAATCCTTATCAAAACAAGACAACATCACTTTGATTTGCGTGTGTATATCCCTAATTGGACAAACAAAAATACCTATAAACACACCTAAAGCATCAAATATCTTGCAAATTGTTTATTGTCATCTAGATGCATATTCTCAAAGGGTTATCCTTTGCACAAAATCGTGGTCCATAAAACATTTGTCCTTGGTATTTGTGTCATTGTCCGTTCAAAACAAAGGTCATTTTTGTAATATTTCTATCAAAATCATCTCACTTTTGGCGAGATTATTTTAACTTCTATTTCAATTCCAAATATCACATAACATCAAACCTTGGTTTTTGGAAGATCAATCCAATTACTCTTTGTTTCAACAACTTATCACTAGTCTCAATTGGTTGTATCAACCTTTCTTGTTTAGAGATCACTATCAAGGTTAATCTAACCTTTATCAAGATCTTGAACAACATCTACTCTACATCATCATCTTTCATCAAAATTTGACCAATTGTTAGGCTAGTGTATCAAATATTGAAACTATAGGTGATAGATTGACCATATTTTCAAATCAAGCATCTTCCAATCTTACATGGTGTGGAAAAGAAGTGGTCCCTTTGAACAAATAAATAGTGGAAATATTCCTTGGACATGACTCATACCAAAAACACAACCGAATCAAAATCAAGACCCTTTCACTTCTAGTCAGACTATCAATCCAGAATCTCATACTGATAACAACAACATGGTTAGAACTGAGAATGAGTGGGCTAATCATGCTAATACTAACAATGAAGAAGAGATAACCAAAGAATCCATTCATAAATTCCAACACGACACACGATTTCAAAAGATCACGGATATCCTAATGGCTGACAAAGAGAAGTATTTCATGTATCTAGCCTCTACAGGAATCAAATTGCCTCAAGATTCTGATGTGGATCAACTTAAAACACACGAAGAATAAAATCATATGGCTACTCTTGTCAAAAAAATTGAAGCATTGTAGACTCAAATCCTTGACATAAAGAAGGAAAAGGACACAATTCCAAAGAAATATTCACTAAACGCACTTTGTCTGATGCCTTTTGATCACAGTTTTTATATGCCACCATTTCCACCCAATGTGGATATGCCAAAGTATGACAAGTATACGGGAGTTACAGATCCTCAAGATCACGTAGGGAGTTTTATACTCTTAGTATGGAGTTCATTCACGAACAAACATACCTTATGAGGTTGTTTCCTCATAGCTTAGGTGGACAAGCGGTATAGTGGTTCTCTAAACTACCTCGTGGAATTAAAATTTTTGAAGAGCTAGAAGATCAATTCATGCAACATTATTCATATAATATTCAACATCTTTTCACAATGATCGAGTTATGCAACACCAAGCAACGTATTGGGGACCCTTTTATCACATTCTTGCAGAGATGGAGGAAGATGTTTGCAAGATATCCTCCCTTGATTCCAAAAATGGAAAAGATGGACATTTTTCATAAATAATCTTGTAACAAAAATGAATCACTACCTTCAACTGCAATGTATTCCCACATTTGATAAATTAATTGAAATGGAGATAAAAATGAAGACACCTTGGTTAAGAAAGGATAAATCAAGCTCTATAAAGAATCCAAGGGATCTTATACCAATAACAATAGAAACCAAGACAAATCAAAGTATTGGAACAAGAATCAGAATGTTGTCAATGATGGGGTAGTGGATGCTCAAAATCTAAAGCCAAAGCAACCAACATTTGATCTTTCTACTACTAATCCTCTGAAGGATCCCAATATTGCATCTAATGTGAGAATTAATCAAGAATCCAGGCAACAAAAGCCACTTTTCACCAAAGGTCCTAAATGGATATTTAAACCTCTCAGAGAGTCTCTTGAATCAGTGTTACACAAGCTTATAACTCACAAGGTTATTACTCTACCTGAAGAAAGGCCATATGAACCACCAGTTAAACCAAAATGGTGGAATGATGCCCATTATTGCTAGTATCATCAAAACAAAGGTCACAGTATGAATGAATGCATGAAGCTCAAACATTTGTTACAAGACTTGATAGATAATGAAGTCATCACAGTGGATAGACACAAGACAAATGAAGATCATACAACATTTAAAACACCTTTTCCTAATTATGAGAAAGGAGAATCTCCCAATGCCAAGGGAAATCATGTGAATTATGCTTATTCTCATGAAAAGACTATCAAAATATTTGAAGCTTGGGATCAACACATCAATGTGATAATAATCAAAGACAAACAACAAGCTAAATCCACTAACATAGTAATGAGAAGTCAAGCTAAAGTGGCATTCAAAGGAGATTCTTCAAAGTTACCTACATCATCAGAACCAACATCAACCAAACAAGCCTCTTCATCTTCATCATCTAATTACAGTTTGGTTGATCAATTACAACGAATTCTGGCACAAATCTCTATTCTTGAACTACTCAAAATTTCCCCATTACACAAAGATATCCTGGAAAAAGCTTTGGTTGAAACAAATGTTCCCAATAATCTAGATGTAGATAAATTTAAAGCCATGGTTGGACATTTGACTACACCGCACTATTTCTTTTTTAGAAGAAGATGACAATTCTCTAAGCCACCCGCACAATCTACCTTTGCATATAGAAGTGTTGATTCATAAACACCGAGTGAAACAAGTATTGATAGACGGAGGGGCAGGCTTAAACATCTATACTCTAGGTTTGATCAAAGCATTGGGATTCTTAGATGAAGATATTGACCCTAAAAAGAGGATAACCATTAAGGCATATGATGAAGAAGAATGGTCATCTAAGGGGTTAGTGATTCTACCTATTAGAGTGAGGCCCATGGAAAGAAATGTGGTATTCCAGGTGTTAGATCTTAATCTGTCATATAATATCCTCTTGGGAAGACCTTGGATACATGAGATGCAAGTAGTGCCATCAAATTTTAATCAACAATTGAAGTTTCCTTATAATGGAGAAGAAATCACAATTCCATTAGACACAAGTTATTTTCAATCTTGTAATAATGTTCGTCAATCAAATGAAAGAACCAGTACATAATAGGGAAGGTACAAATGAACAAAAACCAAAAAGTTCAACAACAGCTATGCTGAGAGACTTTGAAAAGAAACTAAAATTCCAAGATAATGGGATTGGTGAGTATAAAGTAGATCAAATCCTTTTAGTAACAACATTATATATTTCACCAAGATCACAAGGAAGACCCTCATCGTCTACAATGACGACAAAATTGAAATTGCAAACTATATATAACAAAACATTTGTGAGAGGCAAATTAGTAGCAGAGGAAAATGAAGACATTGAAGTATTGAAGTGTCTATACAAGGAAAAGGATGAATCTCATCAATATGTTAAGCATGTTCAAATCACAACTCAGAAGTATGGATGTAGTCTTCGTATTATGCAGCAAATGGGATATAACGGACAAGGACCCCTTGGCAAAAATAAAGGTATTGTCAAGCCAATTATCATGAAATTCAGAGATCCCAAAGATAAAATGAGAATATTATAAAAAGAGGAAGAAATGATCCCACTTGAATCCAAGATGGACCAATTTTTTATGAGAAACATGAAGAATATGAAGAGGAAATTAAAATTGTCCCTCTCTCATATGAACGATTGTTACATATACATGAAGAGAATCCCAATTATCAAGGTGAGGCCTACGTTCCTCAATTTTTGAGAAATCAAGAAAACATAACCATAACACAAGTATAATCTCAAGGGATAGAACAATCAAGAAATGAAGAATATAAAGAAAATCTTGAAGAAGAAGCATCCACAACACAACAAATTATTCAAATGATTGGATATAACCAGAAAGAGCCTCAAGAAAATGAATATGAGGAAGGAACAAATGAACAAGAAAATTGATATCCTAACTGGGGGCAACTAGTAACGATCACTCACGTTCTAGACTTTTCATATTATGTTGAGACAGATTCTAATGAATATGAATGGGACTCATTTTATGATGCCACAATGGACATTGGAGTAGATGTGATACAAAAATATGCATTCAGATTTGAAGAGCGACAAAGATCATGTGTAAGATCCTTTATATTTGGTTCACACAATATTTACTATGACTTGAGTGAGAATAGTGAAATTATTTTGGATCTAAACAATATTTAGGAAAGTTTTGTTATAGACCTCATTGATACATTCGAAAGCTATGAACATAATTCAATCATGACTCTTGAAACAGTTGAAACCAATCCTACTGATAACTTGCAACTAGTCCACCCTGAACTTATTGACTGGACCTTGTCTGAACCTATGGATACACCCATGTTTCTTGATGACCATGCCATAGCTTGTTACCTAAATACATCAGAACTAGTAACTCATTCTACCAACGAATCAAATGTACAATAAACAAGGGAAAATATCAAGTTTTCTAGTCGCAAAAGCAAAGACAAAAGCAATCAAAGATCTGAGGGTGAGAACCATTCTGTGGCAGTCTCTGATCACAAAAAAAAAAGTAAAAATAAAGGACGTATCCGATATTAAAAACCTCACTGAGGCACTAGAGGATGGAAAACTTGATATTCTTCTAGAACACTCACAAGAATGATCGTTGGTGCTCATAGAACTACTCAACCGATCAATCTAGTTATAGAAGAGAAGCCACAAATCATACACATTACTCAATCCCTATATGCGGAGGAGAAACAAAAACTCACACATGTTTTAGGGAAAAGAAGATAAATTTTTCATGATCTTATTCTGATATGCCAAGATTAGATCATGATCTAATCATGCATCATGTAATTCCCCACCAGGGAATCCTTGGACACAAGGATAAAACCAAAACTAAGGTAACAATAGTTTTTTTTAAAATAGATACATAAAGCACATCATAGCGCAAAGCGTAAGTCTAACACAACCCCAAGAACTCCCGAGGACAAACCAACACCAACATACATTACCGACTACATGATTAACATACAAGGTTCATCCAATTACTATGTTATTCCACAATGATTCTTTTTAAACCCAAAGTACAATTCCTACCATGGTTAAATCATACAAGTTCATTTACCAAATTAGATTGCAAGGACATCCATGGATTACATTCACTTACACCAAAAACATCTGATACTCAATCTGTTTCAATTTGGGATGGTATAACATAAAAAATGGTATCTGGAAAATTATCTTGCATCCTCCAGTTGAGGACGAAAATGCCCTCTGACTGTGAAATAACAAAACAGGGAAGAAAGGGCAACATAAACTCGTACAACAAAGTACTTTTCTTATATTACAAAGCACTTCCCATATGAAAAAATACTAGGTATGAAATGACAATTCACCCCTCCCCATACGACAAAGTATACTTTGTCGTATGACACTGCTCTGGACTTTGTCTAGGCTCTGTTCCGGAAGCCATAACTTTTGCATCTGGAGTCCGATTGACTCCGTTCAAAATGAGTTAGAAAGGTCTTAAATATCTCTATGATATGATGGACCTAAAACCATCTTAGGATGTCAACATTTTTTTTCCATCCACTTGAATTGAGCACAATTCAAAAATAGGTGATCGTGGATGCTAAAACTTGCAATGAATGGTCCCCTCAATCCAATAACTAGCTAGGCTTGCTGACACCAATGTACAGAATAAAATACATGCTAGCTCCACATTGGGTAGTACCGGATACACGTGTATCAAGGCTATGGACACTCGATTACACCATCAACATAAATACAACCTTAAAGAAGGGATAAGCATCTAGAACATCTACCACCATAACATCATATTACTGCAATCAAATTCATAATAAGAAGAGTATACATCAAGTACATAAAAATGAGCATAAAGTAACTGCATAAATTAATAAAAGTAACTTGAAGATGTAAATGAGCAGCAAGCTCCAATCCAGTAGCTAGAGGAAGACCAAATTTGTACTCTGATCCCCAGTAGTGGTATAGGATTGCAATGCCACCCAACCATGTGGTACCTGTAGGCCCACCTTTCCGTGCTCATGGAGATAATGACCCAAACAAAGGCACATAACACACACAAACACACAAGAGGCTAAACACATGCCAACCAATGCATGGCTCAAGGTACACATATGAGCATGAATGTAAATGCAGTATTCCAGGTCACTACTCAGAACACACTAAGGATACTGTATAGGGACTTTAGTGGAGTGTCATCGCTTGGCTCGTACTATCCCAAACGATATGTGGTACGGTAACTCAACTCCCTCGGGAGGCCTTGTAATATGTCCTTGTACCAGCTCTCGCATGAGACTGGCTATCGACAAACACTGAACCCCGCCCTTGGTACTCCCAAGTGACATATGGTATGTTAACTCTACTCCCTCGGGAGGTCGCATACCATATAGGTGAAACTGATACCTTTTATTAAGTTTTATTACCCATGTGTTTATTTGGTTATCACTTTATTAAAACTTCTACATGTTACCTTATCAACCACTTCCAGGCTGGGATAACCATGAGAAGCCACTCCACACGTCTACCTGGACATACCCTTTCTCATCATACGACAAGTAATGCAATTTCCCAACCCAACCCCCAAATGATAAAAAACTCAACTGGCCTATATCCAGGAGTTTGGATATCGCAAGATCCAACATAAGCATTCTCACGTGCACGTGGTGAACACAACCAACACCACGCAACAATAGAATAACAATATGCAAGGGGCTAGATCTGGGAAAATCAATAAGATTGAATAAAAAAACTCACTCGAGAAAATACATTCGAGTGGAAACCAAAATGATAACAACAGTAACATATAGCTCAATTGGCCACTTTCCAAGAGCGTAGATTCCCATAAAATCCATAATTCATCTCATTAGAATACGAGGATGGCACACAATGCCCAAAATAACCATTCACTCAAAAATTTTGGCAGACTGGCAACAAGGCAAAATCCACACATTTAACTTGACGGAGCACTTTCCGATCGGGATATAAAAATACCAGGAATGTCCTCTATCCATTCCAACTCCACAATCCTACTCCTTGTAGCAAAAGATACCAACAACAAAATTGAAAACATGCCAACAAGGCAACATGCAAGAACTGGGCCCAACACTCAAAATTCAAACATCTTAGAATTTGACAAAATTGAAAACCCACTTCTAAAACATTCCCAAACTACAAAAAATCAAATAAAGTTCAAGTTTGAGGAACACATAAAAATTCCGGCAACATAACTAGATAAAAACTTCAAATCCAAAAATATGGAAATAAACAAATGCTCATGCCTGCCCAACTGGGTCATGAAAATGCATAAAAATGAAGGGGAACACTATTTATCAAACCCTAAACACTTAGAAATCAAAGAATTGATCAAAATATAGTACATCATTAAAAATGAGAAAGCCCTACCTCATTCCAAATGCTCAAAAATTGGAATGAAGAGAAGAAAATGGAGAAGACTTCAAACGGGATGAAAAACTTAGAGAAGATGGAGATCCACGCTATGAATCCAATGAGCCTATCCTCGCGATGATCTGACAAGCCAATCTCCCACAACGAGCAAAACACTCAAATCTCCAAAGAGGGTTTTGGAGCAAAAATCAAATTTTTCAAAACATAAAATAAAAAAGTGAAGTCTAAAAAATCACTTTTGCCTAATATAAGCACTTTTATAAAAGTGACTTATAAATTAGAATATTAAGCTACTTAATAAACTAATTGGCTAAATCCAAAAACTAAATAAAATAATTCCAGGCATTTGAAATTCAACTACAGCCAATTAGCCGGAAATAACTAAAATAAAACTAAACATTTAAAATTTCCCAAAAGAATTAAATCAACATTTAAATTAAATAATTTATGCAACAACTGCGGAACCCTAAATGCATAGACACGCTCACTGGTCAATTTGCATAATGCATTATGAATCTAGATTTACCACATTAACTAGAGGGATAATATTATGATAGAAGGCAGGATTGATAATGGGGCCATAGGCTCTCCCAACTACCAAACTAGCTTGCCAACACAATGCGGAAGCAACAACAATGTGCAATGAGAGAAGAAACAGTAGAAATCATTTTCATTAATTGATCAAAATCATTACATTTCAAGCTATAAGGCCTTCCCAGTTTGGGCCATATACAATCAATGAATTACAAATTGATCTTCATACATACGAGGTCACAGACCTGCTTACCGATAATCTGATCCCCAATCCTATTCAAAAATTGATACCCCCCAAAACTAAGAACATAGAAACAAATATATACAAGAGTCCACCTCGAGAGGTCGGCGCTCAAATCCATAAGTGAGACCCAGATTTAGGTCCACACAGATCCCAATGAGAGACCCCAAATCAATTAAGCCACAAAAATTAACTGAAGAAGTCGGCCACCAAATCCAACTCCAAAATAAACATCTCGGGCAAAGGTTGACCGAGCAACAGAGAGACTCAAGAAAGGAACACCCCAAGCAATAGGAAACAAACCCGAGCATCAAAGGAGAAACCTGAGAAACATGAAATAAGCATGCTCGAACAACAAAACCCAAGCAACAGAAAACAAGCATGCCCGAGTGACAAAACCCGAGCAACAGAAACAAGCATAATCAAGAGACAGACCTGAGAAACAAAATATTTCCCGAGCAGCCTCCAAACAAACTAAAGAACAAAACAAACATCTTTTTGGTTGAGAAGGATTGTCAATGACCCAAGATTCTCCTACATCAGACACCTGGGGTTAATAGAAATGATTCCCAGAATCATGTATTAGGTCCAACCTGAAATGAATCCAACTTAGATTGAGAAATCCAAGATGAGTCCTCAATCGGTTTGTTCTTCCACTTTACCAGATACTCTATGTATTCCTTTCCTCCTGTACTTCTGTCAATTCTCTGTTTCAAAATATGTTCAACTTCCTCTATCTGCTTCTTAGGATAATCACTTGGTATTGTCACTTCTTCATCAGATTCATGATATTCATACAAGTCTAAAATATTGAATATAGGTGATATATCCATGTCATCAGGCAATTCAACTTCATTAGCATTTCCACTGTCAAATCTTCTCAGTATTCTGCAAGGACCAAATTTCTTCATTTTTCAATTTTCCATATGTTCCAATAGGTAATCTTCCTTTCTTCAAATGAACCAT
Source organism: Thuja plicata (assembly GCA_018584345.1). Classification (NCBI taxonomy): domain Eukaryota; kingdom Viridiplantae; phylum Streptophyta; class Pinopsida; order Cupressales; family Cupressaceae; genus Thuja; species Thuja plicata. The sequence goes on along the minus strand of MU227950.1, from coordinate 32,011 downwards.
TATTGCATCACCAACTTCAAATGTTTTATTTCTTCTTGATCTGTTTGCACTATCCTTGTATTTCTGATTACTTTTCTCCATCTTCTGTTTTACATCTTCATGCAATGTCTTCATGAACTCAACAAATTCCTCTGCTTCAGGACTTCTTTTCTCTTCTCAAACAATATCTCTCAAATCTGATATACCTCTCGGTTGTGTGCCATGAACAATCTCAAAAGGTGTCTTTCCAGTACTTCTATTTACTGAACTGTTGTATGCAAACTCTACTTGTGCCAACATCAAATCCCAATTACTTGGTGTGTCTCCAACTAAGCATCTCAACAAGTGACCCAAACTTTGGTTTACAACCTCTGTCCGTCTATCAGTCTGTGGATGAAATGTAGAACTAAACTTCAACTCAGTATCCAACTTCTTCCAAAGTGTTCTCCAAAAATAGCTTACAAACTTATTGTCTCGGTTAGAGATGATACTCCTCAGTAATCCATGCAATCTGACAATTTCCTTAAAGAAAAGATCTTCTATATGTACTACATCTGATTGTTTTCTTACATGATATAAAATGTGTCATCTTAGAAAATCTATCCACAACAACAAATATGGAATCATTACCTCTTGTTGTCCTAGGTAAGCCAAGAATAAAATCCATGTTGATATTGTAACCACCTGAATTTGGTCTATCGCAACTATGGACCCTATTTACCCTAAGTGTGATCATACCCTTGATTTATGTCCAAACAACCCTATTACTGCTTGGCATAATTCTTTAAAATCAATTTAATATCCTAGGTGATTTTTATCACTGATTTATATTAACTATTATAGCCATATAATTCAAATCAATTCAAACTAATTAAATCAAATCAAAAATCAAATATGGCTATAGTATTTAATTATAAAGGAATTAAAT
>MU227950.1:0-10506 GCA_018584345.1 Thuja plicata | reverse complement strand
TATGCTGTTGAATTAATATTAGACTCATATTTCATCTATTATCTCATGCTAGTTCATTGTTTTAGTTTCATCTTTTAGAGCTAGATTACATGCTTTTTCATATTTTTAGCTTAAATTTGGATTAAATACTTCATGCTAGAGTAGTATTGGTAACTGATTTATAGCATATTCTGAGGGCTAGTATGTTATGAATTACACTCTTTCTAGTTAGAAGGCAATAGGCAGATATTAGTGGTTTTGAACGTTTTATCTAACCACTTGGACTAATGCAATGACCTATTGAGTGTTTGTGTTGTTTTTATTAGGTACCCAAATACACACACACAGATATCACTCCAAGGTTTCTCATGAACAATAATTGGTGTATACAAAACAATATTGTGACTTACTCCTTTTGCAACTTGAAAAACTCCACAACTTTTTACAAATTTTTGAGCATCCTTATACAGCTGAGGCCAAAAATACCTTTCCTTAAGCAAACTCAATGTATTATCAATACCAAAATGTCCAGCCAGTCCACTACTATGTTTCTCCTTAATCAAATTATTTATCATTGAACCTCTTGGTATGCACAATTGAATACCTTTTAACAACATATATTCCTGAATGAAATATCTTCATACTTGATTTATTTTAATTAGGTGTTCTGCACACTCTCCACTGCTCAGAAAAATCAGGATCACTTTCATACAAATTCTTCATGTCATCAAAACCAAGAACTTCAATTCTCATTTCAGAAAACAAATACCTTCTTCTACTCAATGCATCAACAACTCTATTAGAAACTTTACTCTTATGTTTAATCACAAATGTGAAACTCTACAAATACTCTACCCATTTCATATTTCTCTAATTCAACTTATTTTGACTTCCCAAATATTGTGAATCCTTATGATCAGTATACAACACAAATTCATTTGGCATCAAATAGTGTCTCTATTTCTTCATAGCTTGAACAATAGCATAAAACTCTTGATCATAGACATAATATTTCCTCTTAGCATCATTCAATTTTTCACTAAATAAAGCAATAGGTTTACCTTCTTGAGTCAACACAGCTCCAATTTCACTTCCACTTGTGTCACATTCAACTTGAAATACCTTATTGAAATCAGGTAATGCTAACACAGGTAATTCAGCAACCTTCAGCTTCAAAGCCTCAAAACTCTTATCAGCTCCATGTGTCCATTTGAATTCTATTTTGTCTCCTCTCATAGTCTCAGTCATAGCATTACAAATAGAACTGAAATTTCTGATAAACTTTTTGTAAAAACTTACCAATCCATGAAATAATCTTACCTCACTCACATTCTCAGGTGTAGGCTAACTAAGTATAGCTTCAACCTTCTTTTGATCCATCTTCAAACCATCAGCTGAAATTACAAAACCTAAACACACAAGCTCTTCTTTCATGAAGGAACACTTTTTTAGATTTATCGTCAACTTTTCCTCCTTCAATCTCTGCAACACTTGTCTTAAATGCATCAAATGCTCTTCTCTACTCTTACTGAATATCATAATATCATCCAAGTATACAATCACACATTTATTCAAGAATTTCTTCAAAACTTCATTCATTAACCTCATAAAAGTACTCGGTGCATTAGTTAAACCAAAGGGCATAACCAACCACTCATACAAACCTTCCTTTGTCTTGAAACCAGTCTTCCATTCATCACCTTCTCTGATTCTAATCTGATGATTTCCACTCTTCAAATCAATTTTGGTAAAATATCTTGCTCCACTCAAACAATCCATTATGTCATCCATTCTCAGTATAGGAAACCTATACTTCACTGTGATCTTGTTAATTACTCTAGAATCAGTGCACATTCGTCATTCTCCATTCTTCTTCGGTGCCAACACAGCTGGTACTGCACATGGACTCAAACTCTCTCGGATCAATTCTTTGTTCAACAATTCATGAACTTGTCAGATAAGCTCTTCATTATCAGTCAGTGTTAACCTATGTGGTGCTTTGTTCGGTAAACTAGCTCTAGGAATTAGATCCATACAGTGACTGATATATTTCATTGGTGGAAAACCATCAAGTACATTATCTAAAATTATCTCGTTGTACTTAGTGAGTAACTTCTCAACTTCTGTAGGAATGTCATCTTCTATATTCTTACTCGGTTTGTTAGGAATCAAAGCATAACATATATCATTTCTTTTCAAATCCTTAACAAACTGTCTATCTTCCATCAAACAAACTTTCACAAATGTACATATCTCACCAACAAATTCTTCAACCAAAGGTAACAAAATTTGCTTCTTACCATCAACCCAAATAGAATATCCACTCAATCTTCCATCATGTATAGCATGTTTATCATATTGCCAAGGTCTACCCAACAAAATGTGACAACAATCCATAGGCATAATATCACACAACACCTTATCATAATACTTTCCAATTTTTCAGATTCACAAAACATTGTTCACTCACCATTAATGTATGTTCATCCTTGATCCATGAGATCTGATAGGGTTTCAAATGTTTCATCCTTTACAACTACAACTTTGTAACCATTTCCTCAAATGCCAAATTCTCTGAGCTTCCACTATCAACAATTACCTTCCAAACTCCTCGCTGGTTTCTTCTGAAATGGTTTCTACTGAGTCATCTTCCGATGCTGCCTCCTTGGATTCTCTTGGCCCTTTCCTGGGACAACCTCAGGTTTTTGGGGACCTAAATCTTGATTCAAATTCTACATTGGAAATGGCTAAGAATGTGGATGATGGGTGGACCTCTGCTAAAGGAAAGAAAAAATCAAAATGTCCACCCTCTTTTGATGTCTCTTCATTCCTAGAAGGGGAAGAAATAATTTGTTTGGGCTTTCCTTTGCTGGCAGATTTTTTGCTGCTTTTAGGAAGCTTTTGGGCTACTGGTTTTAACTGTAATTTTATTTTATGCAGCATTTTTTAATTTTAAGGGTGCTAGATTTCCTTTTCTGGTATCTTCTTTTGTGTCCAAGTTGAGGGAGCCTATTTTAAAACCCTTGTGGTGGTCTTGTTATGTTTCATTATAGAGTGCTTCTTTGAAAATCTCTTTTGACCTTTTTGTACAAGGTTTCGGGGCCCCTTCAAAACCTGTATTTACCTTAATAAAAAACAATTACCTTCCAAACTTTATCTACAACTCTACATCTGGTCTTGAACAAACTTTTTCGGATAGGATCATGCTTATCCTTCTCACTCCATAGTATCCTTCGGATCTAGATATTTCCTTCCTTCTCAGCTTCATTTGGTGACTCCTCTTGCACCAATGCATTTTTGCTACTACTACCTTTCTTTCTTTCATATGTACACTCAAAGGATTTATGTCCTTCCTCACCACAATTGTAACAAGTTACTTGGAATCCCTTTCTGTTATAACCAACTCTGGAGTAATCACCTTTTCCTCAGTATGAACTTCTACCTTTCCATTTAGTCTTTCCTTTGTCTTGAGATGTGTTTGAAATTGACTTGTCTGGTTCAGATCTACTATTTTCACCGTGAGATCTACCTCTTCCTCTAGGGAATCTACCACCTCTACCTCTTTTTCTTTGTTCATATCTTATGTTCAAATTTTCCTTGGCTTTTAGGGCAAATTGATATGTCTCCTCAATGTTTTCCATCTTGACTAAACTGATTTCATCTTGTATAGAGCTTCTCAATCCATTCAGGTATCTTGCTACTCTTTTCACTTCATCTTCAACATGTCCAGATATGATGTCCAATATGTAGAATTCCTCAATATAGTCTTTTACTGATCTATCTTTCTGTTTCAAACTTTGCATTATCTTGATTAGGTTAATCTGATAATCACAAGGTAGAAACTTGCCTTTCAATTTGTTTACCATCTTATCCCATACCTTTATTTTTTCTTTACCCTTCTTCTTTTGATCCAATTGCAGATGTTCCCAACATAAGGATGCATGACCTTTCAACTTAGTGATTGCAATCTTCACCTTCTTATCCTCTACTACATTCTCATATTCAAAATAATTTTCCATCTCAGTTATCCAGTCAATCAATTCATCAGAATCCAATTTTCCACTATACTCAGGAGGATTAAACTGAGGTGTGTATTTCAAACTTGTCAATGCTCTTAGGAATCTCTCTTCTTCCTGATTCATCACACGTGTAGGTGCAACTTCACCTTGAACCTCTTCCAATTCATCATCACTAACATCTTCAAGATGTCTTCCTCTACATTGGGTTGTCTCAACAACATCCAATCTAGCATCCATCTGTCTAAGCATATCATCTAGACCTGGATCTGCATTTCCTCTCCCATGAACCATCTTGAATCCCTCTGTAATTGTAGGTCAGATCACAATCTTCTACCCCACAACAATACCAACTAGGGTTAGGGTTTACAAGAAGGAACTTAGATATCACCAATGCTCTGGTACCACCTGACGCAAAGTAGGGTTGATAATGGGTCCATAGGCTCTCCCAACTACCAAACCAACTTGCCAACACAATGCGGAAGCAACAACAACACAGTGAGAGAAGTTAGAAGAAACATCAAAAATATTTTAATTAATTGATCAAAATCATTACATGTCAGGCTATAAGGCCTTCCCAGTTTGGGTCATATACACTCAATGAATTACAAATTGATCTTCATACATGTGAGGTCACATACCTGCTTGTAGATAATCTAATCCCCAATCTATTCTAAAACTGATACCCCAAAAAACTAAGAAGATAGAAACAAATGTATACAAGAGTCCACCCTGTTACCCCTGATTTTTGACTCATACCCTATGTTTTATCATTACCTAAAATCAGGAGCCTGTTGTCCTAAAAGTAAAAAGTCTGCAAATACTTTTCAGCCCAGTTTACATTTCTCCTTGTCAATTGAACTTGAATCTTGAACTCATCTAGTTCAAGGTTCAAGGTTCAATGTCGCCTTGCGGTGTGTTTCATTTTCCTTTGCTTTTATGTGAAATTATGAGCGGTGCGGTTTGCAAAATACACTCTCCCATTGAACATTGAATCTTGAACTTGTCTATTTCAAGGTTCAAGGTTCAATTGACGACTTCATCTTGCAAGAGGTGTAGTAAAGTCTAAGTTTTTTCCGCTCACATTTTTTTTATAAACACACCAAAGGGAAGTAATGTGTTATTACCCATTGAACTTAATTTGTGGACCAAGCCATATCAAGGTTCGCAGTTCAACCGAAGTATGCGTGTTGAATAAGTGAAAAGACAGCAGTGACGTGAGAAAAGCAACAGCTGGTGCGTGATGATTTTATCCACGCGTGTTTGGGATATAATCATTATTAGATGTGACACTTATATGTCATTTCAATCATTTAAGGGGTGCAATACATAATGATCACATCAGGCGAAAACTCTTGTAACATTTAATTAATAACCCACATTGTCATTTAATGCAAAGCCTTCGCATTTTGTGGGAAATCAATTATAAAATAAGAGTGTGTGCTATCAGTCTTTTGGTGAATTTTTTCTAGTGGAATTAAATTGGCAGAGCAGCAAAAGGTGTACTCTCATTTCATAGAAGCTTAGAGTGTGCGGAATCTCCAGGTTAGTGTTTTTCTCTTCCAGAGTCCCTATTTGAAATTGAAGCCATTTGAAAAAGTTTGATATTGAAAGGCTTTGTTTTCCTTCTATAGTTTTGGTATTTTATAAGTCTTTCCAGTAAGAAATATGAAATCCCTGCTCCCAAATTTTGAGCGAACTTCCCCTCTGGTTAGTTCACTTCTTGAATGTGATGACACAATGATAAAAGCGGGTGCCTTAGAGGTGATTCATAGTAAAATCAAAACCCCTATCACTGGTTCTATAATAGAGAAGGTAGTTTTAAGTGGTTTAGCTGATGCAACAGCCTTTCCCCTAGTGGCTCCCTGTCCTGAGTTAGTAATGGAATGTGTTAAAAGGTATGATAGGGAAGAAAGATGTATTAAGAAAATTGACGGAAGCCCTCTAATCTCGATTAACCGAGATGTTATTCTCACAGCAATGGGCATTCTAGAAAAGGATCCTTATGAAGGATGGACCATTGCTTCCTCCTACTCTATTTTCTCAACGAAGAAACAGATTTACAGAAATGAAATTGCCAAACAATGGTTGTTGGAGGCAAAGAGGGGAGGGTCAAGGCTGCCAAAACCCCTTACAATAGATCATTTCAAACCCAAAGTTGCAGAACTAGTGATCTTGTTGAACAGATTCAAAGGTAATAGCCTTGCTTATTACTGGCATGACTGGATGTATTTCTTTATCTAGATAGCTTTGGGAGGGGAAGATTTTATTGATTGGGCAGATTGTATTGCTGATGAAATTCATCATCAGTTGGAAAATTATTCAGAAAAGGCTAGTGGTTTCTATATGTTGTCTTATTTGTTCTATGCACTAGCCTATACTAGAAAGTGGGATGGTTTATATCATGAATTACTTGTTCCTAATATGAAGGTGTATGACTATTACCCCCATTTGCAGAAAGAATTCCATGTTGATAGTTTCATGAAAGTAAATGGTGTTTTTCTGGGAAGGTTAATCTTTGAACTGCAGGGGAACATTGAGAAGAGAATGTCAGAGGAGGCTAAGAAGTTTGTCAATGTCTTTGGAAGTTTCTTCATATAATTCAAAAGGTTTACTTACATTAGAGTTGGTGGGTTTGAGGGAGACCCATTCAAATTGCCCAGATATGCTCTGGATTTGCATGTTGTGACCAAAATTGGATGCCAATTGGCCCATGTGCACAAAGACCTCAAAGATAGAAAGGGAAGGGCCAAATCTAGTTTCCCTATAGAACTAGGTTTTTATTCCTGTAAGAATTCTTCTTATGCTCTTAATTTAGAGCAAGAATTGAACAAGTTGAAATTTAAAACTTTCAAGCCTAGGAGAGATTTTGACATCATGGCATATGTTGCGTGACATTTTAGTTTACCTTCTGAATTTCACCATGTCCCTGAAATGGAAGATTTCTACTGTGCAGATGATTTTGAGGTCAGGAGGAGATTATGGTGTAGATTTACACTTGTTCAAATAGTTAACCTGCAGACGGGCATTGATTCCAATGGAATAAAAGAGGGGGAGGATGAAGATATAATTTATGAGTAGTATAAAAAGAAGGTTCAGGGGTTGCCACTTCCTGAAATAGACTAGAATATAGAGGAAAGGGAGAGTATCCACATTAAGAATCTCAGTGTTATAAAAATAACCAAAAGATGGATTGCTAGCAAAAGACCACCTCCTCACAGAAGACATAATACTAGAGGATCAGCTCTTAAAGCTCATGATGAAAATGCCATACCATGTTCTAATGAAAATTTTTCTATTGTGGGTCCTTCTAAGTCTAAAAACACAAAGGTTGTTGAATCTAAAGCTAAAAAGCAGAGGTCTCCTTGTCCTGTTCCACCAAAGAGGACTTCCAAAAGAAAGGCTCTCCAAGGATAAGTCAAGCCAGTCCAAGAAAAAGAAGTGATCAATCTTGAGGAGATGGACTTTTTGATGGCGGATAAGGACTCACAAGGCTCTGTATTAGAAGAAGATGTTTCAGGAGGAGACAATCAGCAAGAAGTCAAGGATTCTACATTTTCTATGCCCACTAGTCCAACGCAAGCACTGGTAGATTCTCAATAGTCACCAGTTCCCACTTTGAAATGGTTGGAAACGTCCATCAATAGAAAAAGGAATTTCCTACCAATAACACAACCTATTGAGGACATGGTAAGCAAATGTTTAGGTTCTTCAGAGAAACCAAAAAGGATCAGGCTGGAATCCAGGGTGGACATTGATGAAAAAACAAGGCACTGGTATGCAGAATGTGTAGTTCCCAAGAATGATAAGGAACTCTATGAAGCTAATGTGGATGAATTCATGGTTGAGAAAATAGATCTTGGATATGCAACCAGAGTGGCTGATGTGAAACACTTGGAGAAATCTACAAAAAAGATCATACATAGGTCTTTTAAAGATGAAAAATCTAAGAATGAGATGAAAGTGACAATCAAAAAGATGGCTGAATTCATTCAAGAAGTTCGGGATCCTAATCCAATCCCTTTGACTATAGCTACATAGTCATTTGACCCACATTCACCAGTGGTTAGGAAAACCCTAGATCAAATTCAGAAGAATAAACTGATTGCAGATGCCTACATAAGATGGATCCAAGCCATGATACAAAAGGGAAGCAATTATATCAATCAGCTAATTAAGACTCACGAAATTGTTAGCTCAATTATTGAAAAAATTCTGGTGGAATTAGGAGAGTGGGAAAAAGAAAATAAGAAATGGCTAGAAGTAACCAATCATCTCTATGAGATAGAGAAATATGGAGTGAGCAAATTTCAGACTGAGAAACCTGTTCCAAGATTGGATGAAGATACTCTTTACGTCTCCATCAAGAGTATAGAGTGGAGGATTTCTATTATTAAATCCGGTCATGATAGGACCACTTATCTATTGAGTGGATCAAAGGGGTTAATGGACACTATGAAAAAATATCTCAAATGTTTGATTGTTTCACTCACAAAAGAGGACACTTAGAGTGTCAAAGGAGCAGATGAGTTACTACTCGAATTTGAGCGTGAAATTACTGCCATCAGAGACACTGAAGATATTACCCCAGTTGACTTCACAGCCCTTTCCAATATGGAAGCGATGCTGGTGGTATATACCTATCACCTTGAGGTGCATATACAGAAAATTACCCAGGTCCGCAAAGACAAGAAGTTTCTGAAGCATAGGGTAATTCATATTGCCTTGCCACATCAAGCCACGATCAACAGCATTGTGAAGGTGCACAAAGAATGGAAGAATTCCCATGTTGCTGACACCTCCCTGGACCATTCAAAGGGATCCAACGCATCCACCACTCCATGATCATTCTTCGCAGATCACAAAGTAGTGGTAGTTTTTCTTACTTTAGGTTTTCTCCAAATTTGGGCAGTTTTTGTAAAAAAACAGTTATCAATTGAATCCCATAGAGTGTATCTTGGGATGTCAATTCCTATTTTCTAAGACTTATGGCTATTTATAGCTGGGATAATCTATATTTGGATGATGGTAATTTTGGTGAAGCTAGGCCTAAGACTTAATAGTTTTTTAGTATCTTTCTGTTAGTTGGTTAATCGGAAAGGAAACTTGGAAGTATATTTTTGATATGAATAGAACAAAAATTTATGCTTTGCAAATCTGTTGGTTTATATTAGCATAATGATCTCTGTTGGGATATTTCTTGATTATCAAAAATCTATTTTCAAGTGGATTTTTCTGTAGTGTTTTTAGTATAGTATGTTTTCAGCAGCTAGTTTTTAAAATTGAAGTCTGTGAGCTTCATTTGGTATTGAAATATCTATCTTTCATTCAGTTTTCATGACATGTTGATGTATGGAATACTGCAAAAACCTTATTCACTTTCTAGTTAAAAGTGTATGTGTTTGCGAAAGCAATGTATCATTGTCAAGATTCATTGAAAATCAAATAGGGAGTTGTACCTTAATTCAAAGAATTATAAGTTTAAACATTATAATTCAACTGTTAGTCTGAATATTGTTGTTTTTCATGGGCTTAGAGAAAGTGATTAATAATTTATAGAAAGACAAATTTGTATGCTAACAGATTTTTGTCGACTCTACTGGGGAGTCAATACATAGAAGTATCAGTAGTCATTCCCTTTTAATGAAGCAACCATGGTCTTGCCTGCTCTCATAACTCCTAGTCAGGAAGAAGTTCCCCCAGTTATTCAACCTGACTTATACTTTTTAAATACCCAGGAAGACATAATCTCTTATCTTCATTCAATAGCCTAGATGGTAAGAAAAAGTGATTGACATTATCAACAAGATCGCTTGGTGTTAGAAGAGGAAGAAGAAATTGGTGAATGGTTGAGAGGTCTTCCCATTGTCCAAGAAGACACCATAGTAGATAGAGTTGTGCAAAGACCTTAGACTTCCCTGCAAATATGGATTCTTGACCTTTTACTAGATCCCAAGCAAGGGAAGGTATCTTTGATAGTTTTTTCCAGGAACTTCGAAACCTTCAGTTTCCAACCAGCTATAACCCGAAGAATAAGGTTGTAATGTCCCCACCAGGGAACCCATAAGGAATCAGGTCTATGACCTAAAATTACAATTAACAATTTTTTTTTAAGTAATTTAACCTAAGATAATTTTAAACATTAATAATGAGCATCTCACATACAAGCATATAAGTCCATCACGTAGTCCTTTTAGCATTAAGGTCCTAAACTATCTTTGACACATATGAAGATATAAAGGAACATATTTGTGTAAATATTATTATTTCCCTTATTAAAATAAGAAGTTATGGTGAGTTGTAAGAGGTTCGGTTTAAGCTACCATCTCGAGAAGGATCATTCTCGCATATAGCTCTTCCTAATTTCTAGTGAGCATAGCCAGTACTTGACAGGGTTGGAGGGGCATTACATCATCCCTCCCTAAGATTCGACTTACTCCTGGAAGTCAAAAATTTATAGGCATAAAATAAGAATATTACAAACATTTCTACTTTAGTCTATCATTGATAC
>MU227949.1:460125-470540 GCA_018584345.1 Thuja plicata | reverse complement strand
AATTTCGACCAACACGGGGCATGTATTAAAAAAAACAAAAGTTTTCCTTCTACATGCGACCAACTTAAAGATTTTTGTTTTATGGTCGAAATGTTTGGTCGCAATTTAAGGTCAAATGTGCTAGTGACAGGGGTCACACTATTACTAGTGTGGGCATGGGAGCATATTGTTGTCATCCACCCGATTAGGACATAAGAGACCAAGGAGGCATATAAGCTATTTGTGTGCAGATATAGACCTCCGATCAACCTTGAGTCTATAGACTCAATAGGATACTAGCGACGAAAATTGGATGAGATGGGCTAGAGAGAGTGGGCACCATATGCAGGTTGCGAGGCATGGGGTCATTAGGACCCACAGAAACAGGTTTATGTAGAGGATGGGTTCTATGATGCATATTATCTCAATTTTGTGCAGTCTGATTGCTGGTTGATAGGGCGCACATCTCACATGATATGTAGGTATATGTCATCGAGAGTACGTGGGTAGATGGGAGAGATACAAGATGTTGTATCAGATGGGTTCCCTCATCCACTAGTGACTGGGGAGGTGGGGGAGCATATGGGGCATCAGAGTGGACTTACAAGGAGCTAGGGGATTATGGCTAGCGATGATAGAGGTTCCATGGATTAGGGTGTGGGAGTCCTTACATGATGCAGGAGTAGATTCTGCATATGCACAGTGGTGGGTGACACATAGGCCGATCAAATTGACTATACCCGGTGTAGTTCAGGCGGATGAGCAGTCAGCCAAAGGAGAGGAGGGTGGTGGATAGGATGGATATGAGGAGGATGGGGGAGATAGAGGGGATGGAGGGGATGGAGGGAGGAGAGTCTGACCAAGGGTAGTTGTCGCGAGGTGACAAGGACAAGTAGAGGTGCCCGTAGGGAGACAGCCACCTGAGATCCCAGATATACAAGGACAGGGACAGTGACCACAGGGGCCATAGGTGCAGGGGCCACAGGGGCATGGACCATAGGTACATGGGCCACCAGTAGGCTACATAGCCTAGGAGGTACATGACATAGTGGTTGTAGAGCGGGACAACGTGCAGACAGAGCTCTAGAGAGTACAGGGGCTATTAGCCACGTCACAGGCTACCGAGAGTAGCGTACAGGCAGAGCTGGTGAGGATACAAGGATTACTGGCCACCTCTCAGGCCACAAAGAGTAGCCTATAGATGGAGCTAGCTCGAGTACAGGGGGCATTGGTTGGAGAGACTGCACATGCCGATGGGGCACAGAGGGCACTAAACCTTCTACAAGCATAGGTGGACAACGAGGAGTTCTCTATGGGAGGACATGATGAGGAGGCCTTGGGAGCATAGGTAGCTTCTATGATTGAGTAGATAGAGACCCTTATTGCATAGAGGGATGCATCATAGAGGTGAGCAAAGACTTATCAAGCAAAGAAGGATATAGCCCGCCAGGCAGCCACAGTTGAGGGTGTCAGTCAGGTATTAGCAGACGCCTTTGTAGCTCACAGAGAGGTAGGTAGGAGAGGTCGAGAGGCCTCATATTATATGGGCCTATATTTTGGGGCAGTTCCAGAGAGAAAGAGACAACCAACCTATACTGAGAGATCAGTATCACAGAGTACAAATCGAGAATCACAGGCGTCAGTGGGATTACCACCTCGGCCATCTAGATCAGGAGGGGGTGCGAGACCATCGCATCCACCTTAATGAGTTATCAGACTATTTGGATACACATTTTTGTAGTTTTTGAGATTTAGACACACATGTATGATGTATATGATGGACATTTTTTTGAGAGATATATAGACATTTATTGCGGTGGATCTATGTGATGCGTGTGTATGTGTTTTATGATTCTATATGCAGATGTATATAATTTTATGACTGACATGCAGGATGTGATGAATTTATATGATTATGTTGACCTATATGTGATGTAGGGATGTGATGCATAGGATGGTTAAACATATACATGTGGATTTTTATAGATGGATAATTGTAGTGAAGGTTATTTTATGTATGTAATGTGATGTGAGATGCAATGCATTTGAGGTATAATTATGTTAATGATACGTAATGATATGTAATGTGGTGAGATGTAATGATTTTAATGATAGAATGTATAATGTATAATGATTAATGAATGTGATTGTAAATAATTAATGATTAATGAGGTGATTAATGATAATGCAATGGATGTACCTAGGTATGCAATGGAATTGATAAAATAAAATGCAATGAATGGATAAACAGAATGCCATGGAATGAATGTAATGAACTAATAACGAATGGATAACTAATAATGAAATGGAAGGAAACGAATGTAATGAATGGATAACTAATAATGAAATGAATGAAATGCAATGAATGTAATGAAATGAAACTAATAATGAGAGAAACCTAATAATGAAATGTGATGAATTTTGATAATGAAATGTATGAATGCAATGAAATGGATAAAACGAAATGAAACTAATAATGAGAGGAACCTAATAATGAATTGTGATGAATGCAACTAAAATGAAACTAATAATGCAATGTAATGAATGCAACTAATAATGAGAGGAACCTAATAATGAAATGTGATGAATTTTGATAATGAAATGTAACTAAAATGAATGTAACGGAATGGATAAAATGAAATGCAAATAATAATGAGAGGAACCTAATAATGAAATGTGATGAATTTTGATAATGAAATGTAACTAAAATGAATGTAATGGAATGGATAAAATGAAATGCAACTAATAATAAGAGGAACCTAATAATGAAATGTGATGAATGCAACTAAAAAGAAACTAATAATGCAATGTAATGAATGCAACTAATAATGAGAGGAACCTAATAATGAAATGTGATGAATTTTGATAATGACATGCAACTAAAATGAATGCAATGGAATGGATGAAATGAAATGCAACTAATAATGAGAGGAACCTAATAATGAAATGTGATGAATGTAACTAAAATGAAACTAATAATGCAATGTAATGAATGCAACTAAAATGAATTTGAATGCAATGAATCTTGGATGCAACCTAAAGAATGAGATGTAATGCAAACTAAATGAACATAATGATACTAAGATGAAATGCAATGAGATGGATGCAAAATGGGATATGCGAGGACAATATTTTTGTGTGTATCAAATAGGTCCAATAAAACCACGTAGGTAGCTAGATAGGGTGAATAAACAGAAACATTGCCAACAAAAAAATGAAAAATGCAATATGACCTAGCTAACTGCAACCTATCTACATGATTTGTGTGGGATTTATACTGTGTTAATGTTGGAGAGAACACCCTAGTTTGATTTTTCAAGAGGAGGTATGCACCATGTGCTAGAAAACACAAGTGACATGGTTCCTTTGCGTGGACTAGACTCTTAGATAAATAGGTTTCTAGGAACAATAATGCAAGATATCAGGTATGATGGGACCTATGAAATGTTGCTCATGAGGAGACACAATACACCCGGATCTTTTAAGGGATTTGGTATGAATGAATCATGCCCCTAGTGAGGCATACATAGTCATAAATGAGCATCAAACATAAATGCACTAACAATCTATGACAAATGTATTATACCACAAATGACACGTATTCCAATAGGTACTTGTTCACAACAGACCAAGATATGAAAGATCGAGGCAGCCATGAGAAGGACATATTGAAACACAAGATAAAATCAACAAAAAAGCATCCTAACCAAGTGGTCATTCAATCCAAAAGTTCTTACCATGAACAAGTTTGATGTGAGGATTGATGTAAAAGCCATCATTGGAAGGATGTATCCTGATGGGCAAAATATTGATTGATTGAAAAAGGTATTCGCTGGCAATTGCTTATGAACATAATAAAGCGAGGAAAGTTAATCTGTCTGCTGATTTGGGCGTTTACTATCACTGTGTCTGGAATAAAGCTCAGTGTTGCGGGGTAAGCTTAGACATGCGGGAATGTGATCTTATTGCAGAAGTGGAAAGCGGTCAGGGGACTACTTGCATAGATATGGGGAGGAAATTTATTATGGAAGGTGATGGATGTTGCATGAAAGGTGGGTGAAACAAATGGTGGATCTGACTACACATGGCGCCTGAGATAGTTTTTCACCATGGTACTTATCCATTGTGCCACCAAAGTGGTTTTCACAAATGGACAAATTTATTTCTCTTTTTATTTTTGCTTTTTGATACTTTTTATGGTTTTTTAAATTTTTTGATTTTTGTTTGCTTTTGTGATGTTTTAGGATTTTATGTTTTTTTAATGTTTTTGGATTTTCTACTATACAATGGACTGTTGAAGGATCAAGCATAGAAGTGCTTGAGATGCAAGATATTTGTAGGATTGGGGACCATATCACCTTCTAGAGTAGCAATCTGATAAGCGTCAGACCCAAACTTTGTTGTGATTATGAAGGGCACCAACCAGTTAGGCTGAAACTTTCCTTGCTTGTCACAGTTCTGGAGATTCTTCATATTGTGTTGGAGGACAAGATCGACAACCTCAAATTGGTGAGGTTTGATCTTCTTGTTGAACTGGAGGTAGAGGTGATTTTGATACACACAGAGGTGGTTTAGTGCATTGAGGCATCTCTCATCGAGGAGTTCAAGCTCTTGCAAGCGAGCAACTCAGTATTCTTCTTCGGACAATAGATTATTGAGAGAAATTATGAGGGAAGGGAGATCAATTTCAATGGGTAGAATAGCCTGAGTGCCATAAACAAGGGCAAATGGAGTGGCTCCAGTGGGGGTACGAATGGAAGTTTGGTAGGCCCAAAGGGAAGGATTGAGGTGAAGGTGCCAATCACGACAAACATCATTGACTGTTTTCTTGAGGATTTTGAGGATAGTTTTATTTATAGCCTCTGCTTGACCGTTGCCTTGTGGAAAATACTTGGAAGATGTATGGTGGGTAATGCCAAACTTTCTACACAACTCTATGACATCCTTGTTTTTAAAAGGTCCTCCATTATCGGTGACGATGTCTTGAGGAATGCCATAGCAACATATAAGGTAGTTAAAAATAAATTTTGAAATCTATTTTCCAATAGTGTAGGTAAGAGGAACAACTTCAACCCACTTGGTAAAGTATTCAGTAGCGGAAAGGATGTATTTATGGCCATTGGAAGAATTTGGGAAAATCTGGCCAACTAGGTCAAGGCCCCAATGGGAAAAAGGCCAAGGAGTAATGGTGGGCTGAAGGGATTGGGATGGAGTGTGTATCAAATCGCCATGCTGCTGACAGGGCACACATTTCTTTACATAGTTATAAGCGTCCTACTCCATGGTAGGCCAGTTGTATCCAGTACGTAAAAATTTCTTGGCCAAAGTGAGTCCACTAGAATGAGGCCCACAGATTCCCTTATGTACCTCATCCAAGGACATTTGTGCTTCATCAAAATTCAGACACCTTATAAGAGTTCCATCAAAGTGTTTTCAGAATAGGGTATTACCAAGGATCGTGTAACAGGAAGTGCGGTGAATGAAGGTTTTCCGTTGATTAGGTGTTAAGGCAAGTGGGGTATGTCCATCGTGAAGGTAGGAGTATATTTATTGGTACCATGGGGAATTAGGATCAACAATTTCACACACCATTTTAGAATTCGGTTTGTCACAGGCAGGGACCATAAGATTCTCAACAAGAAAATCACACCATGTACTGTGTTCTAGCATGGTGATTAGGGACCCGATAGTAGCCATTGCATTAGCTACTTTGTTTTTTGTGCATGGAATTTGTTGGAAGACCAAGTCAATGAAATTTTTCTTGAGGTCTTCAACCATGCAGTGATAGGGAAGCAACTTATCATCCTTTGTTTGATATTCATCCATAACTTGTTTGATAACCAATTGTGAGTCACCTAATACTAACAATATGAGAATCTTCCATTACATGGCTTGACAAAGTCCAAGTACAAGGGCTTCATATTCTACAATATTGTTGGTACAAGGAAATTGTAATTTATAGGATTTAGGGATGAGATCCCCTTGTGGCATAACAAACAAGATTCCTGCCCCCGATCTTTTCTAAGTAAAGGATCCATCAAAATAAATTTTCCATGAGATGCTCAGGGCAAGATTAAGGACTTATTCATATGGAAAATCAGTGATTAGTGGATGTTGTCCATCAACAGGTGCTTCTGCTAACTGATTTGTAATGAATTATCCTTTTATAGCTTTTCGACCCACATAAACAATGTCGAATTCACTGAGGATCAAAACCCATTTATTCGTACAACCAGTAAGAGCAACTCCTGATAGTAGATGATCAATCTTGGTGACAAGGTGAATCTTATGATTGATCATATAATGTTGTAGCTTCTGTGTGCAGAAGACAACAACCAAACATGCCTTTTCAATGAGGAAATAATTCAACTCATAACCAATAAGAGTCCTGCTGAGGTAATAAATTGCTCGATCTCAACATAGCACCTAATGTAACCTCTATGGAAGATATATACAAAATCAGAGGATGAACAACAATAGGTGGCACCAACACAGGTGGATTAGCCAGATATCCTTTTAGCTTCTCAAATGCATTTTGACATAAGAAATCCCATTGGAACTTGATATTCTTGCGCATGAGATGAGAAAAGGGATGTACCTTATCTACCAGTTGTGACATGAATCTCTTGATGGACTAAAGCTTTCCTTGTAAGCTGTGTAATTGTTTCAATATTTTTGTCGGTGGAATCTCTAGGATGGATTTTACTTTCTTTGGGTCAACTTCTATTTTGCACCATGACACAATGTATCTCAGCAGCTTACCAGATTGTACTCCAAAGACACATTTCTTAGGATTCAGTCAAAGCTTGTATTTCTCCAATTGGTCAAAAATGGTAGTGAGGATGGGGATGTGAGATTATCATGTCTTGGAATTTCCCAAAATATCATCCACACAGTCTTCCATGATGACATGCAAGAGATCGTGGAAGATGGTTGTCATTTCTCTTTGATATGTTACACCAGCGTTCTTAAGGCCAAAGGGCATCACCTGATAATAGAAGGTATCCCAAGGTTTTGTGAATGTAGTCTTGTGTTGATCTTTTAGTGCTATCCTGATCTGATTATAACCAAAGAAGTCATCAATAAGGGACAACATCTTGTGCCCAGCAGTCAAATCCACTATAATATCAATATTGGGAAGTGGAAAATCATCCTTAGGATATGCAAGGTTCAGGTCTTTGAAGTTAGTAAAAATGTGGATGCCCCCAACAGGCTTTCCTACTGGTACAATATTGGAGACCCATTCAGGATAGTCTATAGGTTGAATCACTTCCGCATCAAGCATTTTCTAAAACTCTACTTTGACTAATAATGCTACTTGAGCGTGCATCTTGCGGAGTTTTTGTTTGACAGGTTTCACACTAGGATCTACAACAAGATGGTGCATGAAAAGATCTGTATCGAGCCCAGACATGTCTTTGTAGGTCCAGGAAAATTTAATTTTATGCTTTTGAAGGAATGCAGTCATGTCTTTCTTTTCTTGATCACTCAGAGAGACTACAATGTAAGTGATTTGTGGATCTACCTCTGTACCCAGATCAATCGGGATAGCGTCTTTAATAATCATGGATGAAATTTATAGTTCTGACAATATGAAGGGAAAGTCAAATTCTCCCTCCTCTAACACCTCAAAAAGGTTTTCACTAGAGGATGCATCCTTTATTTTATCTTTTTCTTCATCCGAAGGTGCATGGGAGAGGTTTTCACCAGGGGATGTTTTTATATTTTCTTTTTTATATTTTGATTTTTATTATCACTTTTGCGACTAAGAGAATTAACCTAGCTACCAAAGTAGGCTTGCTCACTGAAGTGGATCTGATGCTCATATTCTCAGAGATTCTTAAGTCCAAAGAGAGCTAAAACTACCTCATCCAAATCATAAATGTCTAAAGCTGGTGGTGAATCTTGTTGATCCCAGTCAATTAGTTCAGGGTTTGTGAGGGGAAGATGGGGGGAGGAAATATTGGCTTGTATAATGGTGAGGACATGGGTAAAGTCATCAAGGTCATCTTCAACATATTGAAAGGGGACTTAAAAAAACTCTTCTTTAGTGTCTGAATTTGAGGCAGCTAAACAATAGTCCTTGGCGAAGTTAGTCTAAGTTTCTATGGAACCCAATCCATGTCCTCGAGGATAGCCATTTGTTGTCACAATTTGCTTCTTACCAGTTTCATTTGTGCCAAGGCTAGTGCCATGATACCCCATTCTTTCAAAAATAGGAGTGGCTTTGATATATTTTCCATCAGGGAATATTACTAGTTTTTCCTCTTCTTCATTATAAAGCCAATAAAGGACATTGGATTCCATGTGTTCATATGACAAAGACCCCCAATGTTCAAAAGTGGTCATCTTGCATTGCATAAGATCCTTTTCTTTAGAGGGAGTTAACAACAACGACCTCCCATAGGATTTTGGGGACAAAGGAAGTTGTCCAATGCATAGAGCACTTTCAAATTTGTATTCTCCCATGCCCTGATCTGTGAAAGTGATCTTTGTTTCAGACTCAGGGGGCTTGTCTTCAGTGACCTTTTCTTTTCCTTTAGATTGATCAATTTGTGTTTTTGATGTCTTTTCTGTAGCCGAATAAGTTTGTTGAATAGGTGCTTCTTTCTCAAAAGGTCGGCTGAACTCATTCAATGGACAGAAATTGGATTGTTTTCCTTCTAGGCTTTTGCAATATTGGAATGGTTCAAGATCTCCTGGAATCGTGATCTCTCTACCATGATGTGGAAACTTGAGGAATTGATGGTAGGTAGAAGGTACACCTTTGATAGCGTATATCCAAGGTCGGCCCAACAAGATGTTGTATGGTAGATCCAAGTCTAGTACATGACAAACAATTTCAATTAGGGTTGAGCCCACTTATAGAGGTAGTGTGATCAAACCTTTGCTTTCTCATTCTCTATCATCATAAGATTTTATTGTGATTCTCTTATCTACATCTAAGAGGTCCTTAGAAAGACCAATGTTGTGAATCATTTTCAATGTACACAAATTTAGGCCAGATCCAGCATCTATAAGGACCCATTTGATTTTAGTAGATTGAATTTTGGCTTCAATGTGGAGGGATTTATTATGGTGAAGGTCAGGACCATGAAAGTCTTTGTTAGTGAAAACAAGATGCTCTTGTGCGGCTAAATTCCCAATCATGGCTTGGAACTAGGCAGTGTTGATATTTTCAGGAACACAAGATTCATTCAGAGAATCCTCAAGAACTTCTTTGTAGAAAGGTGAGGTATGCAAAAGCTCTAAGATATATATTTGTGCAAGAGTCTTTCGTAACTGGGCCAATAAGTCATAACATGAAGCAGGTCGGGAATTAGTAGATGGTTCAGCTGGTGGATTTGCAGATGTAGAGGGGTTATAAGTAGCTTGGATAGTGACTCTGGGTCTGCATGTGGTAGCATTAAAATCAACAGCTTTGAGTATTATGGTATTGACGTGGGTTTCAGATTCTTTGATGCATCCATAAAGAGAGTCAAAACCAAAGATATTATTTTCTTTTAGAGTTCCACACATTCGATCATTGCCTATGATAGTGTTGGTTGAGTAATCATATGGGATCACATTAGATGCATTGTTTTGATTGTGTTGTGAAAAAGGTTGGTTGCTGACTTTGAGCTTTGCATTGGCTGAGGAAGCATTCTGGCCTTCAACTTCAATTTTCCATCACCAATAAGATCTTGTAAAAAATGTCTAATTTTCATGCACTTCTTGGTATCATGTCCTTTAATGCGATGATAATCACAATATTCATTCTCTCGAAACCAAGAAGGTTTGGGTTGATTTTCAAAGAAAGGCCGAGTATTTGGATAGACTATCATTCCTTGATCTGCGAGTTGTTTAAAGATCACATCCAATGGTTCTGCCAATGTTGTGAAATATCATCATTGTTGATTGTTGTTGTTATCATTATTGTTGTTATTGTTGTGAGGGAACAAATAAGATTGATTGTGCGGTTGCTGTCGATTATTATTCTGATTATTGTTATGATTTTTATTCTGATTGTTGTTCTAATTTTGATTTTGATTGTTGTTGCGATTGTTTTGATTATTGTTTTTGGATGCTTGAACATTCTGAACATGTTTGGCATGAGTCACTCCGTCATTGACAACTCCTTTGTTTTTACTCCAAAATTTTAGTTTATCATTGTTGGAAGGAGTATAGTGTTTGATGCTACCTTTTTGCAAAAGCCCATCTTCGATGTCTTTTCCCTTCTTGACAAGGGATTAAAAGGCGTCAGGTGAAGCCATTTTCATTTGGAATGACATCTTGGGGATCAAATTATTTGTGAAGATGTCAATTAAGTGACTACTGTATGCACCCTAAAATGGTCGCCTAGACTTTGGGCCCCATTTCTCAATTTATCAAATCCCTGAATCAATATTTTCAAATATCAACAATATCAATTATATCAATTTCCTTGATCATATCAT
>MU227949.1:434601-450865 GCA_018584345.1 Thuja plicata | reverse complement strand
TGTGTATACACATGTGTGTGAATATACGTGTATGTATATACATGTGTGTGTATATATCCTTGTGTGTATATACATATGAATATGTATATATGTGTATATGTATATATATATACACAAATGTGTGTATATATGTGTATATGTGTGTATACACACATGTGTGTGTATGTGTGTATATATATACACATATGTGTATACATGTGTATATACATACATGTATGTGTATACATGTGTATATACATACATGTATGTGTATACATGTGTATATACATACATGTATGTGTATATATATGTGTGTGTGTGTATACACACATGTGTGTATATATGTGTATGTATATACACATGTGTATATATACACACACATGTATACACACACATGTGTGTATATATACATATGTGTGTGCGTGTACACATATGTGTATATGTGTATATGTGTGTGTATATATGTGTATGTGTACAAAAACAAAATTCCAATTCCAATTCTAGTTGTGTGGAACCAAACGCAGAATTTGCATCTTCTCAGTCATCTTCCAGGTGAACCAAACAGGACAAGCCCATATTCTAGAATTCATTTTGAGAATAGCACAAACCCAGAATGGATTCAATTCCAGAATTGGCAATTCCAGCATGCACAAATTTCGCCAACCAAACGGGCCCTTAGTGAAATGGTGAAGAAGGGGCTTCCAGTAAGGTTGCGTGATTTACGTACTAATTTCATTTGTTGGATTTCCACTCACCATATCAGCTACTAGACTAACTTTTAATTTTTAGAATATGTTGGTAAACTTATTCAAAACTATCCTCTCGACATATGCATGTACAATGTTGGCTACCCTATCTATGATCATCGCTTTTATGCCGTGATACTTATTTGTATTTTGTAATACAATCTGCACTTGTTGCATCCATTGTTCCTTATATACACGTCATTCGAATGCCCTCTTCAGGGCACGGGCTAGGGGTGTTTAGGATAAAGTTTGTGGGCATGATTTTTATTCCCCTAGTCACATTTTGAATTTAGAAGACCTATTCACCCAAGTTGTTGCACATAACTATCAAAATATTTATTCCACTCTAATCACTAATCCTTTATTTTGAAGATAAAAAATAATCCCCAATGCTGCCCTAACTTTAAATATTTAAAATATTTCATATATGTCAAACTATAGAGGAGATTTCAATTTCTCTTGTGGTCATTCTGGAGTAATTCCATTGTGAGCAAACTGGACATCCTGGAGCTATTATATTTTGCAAATTTTTTTATAATTGAAATAAAACATGGGTTTGATTTCAGATTTTGAGCAACCCGCCAAATTCTATTACTTGCTTTGTAAACTGGACTGCCTGAGCTAGTCGCGAGCATTGTAAGCTTTAAATTAATATATCAACGAGCTCTGATCTTTGTGAAAATTAACCTGGAAGATTTTGACATCAAAATATTAGGTGGGTTGTCCTCTGATTGTGCAAATTTGAAAATTTTTTGTGACACATTTTACGCCCGGGATCAGTCAAAAAACAATTTAAAAACATGCCAAAACTTCTCCAATCTCCATGAAATTGCACAAGAAAATAGTCCCATATACCAATAAACCTTTCACCAAACATTTTTCCAAGATCCTTTATAAGAACAAAGATTTTAATTGTCAAAGTTGACAACTTTCCATTTCTTAAAATTGCATTGTTAACTGTTTAAAACTGCATTTACTTTTGCCTTCAAAAACATGCCAAATGAGCTGATGAAGATTTGTAGTCTGGAACACAAGTTAATTTTTATAGTAATAATTGTAAGGACCAATACATTTGATAATATATTTGTTTTATTGAGAAATATTAATTCCCAAAGAAGGCTCTTGGCTGATGTTGTCATCCCGCAAATAACAAATCTACAAAAACTTCATTTGGTTTTAGCCAATGAAAGATAACAAACAAACTTGTATGTCTACAGAATTTGGCATGGGGATTTATTTTAATGCATTAAATTTCAGAAAATGATTGTATTGGAAAGGAGGAGTAGAGGCATTAAGATATTCAACCTCCAAAATGGCTACTTGTAAGGAACTGTAGTATGCAAGTTGCACACATTAGGAACTTGTTTCTTAATAGAGGCATCAAATTTGATTCTGGGGGGCTAAAAATAGATACAAATATACAAACACATTTTCAAGGGAAATTCATATGTTGAGCATAGAATTTAGGGGGTGAATTTTAGGGTATTTACCATATATGTACTCTAAATTTTGCAAAAATCTAGAGCTCCAACAGGGTGAAGAAGATTCTTACATGCATCATATCTAAGGAAAAAAGTGGCTTTGTCCTTGAAATATTCATTAAGGAGTGTATTATAATTGCTCATGAGGCTATCCACATCATTAGAAAATCTAGAATGGAGTGCATGTTATTCAAACTAGACATTCATAAAGCTTATGACCAAGTGAAGAGGCCTTTTTTTGTTAAAAGTTTTAGAGTGTTTTGGGTTCAATGAGCTAAATTGATTGCATGGGTGAACAGTTGCATCACCACACCAAGATTTTCAATTCTATTCAATGAGATCCCACAAGGTTTCTTTGATTCATCATGAGGGATCAAACAAGGTGACCCATTATCCCCCTTCTTTTTCATTATAATGGAAAAAGTTCTAGGGAGAAATATTTTAGAAATGAAGCAGGAAGGTGTAGCATCATAAATTATACACACCTTTCTAAGGTGTGCAATTCACCACTTGTTAGCACTCATTTTAGTGTGTTTCATCCTATCATGCATTATAGGACTTCACGATACATTTAATTAATAACAAAATTAAAATATGAGTCCTTTATCAATCAAATTCCCAATCTCTATGAGAGCCCCATAATTATGGTTATGGCCATTGAATTATTTCATCCATTCAATAATTATTTGCATAAATAGGCCCTATTACCTGAAATGTGACATATTTCACACATTTCTACTTACCATACCTTGATTTTGTGCATATTTTGGATATCATAATGTCTGTATAGACTCCTAATTTAAACTTAAGCCTCGATCGACTCATAAAGGGTGGCCCAGAGCGTAGAGAGTAACCCAATATACCCCTTACATTAGGTGTCCCTTACATGCCATATTGGCACCAAATTTGAATTGGAGCCAAGTCTTGAGGTTTTAGTGGGATTTCTAGATCCTTGTTAGCCTCCTTCAAGTTCCCCCCAACAATCTTGAAATTTCTATAAAATAAAAGTTATATCACTTCATTTGCAAATAGGAATTGAGAAAAAGAAACTAGAGGCAAGGAATAAACATAGTTGTGGAGGCTTGGCTTAGCAATTTGAAGATATTTTATGAAGTGAAGATCTCTTCATCAAGGATTAAAGTCTTCTTGCACATCTACATCAATGATTCAATAACATCCTCAAAATGGAGCTTTCAAGGGATCATGAAGATGACTAGGAGATTACTAACTAATGGTTGGCTTATACTCCTCCCTTTGGGTTGGGTATTAAAGTCATATTAGGAAGCTTATTGGGTTCCTCAATCTGGTTGACTCTGCATCAACAAAACAAGTCTCAAGTCTCATATTCAAGTGCACAAATTCCACCTTCTCCTTGTCTTTGTACTACATTTGAGATCAATAATTTTTTGCCTTAAGATTTGTTACATAAATAAGTTACAAGTCCAAATCCCTAAATCTCTTATTCCTAAGTGTGTATGAGGAAATCTTCTACCTATTGGGAGCAAGCTCAAACATGACAAGTTAGTGGGTTAGCACATAGAATTCATGAAAGAAGCAAGAAACCAAACAAGATTTCAACATAACATTAGATTGAGCTAAAAACAAGTAAAGTGCACCCTATTCTACTTATTTTATTTTCTCTTTTGGATGGAATGTGGGTGTTCTCTCTCAAACACAAATGTATCAATGCCCCAATGCAATGAAAGATTTGATAAGCAAGAGGAGAGATTCAAGAGCTAGTATGAAGAACTAGTCACAAATCTTCTTCAAGATGATAGATCAATCTATAAAATGATATGCATATGCAAGAAACTACGATTCATTTACCAAATTGAAGCCTAGCATGTGATTTCTAAGTGATCTAAACATGAAAATACAAAACTAGCAATGAAATTCTAATATTAAAATAGCATGATAACAATGCAAATTGAGAGATGAAAAATGAAGAGGAGAAGGCCTCTATTTATAGAATTTTGGAGGAGGAGAAGAGGGCTTGGATGATGTGGCATCTATGTGGCATCCACATAAGAGCCACATAAGGGACACAGAGGCTTGAGGGGATGGCCAATTTTGAGTCAAATATAGCATTTACTATTTAGTGGCTCAAGAATTCCAAGTGGGAGACAAAGTTGTAAGAGGAATTTAAGAGGAATGGGTGACCTTTTTGGAGAGAATTTCCCCATGTGGGTGAGCATTCCATTATCCTTAAAAAGGTTAGGAATCACCCTTTAAGTATGATTAAAGGGACAGTTAGATATGGAAGCATGCTTAGGAAGTGAGGTGATGGGAGTAGATTAGGCTTAGGGTAGGCTTAGAGTAGGGCTCTAGGTTGGATTAATAGGTTCCTAGCTAGGGTTTAGATTGTAATTCAAATTAGATTTGAAGAATTAGGGATATGAAGGGATTTTAATAAATATAAATTTATTAAAAAGAGGATTTTGTGAGGTAAATGTATTTAAATAAAATACATTGGAATAGTATTTGATCATTGATAAATACCAACTATGAAACTATTTAATTAATTTAAATAGTTAGAAGAGAAAGGGAAATTAATATTAATAATAACATTAATATTTTTGGATGTCTACACTAAGAAACAAAGGAGTAAAGAACCTAAGGGCATAGATACTGAGTTAAGCCCCTTTTGTAAAAGGAGTTGGTCAACCATATTTGCCTCTTGGTGGACTTGTATTCCAATTTGGGTTGGAGAAAGGAATATTAGAGCTCAACTTGACCCCATCTAAATTTTTGTCCTCCACATTCTTGTGAAACCGATGTGATTTAAACATGAAACCTTCTAATTTGTTTGAGTTTAGCTTGGATAAAAATAATAGGAAACATAATGCAATCACGGGAGGAACTGCATCCTCCCCCTAGTCATATGCTTACTCTTGGAAGCCTGCAAAGAGGTAGGAGTACAAATATCTCAACCGTGAAGCATCCTCCCAAGTAGTAGAAGTCTCATCTCTTGGGTCCCATTGGACCCTTACTTTCTTGATGTCTTGAATCCTAAGGGTCAACCCTTGATGTTGAAGAATGCAGATGAGCTCCAAAGAAAGTTACTTATCCTCTACATGTAAAACACCCCAATCAAGAACATGAGTTACATTGGGAATATACTGTCTCAACATAGAAACATGAAAAACATCATGGATGCATGATAAGATAGGTGGAAACACCAAGCGATACACAACAAGATTGATCCTCTTAAGAATCTCAAAAGGTACAACAAAATACAACACTAACTGAAAGTCTTTCCCATAATGAACCAGGCTCTTCTATGGATGAACTTGCAAAAATATAGTGTCACCCACTAAGAAGTGACGATCCAACCTATTTGCATTGACATACTTCTTTTGTCGATCCTGAGCAGTAACCAAATGCTCTCTAATACGAACCACCTGTAGCTCCATATCCTGAAGCATCCCAGGACCCAAAACTACACGGTTCTCCAAAAAATCACAACTCAGAGGTGTATGAAATGGTCGACCATACAAGGTCTAAAGAGAAGACATGCCAAGAGAACTAAAATACCCATTATTATAAGCAAACTCAACCAAGTATAAATATTCCTCCCACCCTTACTATTGATCCATCACATACATGCGAAGCATATCCTTGAGAACCTAATTCACCCGCTTCGTCTGACCATCGGTCTCAGGGTGATATTTTGAACTAAAATTGAGTTGCACACCCAAAGCATACTGGATATATTTCCACAGTGTAGAAGTAAACACTAGAACTCTATCAGAAATGATCTTGCAAGGTATCCCATGCAACCAAACTATATCCACCATGAACACATGTGCTACCAAAGAAACACTATAAGAATCTCTCATGGGTGAAAAGTGAGCCACCTTGGACACCTTATCCAAAGTAACCATAATGGCATCATGAAAACATGAAGACATAGGTAGCTCGATAATAAAATGAATAGATATATCGTCCCACTTCTATTCAAGAATGGAACGTGGCTACAAAAGACCTGCCAAATACTAATGGTCTGCCTTCACTCGTTGACACTCAAGACATCTAGCCACAAAATTGGCAGCATCACACCTCATCCCTACCCAAAAGTACAACTATCTAAGATCGGCATGCATCTTCTTGATGCTTGAATGTGTTGAATACGGTACACGATGTGCCTCAAAAAAAACTAGTGAACAAAGTTCTCCTAACACCAACACGTAAATGCACCCATGGTGTCTCAAAAGTGCATCTAACTCCAAAGAGTATCCTGAAAATTGATCCACAAGGGTACGTCTGGACTCAATCTATTCTCTAACTTCCTGATACCAAATTTTCTAGGTAAAACCTTAATAATATGACCACTCAAATCTACACCAAGAGACAAAAAAAAAGATACCATGCTTTCTCCTACTCAAAGCATTGACAAAAACATTGTCCTTCACTTTGATGTAATGGACATCAAAATTGTACTCACAAATAAACTACATCTAATGAAATTATCATGCATTTAGGTTCAGATGAGAAAATATATATTGCAAGGTATGATGATTTCTATGCAACTCAAGCCTGTGACCCAAAATAAAATGTCCCCATTGCACTAGTGCATGCACAATACCACTAACTCCAAATTATGGGAGGGGTGCTTCAGCTCATGATCCTTGAGCTTATGAGACTCATATGTAATCACTCACCCCTCTTGCATAAGAACTGCCCCCAAACCCTCCAACGACACATCAATGCACACCATGAACTCACCTTCAGGATTTAGCACTAACAAGATAGGTGCATAAGTAAAATGCTCTTTAAGAGCCTAAAAAGATGACACACTGCACAGACCAAACTATATTCTTCCCTTTCCTCTAAACAGAAGTTATAGGATGAGACAACCACAAAAAATACTTCATGAATTAGCAGTAGTAACCTACCAAACCCATGAAATTACAAACCTTATGAACACTGGTAGGAACTAGCCAATCCATAATGGCCTGGATATTTGAAGGATCCACAAAAGTACGCTCTCTAAAGATGATGTGGCCCAAATATCTCACCTTAGTCTATAAGAACTCACACTTGGCCAAGTTGCCAAACAACTAATGGTTACATAGAAACTGCAAAACTTGTTGCAAATGGTCCTCATGCTCCTCCATACTCCTCAAGAAAAACAAGGAAAAAATAGTCAAGATAGGTGCATGACACCTCGTTCATCAAAATCAATAATACTGATGGTGTATTTTTCAACCCAAATGGTACAAATCGTAAACTCATAATTCCCATATCGGGTGAAAAAAGTGGTACGATGAATGAAAATCTCATGGATACAAAGTTGATTGTATCCTAACTTAAGATTTATCTTCGAGAACACTCTCGCTCCCTTCATCTAATCAAACAAATCATCAATCCTCAACAAGGGATATAAGTTCTTCACAGTCACCTTATTCAATTTTTGGTAATCAACGCACAAATGCAAGGATCCATCCTTCTTCTTCACAAATATGATTGGTGCACCCTAAGGGGATACACTAAGCTGAATATGGCCCTTGGATAATAATTCCTCTATTTGCAAACAAAGATCACTCAACTCCTAAGTGGTCATATGATAAAGTGCCTGAAATAGGCTTAGCTTCAAGAATGCTATCAATACAAAAATATATGTCACGTTGAGGAAACATGCCTAGAATCTCACTCGAGAACACATCTGTAAACTCACAAAGAAATGGATGATCACCAAGAAACACCTCTCGACTCTCAACCCCATCAAGGTCACTAACAAAGACTGCTAATAATTGACAACTTTGTCACATACTCCAATTCAGCCACATGACTATAATAATGCAAAGTGAAATAGGTCTATGGACCCCTGCAAGTTGAACTCACCCACCAGAATCATCCACACATTGCACTAAATTGCACCGATAATGTATAAATTCCTTGAGGGAAGCCAACCAATCCATACCCAAGACAATATCATACAAACCCAAGGATGGGATGCGAAGATCTATGATGGTGGTGAAGGTAGCCAAATCCAACACATAACCAAAAATGAGGGAGTCCATGACCATACTAGAACCTGTGGCTAACTCAACCTATCAACTATCAACTTGTCATGATGCCACTAGCCCACAATGCTCAACAAGTTAGTGGGGTTAAAATAATTTGAAGCACCATAATCAAATAATATAGAGGTAGATATACCATGTAACACACATGTAGTCTCTACCATGATGCCCTGGTGCTCAACTTGACATTTCTCAACCGCCGCTCAAAATGTGTGGGATCTACCTGCATCACCAATAATAGGCTCAAAAGTATCCTACCTCTTACTAGCTACCGTAATAACTCTTTGAGGAAAATTCATAGAAATATGCTCTTGTTGGCCACAAGAAAAACAACCCACTCTACATAAACCATGACCTACAGAAGGTGAACTATATTGATAGAAATTGTCCCTTCTAGCACTCTGATGCACACTCTGAGATGACTAACCATGCTTAGCATGTCTACTACGGTACCAACTACATCCTCCGAAATCTGGGGTACCTGAACTACGACCACTCTACTATCCCTAAGAATGTTATTGCCTATGATGTTGTTGGTGACTTGTCCTAGGTAGTGTTGAATTACCTGGGAAGGTCTTGTAGGTTGTACCTATGTACTTTATGCACCTAAACTAGAAGGTTGAGCACTATGAAACTATGGTATTTGCCTACTACCAAAGCCTCTATTTATATTACCCTCATACAATCTCATCTTCTCAAAAACAAGGGCAAGTGTCTTAGGCTGATGCATGTGAACATCTCTAGCAATATGATGATTAAGGCCCCAAACAAAGTGTCACACCAACATAGGCTCATCATGAGTATAGCTAGAATACTACCTCATCTCAAATAATCTATGCTCATATTGATCTAGTCTCATAGTCCCTTATCGGAGATCATGAAACTCATCAACACATGTCTCTTGGTATTGATCGAAAAGAAAATGCTCACAGAAAGACTCCTCAAAAATCTCCTAGGAAATGATTGTGATGCCCAACTAGAGCTACTACTCCTCTATACACCACAAATTATACACAAAGTTCCTAAGATGCATGATGGCACACCAATATCTAGTGTTGTTTTCATAAGGGTGCATAGAAAATCAACATCCAAGATCCAAAAGCCAAGTCTCGGTCTTAGTACCACTGAAAGAAACATCAAACAAAGGTAGATGAGACCTCAAAAGATCTTGCATACGCCCTGCATGGATAGAATCCTCATCTAACACTACCCTATCTATCTCATTCTCTACTCTAGAGCCAAGTGGGGTATGAGAATGTTCATTCTCTCTCCTCTCCTCTCACTCTCCATAATTGGATAACTGAGACTCCCTGTGGTGGGATTTCTCTTGTCGAGGTCCCAACTGAGCAATAAGCTCCTGAAGAAACTAAACCAATTAGGGATTCAAATCATTACCACCATGACCCTCCCTTTGGTCCTAATGGGGATCCTTGTGTTTTTCTTCCTCTTGATGCTCTTCCTCATGATCCTCCTCCTCATGGTCATCTTGATGGGCATTCCACCAACCACGTCCATGCCTAAAAGGCATCCTTCAAAGAAAATTTAAGAGATGGATCAAAATTGCATATAACATGTCTAACAAGCCATATTAAGGCTATGAGGGATAACGATACCCATCTGAGATAATAATACAACCATACATCACTCACACCAAACATAATGGGAGCATATACACAAAGGTCCCAGTGTATGAACATGGGCTTTGATACCATATGTAATGCCCCGCTAAGGAAACCTTGAAACACAAGGTCAAATATGCACCTAAAATAAGGATATAACATTAGCTACAAGTGCAATAATAACCAAATAACCATACACAAATATAATAAAAATGATCCTCAATGATCGTGCACAAGAGGAAGAGTAGATCACTACCAAAGGTTCCATGAAAATCCAAAACAAGCATAAAGGGATAAGACACGTTCAAGATAGCACATGAGAGTTTGGAAAATGTCCACAAACCTCATACAATAAGACTAGACCATTGTCAATGGTTTCCAATCGAGGAGACAAGTTCATCCTCAATGCATTTCCAAATAGGGTTCATTTTAATCCCAACTAGAAGAAAAATGATCATAATCATACCATAAAGAATAAAAAAATTGACTGTGAATACATGAAAAACACCCAAAAAACATGAGGGGTCCAAATATAAAATTACTTTTTGGATAGGGCCTTGGAAAGTGCTCATTGTTTTGGATGTGCTACTATGATAAAGAAAATGTGCTAAAATAGGTTACAGATGCGCTACACCATTTTGTAAATGCACTATTCTATACTACAAATTTTCTATTCTATATTGTACATGTGCTAATATGCATTGCATATGCACTAAAACAAAATTAAAATGCACTATATTGTCCCGCAGATTGCAAACATGAGCCAGAAATATTCTAAACGAGGCTTTCTCAGTTTAAAAATTAGGTAGGCTTGCTGACACCAACATATGACTAAAATACAAGGCTTGCTCCACACTGGGAAGTAATGGATACACAAAATCGAGGCAACGATCACTCAATAGAAACAAATAAATAAGAACATAAATGAAACTAATCTAAGAGCATAAGCATCAAATGCATAAATATTAATGAAACTATAGGTAAGGGATAACAATGAGCACTCAATGCTCATAATCTGCCTCTAGAGATAGACCATCACCTGTACACCGGTCCCCAACAGTGGTGAAGTGCAATTCCATGCTACCATGTGGAGCCCCCATGCCCACCCCGCCATGTTGGTGGAGATACTAACCCGACCACAAATATAAGGTACACACACACCCACACCAAGAAGGCTATCACTCACGCTATTCAAGTGCATAATCTCATATGACAATACATTGTCCATATTGTGTGTGTGGGAAAAAATTGTGATTATAATCTGCAACCAAACACCTCAATAAACCATTACATCAAAGGGGTTAGTATTAAAATGAAGATCAAATATAGCATAAAAACCCTTGAAATTGGCTTATTGCTTCATAGTTGAACCGAGTGTGATTCTCATGAGTTGCCCATCAGATTAGACATGGAAAATCAATGACTTGACTACTTTAAATTGGAAGATTCAATGCAAGAGGGAGAAAGATGTATATACTTGCATACTTTGCTCTCAAAAGCTTTTGAAAATGAAAAATGCATGAACTAGCAAACTAAATGCATAACAACTATAAGGAATGAGACTAAAATGCAAGATTAGGCTATCAATGAGAAGAAGAACAATGCATCTACCATTAAGCTATGAAAGGAAAAATAAGATGCCATTAAACTAAGAAATGAAGCTTAACAATGTAAGAATGCAAGTAAACTACTATGCAAGTAAGAACTACAAGTGCACAATGAAATTCTAGAATGAAAATAGCATTATAACTCTACTCCAAATCTTCTTGTATATGATGAGCAAGGGGAGTTATCCCTTTTGTAGGAAATTCCAAGAGATAGATGGTTGATATTAAGAGGTAAAGGGAATGAGCAATGGTGGAGATTCAACTTCCCTTAATCCATGTGAGCTAAGTGGAATGCTTTTGATTGGTCAACCTTGTGGAGGATGAGACAAATTTGGTATTTTCCCTTTTATTTGTTTTATTTGATTTTCAAGTGCTCACACATGTGTGAATGGGTTCACTTTTTGATTTAAAAGGGACTTTAGGACTTTTTTATTTATCCCAATGTTTTATGCATTTTTGGCTTAGGAATTTGATGATTTGATTCAACAAGTCAAGATTAAAATTATGTAATCAAATTTGATTAAGTGCTCTCATAATTTGAGTCTAGCAATCATGTCTTAGATTTTAGAATTTATTAAGATTAATTAATCATAAATAGGGGCTATAGGTTTGCTAGACCAATTCTAGGTGGTTACATTTTCCCCTCTTTGACTAATGTGTGATCGATCTGGGAATACATTGAGTCAAATAACATGTGAAGCTTGGTTGGATTAGGAAATAGATTGATGTGAAGCGATGAAACTATCTCACTGATCATAAATGATTTCAAACTTGATTAAATGAAGATCGATAGAGATTTGAATGTATCATCTTCGTACTTGATTGAGTGAAGACTGATAGTACTCACTCACTCTGAGCTTGATTGAATGAAGATCGATAGAGATTTGAAGATATCAGCTACAGACTTGATTGAGAAAAGACTGATAGAAGATTATGAGGAAACATCTTCAAGCTTGATTGAGCGAAGACTGATAGAAGAGTCCAAGCATTTAGCTTGATGTGAAGTGATGAAATTGAATGTCCGTCCTCCAAGTAGATTTCCTAATTTTGGATTGAGTTTTTATGACGAATCAACCTGATGTGGTGCGATGAGACTGATTGTCATTAAATTGATTGATTAGGATAATTGAAATAATATGGGTCCTGATGAAGCCAATTACCTAATTGAGAGGATTTATTAGATTAATATGGTGCGATGAACCTGATATGCCCCTAGAGATCCAGATTATTTGATGTGCAGTGATGAAAATCACTTGATTGATCTTGATTTAAGTCAGGGCATGATGCCCTTAGAGATTGAACTTGTTAATGTGAATCAAATTGTTGATATAATGGTACTACCCCCTCGGGAGCGAAATCAAAAGGAGAGGAGGCACAAGCTTGATAGATCGAAAAGCATTAATAAATTTGAGATGCGAGCCTGTTTGGGGTATGGTTGACCAAGTTTAACCATCATTGACTTAAGTTGACTTTTGGATTGAAGCGAGAAATGCTTGAGTGAGTTTCTCATGATTAATATCAAAGCAAAATCCTATGAAGAAAGCATCAATGATCAACTATATTTTGAGAAAATAATTTAATCTACATTTTTTACTATTAAAATGTCTTCAGATTTCAATTTTGGTCCTGGAAAATGGACTCAGAGCTGTCCAATTAGCCAAGGGTGCAATTTTCACATGCATCAAAGCACTTTGAAAATTATGTCAAAATCACTATATAAGGCCCAAAGGGGTCATTTTCAAATCATTTTCACCATCCAAGTTTGAGTTTTGAGAAGCTTCTCTGAGTGAAAATGGTGGTCCTAGTAAAAAATCATCGATTCAAGCACATGCAGAGGTACGAACGGTTGTAGGATTACCCGCCTCTAGTGAGTAAATGATAAAAATTTCCTTCGTATTCAATTTTTAAAGTTTTTTTTATAGATTTTTCAATGTTTTTCAACGTTTTAGGTCGTAGGGTCCCGGTTCATCGTACGAGTCGGTGAGAGGGCTCGTACGACAAACTAGAAAATTGTCTTGTGTCATTTGAGACCATTAGATTTGTCTCATGAAGAGAACCCACTTATCGCACGAGTACCTTCATACAAGCCCACTTTGTCGTATAGCCTTATTAGATTTTTCATTTCAGCCTAGTTTGTCATACTGTATGTGATCCTGACTCGTACGAACCTTGGTACCAGTGACCCTCTGCTATACTTTGTCTTTTGGGAGGAAGTGGTACTTTTTTAAAGAATTTCTCCTATTGATTGCATGTTTTCTTGATTTCTTATCCTGCTTATCATCTTATCTAATTATTGCATGATGAATGTATCTAAATTTGATGTTGTTACTGATGCATTTCCACTATTTGTCTTCTCACAGACAGAGTTACCAGATATTCAGTTTAGGTCCACATATCCTCCTATTATGCGCTTGATGAGGAACTTGTCCGATGATCAGAGAGGTCATCTAAGAGATTGCGGCTTCAGATGGTTGACCAAGGTGCCTGACATCCGGGTGAACCATGGATTGTTGGTAGCGTTGGTGGAGAGATTCCACAGTGAGCACAATACATTTCATTTATCGACTGGGGAGATTACCATCACTCTCGAGGACATATATAAGATCCTTCGTATTCCATTTGTAGGAGAGCGTATTGAGTATAATGTGGCACCGCTGCTGGGTAGATAGGCATTGATTCGGGTATTCCATAATCATGCTATCTTGGACAGTTCCATCTCCTGGGATGACATGGTGGGTCAGTATGGCACAAATTTCCCATTTCCTTGTGTCATAGCAAGATTCACTGACTACTTATTGATGGAAGACAAGAGCCAACATGCATTCTTGTGTGGATGGGATAGGGTACTAGAGAGAATGATGACCCAGCCAAAGCAGTTGAGTTGGGCCCAGTGCCTTCTTACACATATGTATCATGAGATGCACAAGATTGCATATAGGGGATCTCAAGTTATGGTTGCATGAGTAATTGTCTTACAGGTGTAGGCTTGGAAGCATCTCCCAATATGTAGGCCAATGATAGATTATCTACGACCAAGTGGAAAACCTTATGTGTACAAGTATGTAGGTTTCTTGATGCATTGCCACATGGGGAATACTGACTATTGGAGGCGTCAGTTGGATGACCTTATCCTGGTTGGCTGGAGGCCATATATACAAACAGAGGCCTGGAGTGATTGGAGGGCTCAAAGGAGACATTTCTTTGTTTCTCATCCTTTTCTTAGGAGGACATCATCGGTGGTTGAGCACTTCGTAGTAGGTAGAGTACTACGATAGTATGGACATCTATAGAAGTTACCATAGGGTTCCGCATCCTATGCTCATTTTGTTGATGAGGAGCATTGAGGGTGGTCTCCAAGGCTATCTCTAGCTCTGTTCACTTAGGAGATGATACAGTTAGTTCACTCTTCATGGGAGTATCTGGAGGATATAGCAGATGCAGGGGTCACACCCCAGCACAAAGATCATTTTTCTTGCCATCCCTTTCCTAGATTCATAGATACAACGGGGAGAGCACCATGGATTGATGAGGGGGATGCACCTCAAAGAGATGCAAGTGGACAGAGGGGTCCAGACAAAGTAATATAGAGGGGTCCAGATCCTTATAGAGTAGGTGGTACTTTAGATGTCAGTTCCAGAAGGGCACCGACAGTCGATCAACAATGACAACGCGGGGAGGGAGGCACCCTCAGTTTTGTTAGAGTTGAGATACCCACAACACATATTGATGAGGAGACAAGAGATGCACAAATAGATCTTAGTCTTGATGAGGTAGTCAGATAGGTACACCAATGTCAAGATGCATAGGTTGAGGAGGAGGAGGTATTCCTTAAAGAGAAAACACCTCAGGATACGATCAAGACATTGAGGGGATGGGTCTGAGCTTCATAGACATAGCTAGTGGTCTCATAGGCACATATTGTAGAGTGAGACCACACCATTGCCAAGAGAGATGAGAGGATCTATGCATTGACTTGGTGGTTCATGGCTGAGTGTTCTACTCTTTAAAGGGAGGTCACTCATCAGACTAGTAGGGTAGCCTACTATGTAGCGACATATAGCGTTGGAGTTCCTGTAGCACAGCAAGTGCTACCATATTTGCAGTATCTGACATGATCTGAGGGAGTAGGCCCTCCACCTAGAGAATATTATCCTCCACCTCCACTCCATGATGGTGGCGAGGGAGGAAGCGAGACCTGATTATCCCCTTCTTGTCTTATCCCTTTCTAATTTTTGAGACCCATACGATTGTACATGATTCATTTGCATCAAGGATGTACATTTTTGTTGGAAAATGATTCATTTTGGAGTATTATGGGACACTTGAGGGTTTTAATTTATGGAAAAAATCTGGTATGGATGATCGCTTAGAGTTGTTTACAATTTTTGAGATACATATTGCAAAATAACTAAGTATAGTAAACATAAATACAAAGTATAACAGTACAGTTTTGGACAGTGAAGTTAGTTTATGGTGAATGAAGAGATGCGATCTTAGAGGAAGCTATTTTGGGGTATGTATGACCTTTAGTTAAGGTTACTTGAGTTTTGGTGTTGATTGTAGTGAGATACAGATAGTTGAAGACATGCGAAGATAGAGTAATAGTGATACATGGCAGATGAACAATTGCGATGATTAAGGGAGTGTGACATGGAATCCAAACATGCTAAGTTGGATTTGGATTGTGGATAACCTATGCTTTGGTAGTATAAGGTCAAGTACTTTGTATTTACTCTTTTCATAAGTATTAATTCTATTTTTTAATGTATTTGAGAGCCGACTAGATAAAGTAATAAGATATATATA
>MU227949.1:385082-424767 GCA_018584345.1 Thuja plicata | reverse complement strand
TTGTGGCGGATTTGAATCCGTGGATCCACAAGTATGCTTCAAAACATGGAATGTAGAATGGAAGGATGTCTTCAATCTCTTGCTTGTAGATCTCCAACACCAAGTCTTGAATGGATTCTTGAACTTGGAAGAGTCTTGGAAGAAGGTGGATGGAGAGATCATCGAAAGGGCACTATGTAGCTTGAATCCTTCAATGGCCTCCAATGGATCTCCTTCATGAAAATGGATGCTTGAAGGCTTGAGAATGGATGGATGCTTGCTTGAAATCTTTCTCCTTAGCTTTCTTGAATTGCACTTGAAAATCCTTCTCAATTGTATAATGATGCTTAGAGAAAATGAGAGAGAAAGCTCCCTTTTATATGAAACTATGGCACAATCTTCTAAGGAGGCCTACATAGGATAATTAAATCATCATTTAAGCCTTTACCCCTAGGAGAGGACCTATATTAAATATAATTTAGGAATCAACCAATTCGGAGCCCGAAACAGCCGACCCGGAAGCGGGAGAAAACTTTTGGAAAGACCAACATCCGGAAACTAAAAGTTCCTGAGATTTGGACACTGGGACAGGGTCGAGGTTGACCCTATCCTAGGTCAGGGCTGAGGTTGACCCTATCCTAGGTCAAGGTTGAGGTCAACCCTATCCTAGGTTAGGGTCAAGGTTGACCCTGTCCTAGGAGGGCAACCCTGTCCTAGGAGGTCGACCCTGTCCCTAAATCCCAGAAACACAGGTCTGTATCCCAGAATGCAGAAATCAGGTCAAAAAATGGTGGACAGAAAGGTAGAACAGGGGGGAAGCCATTTCAAGATTAGGAACCCAGTCAAGGTGCTTTTCATGACCCCAAACCACTTACTCGGAAGGCTAAACAAGTCTAAAATGGAAGTCCTTCCATTTTCTGACTATACATTCAGTTACAATGATAATGAACTTATGTCCACCAGAGGAAGAGGGATATATTTTCCCTATGAGATCAAATTCCCATTACTGAAATGGCCAATGGGTGATAACAGGTAACAAATCTCATGCGGGAGCATGAATCAGGTTACCATGAGTTTGACATTTCTTGCAAGTTTTAGCAAACTAAATAACATGTATTTCTAAGGAGGGCTAGTAGTAGCCTACCCATAGGAGTTTCTTATCTAATGAGAGACCATTCAAGTGAGACCCACAAATACCTTCATGGACTACCTTTAGTGCGTGTTTAGACTCATTTCATTCTACAAACCTAAGGAGAGTACCATCAAGACCTCTTCTATACAAGTCATTAGAAATGATCAAGTAACGCAAGCCATTCATTATAAGGTTTGTCTTTTCATTTTTGGATAAGTCAGGAGGGATAATTTGGTCACAAAGATAGGAGTAGATTTGTCTATAGCGGGAAGGTTTAGTGCCCACAATTGAGTAGATGATCCAATATTTAGGCTAGTCAAACGCAGGGAAAGGGAGCCACCAAGAATTCATTGAGAATCTGATGTTCTTCCAATTGTAACATTGAGGCTAGAGTAGCCATAGCATCAACAAATATATTTGTTTCCCTTGGCACTTTCTGAAAGGTAATGAACATGAAATACTTCTTAAGGTCATCAATCATCATTTTGTATGACATGAGCTTCTCATCTTTTTTTTTGATATTGATCATTGACCTGGTTAATCACTAGCTGAGAATCATCGTAGATATGTAGTTCTGTAATCTTCCATTCAATGAACATATTTAATCTATTTTCCAAAGCTTTGTATTCAACAATGTTATTGGTGCAAGGAACATCATTTTTTATGCTTTAGGAATCTTATAGCCTTGAGGTGTAATGAAAATTACTCCAACGCTAGACCCTTGTTGTGTGAAAGATCCGTCAAAGAACATCTTCCATGCATGCTCTGTCAGGTGCAAGATAGCTTCATCAGGAAATTCTATAAGCAGTAGTTGATTATCTGTGAGAGGAGCATATATCAGGTGATAAGTAATAACTTGTCCCTTTATATCCTTCCTATCCACATATTCAATATTGAACTTACTAAGGATCATTACCCATTTTTCCAGCCATTCAGTGAGAGTTGCTTTATTCAATAAGTACTTTAGAGGATCAATTTTAGCAATTAGCTTGATAGAATGTGCCAGCATGTAGTGTCTGATATTTTGAGAAGTGAACACCAAAACTATGCAAAATTTTTCAACAATAGTGTAGCTATGCTCATATGAAACCATAGTTCTGCTTATGTAATATATTGTTATTTCTCTTCATGTTTCATCATGTTGTGCTAGTGAATCTCCCAATGATGTTTTTGTAGCTGAAATGTAGAGAAGGAGATGCTTTCCTAGTATTAGTGTCATTAACACAGGTGGATTGGCTAGATACTCCTTGATTTGTTGAAAATGTTTCTCACACCCTTCATCCCATTTGAATGTAACTCCTTTGTGCAGTGACCTTGTAAAAGGTTGTGATTTATCTGCAAGTTGGGAGATAAACCGCCTAATAGATTGTAGATTTCCTTGTAGAGTCCTGAATTGACTAATGTTACGGGGTGGTTGCATTTTCATGATTGCTTCTAACTTTTCAGGTTCAAACTCAATTGCTTTAGCTGAGAAAATATACCCAAGGAGTTTACCAAAGGTCACATCGAAAGCACACTTTTTAGGGTTTAACCTAAGCTTGAACTGTTCCATTTGATCAAGAATATTTTTCAGATCAGCATGGTGAGTAATTCTTCTTGATAATTTTTCCAAGTTGTCATATACATAGTCTTCCATATTCTTATGCATCATGTCATGAAATATGGTAGTCATAGCTCGTTGGTATGTTGCCCCTGTGTTCTTGAGACCGAACGGTGTGACATTCCAACAAAAAGTGCCCCAAGTGCACATGAAAGCAATTTTATCTTGATCTTCAGGAGCTATCTGTATTTGGTTGTAACCTGAAAAGCCATCCATCAAGGATTACATCTCATATTCTACCATAAGATTCACAATCATGTCGATGTTTGGCAACAAAAAGTCATCCATGGGACAAGATTTGTTTAAATATTTGAAGTCTTTGCAAACCCAAATTGATTTATCATGCTTAGTTATAGGTACAATGTTGGAGATCCAATCAACATATGCTATATCTTGAATGAACTAAAATTTCAAAAAAATTTCTAATTCAACTTTGTCTAGCAATGCCTGTATCTTTTGAATCATTTTCCTGACTGGTTTGACTCATGGAGCACTTGATAAGTGATGCATGATCAAATCTATGTCGAGTCCTGACATGTCTGAGTAGGACCAAGAAAAGTTGATTTTCTTTTTTGTGAAGAACTGGGTAAATTCTTGCCTCTCTTGTTTAGATAGGGATTATGTCAGGTAGATCAATTGAGGTGCTTCTGTTGTTCCTAGATTAACTGGTTGTGTTGGTTCTATAAACACTGAGGACCATTCTTGAAAGTGATTTAGAAGGAGATCAAGTTTCCCATCCTCCAACACCTCAGAGAGGTTTTCACTTTTGGATACACCATTTATTTTTACCATTTTAAGTTCTGATACTGCCACTAATTGGTTTTCACCATCATAACTCTTTTTCTTTGTATTTTCCTTTTTAGGTTGAGAAAATTGATGTCCCCCTCTATCATGTTCATGCTTATTGCACTGGTGGAATAGGTGAAGGGCTCAATAATGTTTAAGTTGCAGGCCAAGATGTAGTCATTGGGTGTAGAAATCAAGTTCAAGGGTTCTACCGGGTTCCATTCAATCAGCTCAGGATGGACAAGATGCAAAGATTAAACAGGTTCCAAGGATAGCACTAATTTATCAATATCAAGGTTCTCAATAGGTAAGAGAAGATCTATTATGACACTCTCCGAAGGACTACCTAGACCATGATTTGTCCTAGTAGCACTAATGGAATCGTTGTTAGTATTACTCGAGTTTGACTTGATTAACCTAGCATTAGCATTTTGATTTTCTTCGTGAGTAGCCACCCATTCCATAAGAGTAATTAGTAGTATGATTTAAATTCTTGAGGACCAGAGGCATGAATGAGGGGTTATGCCAATATCTGCAAGGCTCCAATTTGTTTCATCTTATTCCTTAGAGTTCTGAAGTGCTGAAGGAAGATTACTTATGATATTATCTCCAAAGTTCCAATTTATATTAGGAGGAAGAGGAGGTTTGTCATCATCTTCAAAATCAGAGTCAGGATCCTCTTTAGAATCTTGAGACATTAGAACTTTCTCCTGGTTCAAATTGAGGAGCATATTTATGGATGACATCAATTTCAATATCAATGGTAGCATCGGCCAAAGAATCCCACTCAAATTCATTAGAGTCATTTTCAACAGAGTGGGGTAGATCTAACACATGGGTAGGAGCCATAGTTTTCCCCTATTTAGGGTGTCATTCTTCTAAATCATTCCCCGCATTTCTCCCATAGTCTTATTGAATGTGACTATGGTCAAGTGTTTCTAAATATCAGGAGAGTGTCGTTGAGGTAGCTATATTGATACTGGAGTTATTGAAATTTTCATCTTGTTTAATCTTACCATTTCATTCTAGAGTTAGAGCCTTCTCAAGAGCATGTAATCAGTGTTTTGAGAAATGGGGATGGTCTAGTACATG
This sequence comes from Thuja plicata, assembly GCA_018584345.1. Taxonomy (NCBI): domain Eukaryota; kingdom Viridiplantae; phylum Streptophyta; class Pinopsida; order Cupressales; family Cupressaceae; genus Thuja; species Thuja plicata. Next base: position 420,178 of record MU227949.1, on the reverse strand, counting down.
ACAGAAAAGAACAAGTTGCCCCAAGTTTGGATGTCTGATTTCAGGTTTTGCCCCTTACTTTGAATCAATATCTCTTATAGATAGGTCATCTTGTTGGATGATATTGTTTGTCTCTGCTTCAGTCATTTGAGCATCTTCCTACAACATAGGAGACTAGGATTAATTTGGTTCAAAGTGAGCTCTGTAGTGATCTCTGAATGGTTGTGGGATGTAGGGTTCTCCTTGATATCCCAGATCTTGGATGCGAAGCAACATTTTGAAAGACCATGGAAGGAGTTCTATTTCCTCTTTACTCTCATCCTCAGATATATCCATGTAGGCATTAGTAGGGATGTTTCTAGTCAAAGGATGGAACTTCCGTTCATGGTATCCTACTCTTGTTTTATCCATGGGACTCCAAAATTCAGTATGTACAGGTTCTAGAAATACTTTGTTTTTTCCCTGGGGTCAATTCCTTTTATAACCCATTTGTTTAGCAATTTGATAACCTTTTCCATATTTCTCTAGATAGATCTCGACATGCTTGACTTCTTGATCTCGGTCTTCGCCTTTATAAAGCCATGTCAGGACAAATTTTTTCTCATTTTCTTTAGAAAGAGATACACGATCCTTAACCATGTTGGTCCCTTCATGTATTTATAGTTTCTAACCACTTGATGTTTTAAATGATGATGATGGAATTTCGTAAGACCTAGGATACATAGGGAGGTTAGTCATGGATAACTAATACTCCCCCATACTTGTGTTTTTGATTTGCAATTTTTCTCCAAAACTCTTCATAAGTGCTATTTGAGAATTTGCATATGTTGGTCCATGGGACGCTTCCTTGTTATGAGGAACCATGCTTTAACCTACTTCAAGTAATTACAAGAGTAGGTATTGTCATCTGAGATGGATATTTCCACCCCGTTGTGCGGGAACTTCACACATTGGTGGTACATAGAAGGCACTTCTTGCATGTGTGTATATATAATTTATACCTTCATGAAATTAACTTGTAATCTAATCAATTCAACAAAGATTTAACAAAGTTTAACTAATTGAATTTAAAATCAAAAAATGAGCATCTCATGGCTTTCTATTTAAGAAAGAAAACAACATGCTCTCAGCCTAAGCATCCATAATGACAGTCCTAATATGAGAATTGATGAACATTTATGCTAATTTAACTCCAATGCTCACTAAAATACAAATCTTAATTGCTATGAATTGAAAACTATTTGCCTATAGTGATTATGCTTCGCTTCATGAGTGTGTGTGTAATGTAAATGCATTAAAAATGGCTTATATTTAAAGGATTTCCCAAGAATAGGGGGTAGAGTTGATTGACCCATGATTAGAGTTTGGTTAAGTAAATGGTCTCAAAGGTTAGGACCATTTAAAGGGCGGTTTCAAATGAGGGGAAAATTTGAGTGGTCAAGATGCATTTGCAACATGTGTGATGTAGAATGAATTTGGTTTTATCCATGTGAGGTCCCATTCTCAATCCCCATTGGTTGATGGATTTTAAACCATGTGAGAGATGAGGAAATTAAGGAATTTAATTAATTGATTTAATTGATTTCTTTAGCCATGTGTACCCTTAAAAGAGTTGGATTTGATTTAAATTGATTTTTAACTATGCAATTAAATGATTAATTTCAATTGTACAATTAAATTGATTTATTTGATTAATCCAATGCTTTGATAATAATTCAATTAATTTATGGTTTGATTGATTTGCTTTAATTTATATTGATTTTTCTCACTTTGTGCCTGATTAATTCACCTTGACCAAAATTAGGTGTCTACAAATGCCCCTCTTTGAACTGATGTGCAAAGCACCTTAGTTCAAAGAAATGTCTGATGATTTGATTAACCCTAATATGAACAAATTTAATGCCTAATCTGATTGATACTGGATGAAGAACCTGATGTGAACCACTTATTGAAAAATATCTACCTGATAACGATTAAAAAATTTAATGCCTCAGATGCAGTTTGATCGATGCAGATTTGATTAAAAAGGATGTTGCCCCTGATGATGAGAAAAATGTTCCAAAATGACTCCTGATGTCAATCCATTGATACAAACATGATGCCCCCTCGAGAAATGAATCAAAATGATGTGAAATAATGATGACTAAGATCGCCCAAGTTTCGATGAGGTTCTTGATAAAATCAATTAGAAAAATATATATGCACCAGTGAAGAAAACCAACTCAAAAATAGGTTAAAGGGTAAAAAATACCTTTTCAAAATGTCAAAAGGTATAAATTAGGGTGAAATGGGTCATTTTCACATTTCCTTTTCACCTTTTACTACTCTTTTTCTTGGGGTGAAAACTAAGTTGATAGCGATGGTGATTGTGACTTAGGAGCATAGATTCAAGCGCAGACGTCATTTCTAGTGACCAACCGAGTACAGATCTTTGGTGAGTGCTTTTAACCTCTTTTCATTGATCAATTTTGAAATTTCATGTTGAAAATTTGATTTTAACGCCTTTTTAGGGTAGAAATTTTAGTTTCTATAAAGTAGCGCGTAGGATAGGTTAAAATAACACATACAAAATAAAGTAGCACATCTGCAAGGTCAAACATCACGTAGATGAGTGTGAAATAATGCATAGGAAACTCTTAGATTTTTTCTTTTCAAGTTTAAAACAACATGTAGCAAACCCTAGGTCAAAAAGTCAAATAAAGTAGCGCGTCTGATAGATTAAGTAGCACGTAGTTAGCAAACTGACGCGTACACTGTAAAGTTGTGCATTCGAGGTGTGAAGTAGCGCATAGTAAAACTTAACTAACACATAAGAAATTTAGCATGTAGCACTTGATGAAATGATGCATACTCTGAAATAAAATGACGCTTAGCCTGATTTGAATTCTGAATCCCAATTTGAGTAATCTCTGAAGTGGATAGGATAATTGATTAATTACATGATAGATTAGGTTTGAGCTTGTGATTAAAACAAATGTGTTTGATGTTAATATAACCATTTAGCTAAATGTTTGATAATTTCAATCTAGATAGGTAAGATAGGTTGATGTTCTCTCCATCCTCACAATATAGAGTCAGGTAGAAAATAGATGTGCTAAAAAAGAGTGATAGATTGATAAAAATTTGATTGACTTAGAATGATCCAACTAAAATGATGACACTAATATGATTACATTTGATTGCAAAATAGGTGCGATTCCAGAAGTTATATATATAGGGATTACCACCTTGGCCATTAGATATGGTCGATCAGTTGACTGGTCAGGAGAGACGAGTGATTGGTCTCTATGGATTTTCCTTCCTACTAGATATGTCACAGTTCCACATGAACTAAGGTTTACTCATAGCTATGGAGGAGTGTTGGCACCCCAACCATAATACCCTCCACATGCCACTTGGAGAGATGATGATCACACCTGAGGATGTGTATTGGATTTTCAAGATTCTGACTCAAGGAGAGCGAGTCTACTACGATCAGGTTTACGATGGCGAGGCTTGCAGAAGAGTGTTTGTAGATCCTATGATTGGTGATGATAGTATTCCTTGGGAATAGTTTGTTTCATTTCTATGACTTCCAATAGTGCTTTGGGTCACTGATAGGAGGATTCTTGCTACTAGATCAACAAGGTCATAGTTTTGCTGTCGGATGGGGTCGCATCCTAGAGAACATGATCGCAGATCCATGACTATTTGATTGGGGATCCTACGTGATAACACAGTTATATCACGAGCTATATGATGTATTATATAGACATGGTGTGACTCTTTCTTCAGGCGTAGTATTACTTCAACTCTTGACATGGGAGCATATTCCTATCATGAGGCCAATTGCTAGGAGAGTATGTGATCCACAATGGACGTACATATTTCTATATGAGGGAGTTATTATCCAACCTCATCTGGGAAAATTAGATTTTTGGCAAAATATGCTCAATGATATGTATCATGTGATATGACATCCTTATCTTGGTTGTGAGGCCTGGAGAGAAGATGACACAAAGCTTCCTTATATGTTTTCTCCTTGTTGGATGATTGGTGGATCAATATTGGTCATTGAGAGATTTTTCTTCTACCAAGCACTCTGACAGTTTGGCAGCACAGAGGATATCCCATAGGGATTAGCATTATATGTACGAGTACAGGTAGAGAGATCGATGTGGGGTCTACAAGTTGATTTCGAGTATGCATATGATGAGATCCACAGGATGGGATACACAGTTTGGGATATGTGAGAGCATGTTGCTGATGCAGGTATGTCAATGGATTATTCATAGTGGTTCTCATGACATAGATTCCCATGGTTCATAGATCCTAGTGAGCCTATTCCTTATATAGATGATCCTTCAGATGATGATGGTTTTGAGAGAAGGGGGAGATGTGGGGGAGAGGTGTTGGCAGACAAAGGGCTCAACAATTTCACGTGAGAGGTGGTTGTGGAAGGGTGGGTGGAAAAGTTAGGGTGAGAGGATTTGGTATCATATATGCTCAGGTTCCTCTAGAAGTTTGGGGATAGAGATGACAGAGAGAAGCCAGACAGGTTCCTCTATAGTTAAAGGTTCCTCTGTAGATTTCTCTATAGGTACATGTTACACCACAGGTTCATGTTGGACCACAGGCTCTAGGTGCACCACAAGTTTTGGGTGCTCCACAAAAACCACAAGCTATAGACACATTGACACAGGATGTCAAGACTTTACAAGATGGAATGACAACTATGAGTGGTTGGATTGACCAGGTTGCGAGCATGATGCAATAGTTCATGACCATGATGACATAAAGGCCTAGTGTAGCTAGCACTAGTCAGATACCTCAGACAGATCCTGGTAGTTCAGTGGGTAGAGGTACAGATGACACATGTGGTCTTGATAGGACATATGGTACAAGTGGGACAGGCAATATGGGTGGTGCCTCTAGTTGAGTGTTGATCCTCATTTGATATAGTGACGTACCATATGTATTTTGATCATGATGTACCTCTTTGATTATGATGTATCTTTGATTATAAATGATGACATTTGAGTTCCACTGTTATGATGACTTGATTCACTCTTGATTTCCATCATTAGCTGATGATATATGAGACTTTATTTGATGATATGATTTTCTATATGATGTTATGATGCACTTCTTTATATGGTATGGATGCAATGCCTTATATATGACATAGTTAGATGGATGAAAAATGTATGCAAGATTTATTTCTAAATGCTTTTAAATTTATGATGTATGCAATTCTAAATGGTAAATGCAATGCAATGGAATTAAATGAATGAATTTCCTTTTTGTATTTTGGTAATGCAATATATCTATGAGATGCACCTAAAATGAATGAAGAAATGCATATAATGATTTTGGATAATGAATAATGTTTAATGATTTATAAATTGTAATTATATATGCAAGGTTGTCATCAAACTATCACTCAGGTCCAGAAGTCTACTAAGGTGATAAACTATCACTCGGGCGATACTGTAAATCACTCAAGTCATACTGATCACTCGGGCAATGCTGATCACTCGGGACTATGCATAATGCTTGTTGGCTTAGTCGACACTAGTTGACTAAGTGTTTTGACACTAATTGACAATATGTCTTTCCATAAGGTCTACAATCTCCCCCTTTGGCATTAGTGACAAAAACACTTACCATTGAATTTTATGTCTGATATGTCAAAACTCCCCCTTACTATCTGCTCAGGTTTTGACATTGCTTCAGCTACTCGGGTCCAACTGACTCTGTTTTTGTGTTATTCAAAATTGTTTTTGTAAAGTTTATTTTCTACATTATTCCACTGTACATGTGTTTCCTCAATGATATTTCCCCTTAATTGCAAAATAATGATATTTCCCCCTTGTTTTTGACAAAAATGGCAAAAGTGATATTTACAAGGTTATTCCAAAGTAGGATAGGAAATCACTATGTACCTTCAAAATCTGAGACAAAGTGTTGTCCAAATTTTCCTATAGCACCTTCATGATGTGCAATTCAACTTGTATCTCTACAAACAATTCTATCATTAGCTCGACAACTGAGAAATTGTTGTCATGGATGAGTGACTTAGCATGTTTTAGGCATTTCTGCATTCCATCCATGTGTGGTAGAAGTTGGCTCTGGATTGCTGTGAGTAACTCTCTAGTCCTTGCTTGTTCTCTAAACAATTCTGCCTATAGATATGTAAGATACTTGATCTTCATGAAGTGAGCGGAACTTGTGCTCGGGTCAAGTGCTAACTGCCTTGCACTTTCCTTCATGTCTGTATCAATCTTCACTATCTTTTTCTTGATCTCCATAGTAAAGTTAGAGGTGTCACTCAACTTTACAAATAGTGCTACCACATTTTGCACGGTGGTTTCTAGAGTGTTGATGATCTCTGTAAGTTGCACCTGGTCAATCACAATCTTCTTTGCAATGTTTTCTAGAACCTTGTTCTCAAATTTCTTCTCTGCCTTCTCAAGTAACTTCTCTTGACCATTCATATTTGTGTTGAACTTGTGGACAATGTCAACAAGTTGGTCCATTATTGAGTCACTCTCATTGACTTCAATCTATAATGGATCTACAAATATTCCTTTGACATATTCAAGTACTTTATTTCTTTGCCTTTCCTTTTAGAGCTTCTGCTGTGTAGCTCTTTTCTTCCATAATTCTCCTAGTATATCCATTTTATCTACAGATAAGGTGGATAGATCCCAATTTGGAATCACAATTTATTTATCAAGATCCATTTCATCAGCAATTACTTCTTTTTCTTTTCTTGGTGTCTTAGGACTCGGTAAAGGAACAATTTCCTTACCTTTACCTTCCTCATCCTTTTATTCAGTATTCATTCTAATTAGGTCATTGACCTTTACAGTACCAATTTCTAAATCAATGTTAACTAATGAGTCAATACTAGCAGTAGAAATATCTACCTTGTATTTCTGCGACTCGGGTGTGCTTTGCTCATTAGTAAGTGGAGCCTGTTGCTCAGTTACTACATGTTCAGATATAGATTTTGCAACCTTGTCCTTGCTCAGATGTACTATATTATGGATAAGAGATTAGGGTAATGATGACATTGCCTCAACTACAATCTGCTCATCATTTGACTCCTCAATGGTCTGTACCTCAGGTAATGTATCATCATTTACCTGTTTAGGAGGGTCTGTACTCGGTACTTCTACCTCATCATCATCTTTCATCTCAAATATTGATTTCCACACTAATGTGGTTTGTTGGACTACATCTTCTACATTTTTGTTCAATATTTGGAATGCCCTGAATCTGGGGGTGTGATTATTTTGATATTTTCTCAAGGCTTCTTTTACTTATTTTCCCTTTATTGTAGGCATAACTTTCTTCAATGTATGTTCCCTTATGTCCATTTTAGTTTGGACTACATTGTTCCATGGAATGGAGACTACCTTGAATAGGTCTTCAGTCATATAATTATTTAGCTTGGAGGGGTCATACTTCCATTTTCCCATCTTCTCCACTACTACTTCTTCAATCTTCTTCTTTTCTTCCTTGGTCCTAGAAGCATAATTTAGTGACTTTAAAGAACTCATAGATCTTCCTTCTTTTAGTGCTTCAATCTTTTGATCAAGTGTGGGTGTTGGTTTTGTGAAAACCACAGTATCATCTTCTTCATCATTATCCTCATCATCACTCAGTATAAGTTTTCTCCTTGATCTCCTCAAGGTGACAACAGGGGTAGTTCCTTTTTCCTTTTTCATTTTTCTATTTGGGTGTTGCCTTCTTCTTCTTTTGTGGAGGCTCAATATCAGTTTCTTCCTTTTCTTCTTTAGATTCAACATCCTCTATTTTAACTGTATCCTCTTTACTCTCAGAGATGGTAGGAGAGTCAGAGGTCTTTCCATACTTCTTCTTGAATGTATCAAGTCTCTTCCTTCCTCTTTTCAATATCTTGGGAATGTCAATCTCTAGAGATATCATGCTCTTTGCTTCCTCATATGTTCCAAAGTAAGCTGCATTTGGATTGGCAGGTTCATTAACAAGACCCTCTATGATATCTTTTGTGTCATCTTTGTTGACTTCATATGGTAGGGGTTTTACCCATGCAACCCTAGGATTTACTGCTTGTATATAAACCTTATCACAATCAACTAGAAAAGATATTTCATCTTTTTAATTCTCAACTAGTTGTTTGGGAATTCTAAACCTATTTTGCATCTTCTGTTTGAAACTCTCAAAATATCCATCCATAATGTTGTCAAAGTTATCTCCTAGCTCAGCTATGAACTCATTAATCTGATGGATTATTGGCCTATCCTTCTTCCATGCTACTATTCCTTTGGAGGGAAGGAACTTCTCAACATAAAATAGTATGCAGATAATAAGAGAACCAAACTTACATGAATTGGATTTGGATACTCGGATACTTTCCATATTCTTTCTCAACTGGACAAGCTATAATTTTGCTAGGTCAAATACCAGATTCTTCTTCACCACTTTGTATGCTAGGTCAACAGCTTCACACAGAACACTGTTGAGTCTGCTCAAACTATATATCTTGTGGGATATAACATGAATACCAAATTTCAGTTCCATATCTGTTACTCTGTTAAGTCTCATGCCTCTGTCGTCCCACTCAGAAAGAGTTAACTCAGCTAGGTCATCCCGGGCTAGGGTTTTGGTAGCTTTCGGCTTATCTAGCATCGGGAACCCAGTGACATGGTGAATTATCTTCTTTGTGATCATCACAGGATGTTCCAACCATAGCTGCATGTCATGTCAATGACTCAGAACATATCCCATCCATTTTTTTTGGAAATCCCTCGGCATATGCATGATGTGTGTCAAACCCTTGGTTTCAAGGTGCTTATGCTTGGGCTTCAGACTCCCATTTTCACATAATTCATCATATTCCTTATTCATCTCAATAGTTCCAAGCTCCTATATATTACAGTGATAGAAGCTTTGGATGTCATTAACTAGTAACACTCTCGGAGGAATCATGGAATGAGCTCCCATCGGGTCTATCTCCTCTGCAACTTCCAGATGAATCTTAAACACCAAAGGATCACAAATTTCATTCCTTACTAACATCTTAGAAGCTTTCTTGACCTTGTTGTTGGAAGTAGATGCCATATCTGTTAGGATGAAATGATTAAACTTCGCTTTTAATCACAAATTCGCACTAAATCGCTAAGGGTTCTAAATTAGTTTGTTAACTGAAAGCTTTGTAAGCACTAATCTTTACAATCCTTCATTTATAAGATATTTTCAAATGTTAGAGTATTTCATTAAATTATTTGTACATAGTAGTTGGCATGACTTAGGTGTTTCTCAGATTCACTCGTAAGCTTAGGTGAAACCAACCTTTCCAATTATCAATACTGCTCGACTAAGCTCGGTTAAGCTAGAGTAGCTTGGGTGTAACTAAAATTCTGACTCAGGTAAAACTATAACATGTCCTCATGCATCAATATGTGGATATAGACTATTTTTCTTATTTGGAACTGATGTTGGATGGCTTGTACTGCATAGTTCCATTCATCTCCTTACATTCTTATTCTATAATGGTAGATCCACCCAGTTCACTACTTAGGGTGACATTAGATCCTTCATTTATTTGATCTGAATTATTTGAGGATTTCATTACCCATTGCTTTCTCATCTGAGTTATGATTTTTGAGACTTTGGCTTTACCATTCTGAAAACTAGTATCAACTTTTTCTTTGTTCATACAGTTCTTTCTTAGATGACCAAGTTTCTTGCACACATAGCATCTCTTAGTAGGATCCCTTTTTATGAAGTGAGTCTTCATACAATTTGCACCAATGTGTCCATATTCACCACAATGGCAACTTTTTTACCATGTGTTGTAATCCCAACCAAAAATTTCCTTGGCTAATTGTTCAGCGGGATTCCAATTCTTAGTTCTGCACTCGGAAGATCTATGACCTTGTTTGTTGCACTTGTAGCATTTTCCTTCAAACGTAGGTTTATTTTTGCATTCACTTGCTCTATGTCCATGTTTGTTAAAACTATAGCATTTTCCATTAAATTTTGACTTTCCATTGCTCCAACATTTATTTGATGTGTGCCCTAACTCACCACAATGATTGCATGTAGGTTTGTTGTTCCTTTGAGCTCCTTGTTGAGAGGATTCACCTTGTTCAGTATAACCTAATCCAGTCTGTCCATGACGTCTGAATTTTGTTGCCTAATCCATGCTAGTTTGTGAATTCATCATAATTTCATTTGTTTGCTTTTCAACATTGAGATCATTCTGCATTCTTTCATTTTCTGTTCTTAGATTGACAACTTCCAGTGTTGCATTGTTGAGTTGACTTACCAAATCATCTTGCTGAAGTGACACATGTTGGATTTCATTTTATTTTTCTTCTAACATTGTACTCAACATTATTTTATATTCTTGTGCTATATTTCTGTCATCTTGTGCTTTGTTCTTTATTTCCACGACTTCACATATTCTGATTGAGTGAATTTCTTGTTCTCTCTTCAACTTTCTGAATTCTTCATGTAAAGTGAGACTCTTTGTAAGTAAGTATTCAATGGCTGCATCAGCTTCTTCAGAACTTTTGTCCTTGCAAAAGTTTTCAATTCTTTCTTCTATATAGTTCTTGTCATTCATCTGTACTGCTAATTATTTTCTTCTTTTCAAGGAAAGAGAGAGCTTCTCTGTAAGTTTCATGATTTGATCCATGGGCAATTTAAGATCTATCTTTTCATTCTTGATGGCTTTCTCCAGTCTGTATGTTTCCATAGCCTCTGATATTTTCTCAAGCTGTTAAACTTTTGATAAGAGAACAACTGCTCTGATACTAATTGTTGGAAATATATGATGTGCCCAGTGACTGGGGGGGGGTTGAATCAGGAACCAATAAAACTTAATCCTTTTAATCCACAATTAGATTAACTTATTTGTTTGCATGCATAGAAATTGAAAGTAAAGATTCATACACAACACATAACACAATATTTGGTTACCCAAAAACCTTCCAAAAGAAAGTAAAACTGGGGTGGGGATGATACCCACAAGATTTAGTACTACAGTATAAATTTATCCAGTTAGAGCTTACAATGACCACTTCTGATGGTCTACCCTGTTAGGAGCATATAAAGAACTGTTAGGTCCACCTTGTTAAAGGATTTTGTACAATACAATAAGTAATGCAAATCTGTTAAGAGATTTAGAGAAAGGACTCTTAGGTCCACCTTGTTAAAGGATTTTGTTGATCCACCTGTGAGAATGAACCAGTTGATGATGTTTTCTGTGCAATTGTGATTGCTGAATAAGATTCTTTTGAATATAAATGATCACTTGAATGTGATAGATGAGACTTTGTTGTCCTAAATACTTCTGCTCTTAATCAAACTATCATTCACATGCTTTTACACTTTTTCATACTTTCTTACTTATTCTTTTTTCACATACATATTTCATACTCACAATGGATAAAACAAACTATCTTACATATATATCTTTATCCAAAAAATAACTCTGTAATTTGGCTTGCAATAAACAAAATTATATTTAACAATATATGCAAGGTCGGCTTCAAACTGTCACTTAGGTCCAGACGTCTACTCGAGTGATAAACTATCACTCAGGCGTGTTAGTCGAAGTCTGATACTCATCCTTTTTCTTTAAGTGATTTCTTGAGTCGTCATGGTATTTTTGAGTCTCAAAGCTTCTTAAGTCCTTCATGTCCAACTGCTCACTAAAAGTGTCAACCGTGTGGTCTGACCATGTTTTGAGAAACAAAATTTTATTTTCTAACACTTTTCTTGAATAGGTTTGAACAACCTTGAACAACTGTGAACTTAGTTCATACATGTTCAATAGTGTTCAAGGTAGTTCATGTTATTGTAAGGAATGGAGGATGTCTAAAACTGGCAGAAAAAGTATCTTGGTTTTGATGTACGGAAAATTTGACTTTTTAAAGATGGAAATCAGTGACGTCGGCACAGAATACGCAGTCTAAGGATTAAGGCAGATGATCAAGCAGGAATAAGTTTGAACAATATCAAACACATGTGAACAACCTTGAACTTAGTTCATACATATTCAAGAGTGTTCAAGGATTTGAAAAAGTGACATGGGGCAGAAAAATAAAAATCTGTCATGACTTAGCAGTGGGTCCTACGAAAAAAGAGCATTTAATTTGGAAGAATAGTGGCACCGGTTTGGTGCGTCCAAGCTGTCATATTCAATTATAAATCTATATGACATGAAATTTTGTGTGAGTGACATTAATTAATTGCATGTGTAAACTGTCATTTCATTCCCTTAGCCTTTATTGCCTTAAATATGGGTAATTAATGTTCAAATCCTTGGTAATTTCTGTTCAAACCCTTCTTTGCGTTCATTGTTTTTGAAATGTTGTCGCTGCCTGTATATGGGTGGACTAAAGGTAAGGGTTTCAGAAGCTCTAGTGTGCCGAGGTTTCTATAGGAACAAGGTGAGTCAGGTTGCACCCTCTACAGTGTTTTAATTTAAGCTTGTGAAATATACAGAGGATTCTGTGGCAGTTATCAGTTTGTTTTTACAAGTATGAAGTCCGCCTTTCACTTGTTTGGAAGAATTTCTAGTCTGGTTTGCAAAATCCCCATTATAACTGACACATATTTAGGAGGGTATGATATCGAAGGAATTCCTGATAGAATTTCTAGGTTCTTAGAAAAGAATGTCCCTGCTTTGGAAATCCTGCATGGTGGATTGTGCATAGCTACTTCTTTCCCTCATGCAGTAATTTTCCCTGAGCTAGTTCATGAATGCATATGTAACTATGAATAGCAGACTGAATCAATTCTCAAGAAAGATGGTAGTGTCCCTTTGGCTGTAAACAAGAAAAAATGTTTCTCTAGCTTTCCAAATTCTAGAGAAAACCTTTTCCTCTTTTTCTCCTGCATAGTCCCTTGTTAAATTCAAAGAAAACGCGGATGCAAATCAAACTTCCATGGCCAAGAATTGGTTAATGAACCCATAGAGGGGAGGTTCCCATTTGCCCAAAAATTTTAACAGAAGTCATGTGCGCCCGTATATTAGTGATCTTATGGTGATGTTGTAGAGAGCCAGGGGGTCACCAGAGTCTTATTTCTTCTCAGATTGGTTGTTTTGTTATATTCAAATTGTTTTAGAAGGAAAATAGATAATGGATTACACTGAATTGATTTCTGGTTCCATGAGGGAACAACTTAAGAATTCAAAACTCACAGGGTGTAGTTTCTTCATGTCTTCTTATCTGATGTAATGTTTAGCCTCTAGTAGAAAATGAGACGGGATGATTCATGAACCTTGGTCTGATGGAATGTGTGTTTATGAGTATTTCCCCATTCTTCACAAAGATAATATAATTTAGAACTACAGGAGAGTGCATGACACTTTTATGGGTAAACTCTGTTTCGAGTTGACTAGGGATTCTGCCAGGAGAATGAGTTCTGAGGCTCAGGAATTTGTGACCAAATTTGGGAGTTTTTATACTTATTTTCCTAGATTCACTTATGTTAGGGTCGGTGGTTTGAAGATGCCCCTACAAGATTGCCTAGGTATGATTTTGACTGCTTTATTTTTGCAGAGGTCTGTAGGAAGCTTGCCATTGTACTCAGACGATTTCTTCCTGAAGAGGAATGAGAGAAAGTTTTCCCATTGCAGCTAGGTAAATTCTCATGTTTTTCTATTGAAGATGCAATAAGTATAGGGAGTGATCTGAGTCATTTTGATTTCAAATATTATACAGAGAGGATAGGTTTTGACAACAAGAAATTTTCTAGTGGGAGTTTGGGACTTAGATCCCATATGTTCCTAGTTCCCCGTCTAGAAGATTTATGGGAAGACTGTCCCGATGAGTCCAAGGTTAAGGAGAGAGATCACAGTCGACTCTGCATATCTTAGATTCTATCCATGAGGTTGTAGTTCAATGTAGAAGGTGTGATAGATGATGGTTCAAACTTAGTTGAATCCAATTTCAAAAGATCCCTGGGAAACAAAGAATATGATATTGACTGGTCATTGGAAGACAAAGATGATATTAAACGTAGGACACAACATGTGCTTTAATTAACTAAGGAATGGCTGCAAAAAAGAAGTAAACAGTCTATTCCTAAGTCAATTGAAGTTAAATATTCACCTTTATATTCCTCTTCCCCTATTTCTAATCCTCATAAACCAATTGATAATGTAGGTTCATCGGGTAAGCAACAGACTAAAGGTTCCAAGAAGAAATCTGTTGCAGAGCCTTCTCCTGTAGTTTTTCCTTAGAGAATTACCAGATCAAAGACTTGGTCAGAAAATAAAGAGAAGATGACTCAGGAAAACACATAAACAATCAACTTGGAGGATGAAAAATTTGGGGATATGAACTATCAAATTGGTGAAGATGAGAAAATAGGGAAGGACCTCTTTGATCTACATGATGCGACTTTGGACATGATGGATACTCCTGCAAAGACAAGAAAACAACCAGCAAAAACAAGTGTCACACCAAGATGGCTAAGCACTTCAATGAACAAGAAATGAAGCCTAGTTCCTATATCTATCCCAGTGCAGGACATTATCAACAAGTATGTTCAAAAGACTCCCAAGGCTAAAAAAGTCAAGAGCACTGCATGGATGTTTGCTGATGCAAAAATGGAAATTGGACTGCCAAAGTGGCCACCTATAGGCCAAAAGAGGAGAAGAAAGATGTTACGGTAGAAGATTTTGATGTCACCAAGATTGAATTAGGAACCATGGATAGGGCAGGGAAGAATCACCTGTTTAAGGAGACATCTTAGCAGATATTATTGACATCTTGGCAAGATAGGAAGGAAAAGAAAGAAATGAAACAGACAATAGTGTCACTTTCCCAGTTCATAAACACTTTCTGTAACTTCAACGCCATGCCATTGATTCAATCCCCATAGGTATTCAATCCAAATTCCACGAAAAGTAAAAATTTTCTAAATCAAGTTCAGCGTGGCCGAACTTTGGTCTCTTCAGTTGATGAGTGGATGTCTCAAGTACTCAACAGTGGCCAGCAGTACATTAAAGATTCACATTTAGTCCTCCATGATACAAAAGCTATAATGGGAGAATTGCAGACTCAACAACAAGTTTGGGATGGAGAAGAGGAAAAATGGGTCCTCGACAATGAGGAAATTCTAGGAAATAGAGAGGTACAGCTTTAGTAAATTCTGCACAGAAAAATCTTTGAAATGCATTGAAGAATAAATTTTCTTCATACTTAGAAAGAACATCACCTGGCGTATCTCTATCATAAGAAACACCATTACATAAACTAAAGAATATGAGGTAGAGGCTAAATAGATTTAGAAGGCCACTCTGAACGAGTTGAAGGTCATCAACTTCACATCTACTTATCCAGCCAGCTACGCTAAACATGAATTGAAAGGGGCCCTAGAAGCCTTCGACTCAACCCTGAAGATAATCAAAGAAAAGGCTAATATTAAAGCCACAAACCTAACTCAGATGGAAAGGATTGAATCAATGTTATACCTGTGTGTGGATCAATTGCCAGGGGTGGTGGAAAAACTAAAGAAGTTGAAGTGGAGAAAGGAGCCCTCAATGGCCCAGATTATGAATTCCAAGATCCCGCATCTGCCTTTTGCAAAGGAGCTGGTCCAAGCGTACAAGGAATGGAAACCTACGCAGTCAGTTGCTGAAGAAGAAGGAAGCCCAATGGGAAGCGAGGATCATGCGGGGGACAAAGAACCATATTTAGACAGTTAGTTTTATTTGAATTATCATGCAAACTCTTAAGGACATGTGTCCTTTTTCTTCTGGTTTGGTTTTATAACTAATTGCCTGAGAGGTCAAGTTTTTTGGGAGACCTCTCAGTGCTTTAAAACTATAAGTATTGTTGCTGAAAACTTTAGAAGGGTTCGGAAAAAAAGAAACTGATTGTAACTAGATAGTATTATTTTTGTTGTGATAGTTTTAATTTGAATGTTAGAAGAACAGATGTGGGTGAATAAGATACTATTGAAAGAACAGACTTCATGTGATTGCCTATGTAGTAATTTTGAAATACATTACTGTTAATTTTATCAAATCTGTGTCGTTTGAAAGCAAAGAGCAGGTGTCCTGTGTTGGCATTTTGTTTACTCTATGATGTGTATGTCTGTGGATTCATAGTACCTTGACTTTATCTATATTTTGTTCCCTTTTTGTTGATTAGTTATCTATTTTCACTGAATCTGCTGAAGGAGAAACTGTGCTTTTTCTTCCCTTTACATTTTATTATATTTCTTAAGGTATTTCTGCAATACTTCTCATCTATGAATGATGAAGTAACCTTTCTAAACTTTCGGGTTAAAATTTGAAATTTAAAATTGGATGTTATTGATAAAATATTTCTAGGGAGCTGTACCTAGGATCAAATTTAGAGGGAAGTGAGTTTAGATCACTTACCCAACTATTAGTGTCATTTGTCTTTCAAAAGGGCTATAGAGTTTTCCTGTAAAGGATTACCGAGAGACAAATCTGTTCGCTAGTACATTTTTGGTGACTCTACTAGGGAGCGCTAAACAGTGTAGACCTGGTTTTAATGATTTCTTTGATGAATAGTTATGGTGCTACCAGCTATAGTGATACCTAACCAGGAGGAATTGCCTCCTGTTATTCAACCATATATTAACTTTCAAGATACCCAAGAAGACATAATTACTGATTTGAACACCCTTGCATGGGATTTAAAGACTAGTTATCATCAGTACCAACAAGTTCTCTTAGTTTTGGAAGAAGAGGAAGATATAGGGGAGTGGATTTGAGGTCTCCCAATCTCTTAAGAAGCACAAATTGTTGACAGAGCTATCCAAAGGAAATAAAAGTAAATATACCATGCTGGATTCTTAACCGTATACTAGGTCTCAAAGGAGGGAGGGAATCTTTGACACTTTTTATGAAAGTTTGCAAAACCTTCAATTCACAACCACCTACATTCCAAAACCTAAAGCTAAGAGTATGCCTCCTTCCCCATCTAAGGCTCAGCCAAATACCTCTCCATATACTAGTGTCTGACAATCTTTGACCTTATTTGGCATTCAAGCCCCCCCTTGTAACTATCTTTCCAGTCACAGTCATGGCACAACCATGGGGAGCAGCAGTCAGCCCTCTAGCATTTGGTGCTCATCATGCCCTTCCCAAGGGTATTAAATATGTTCTCCCTAAATTTTTTGGAGATGGTAAAGTCTCAGTAGATGAACATTTCAATTCATTCAGTGTAGCAACCACTATTTTAGCAGTACAACATGAAGATGTAGCTGTTAGGCTTTTCACTCAATCCTTAACAGAAGGAGATGCAAAATGGTTTGGTCATTTGCCTAGAGGGTCTATAAAAAATTGGCAAACCATGAAGACAATGTTCAAAAACTATTTCAAAGGCGCTGATGATGAGCATTCTTTGTTGGCACAATTGACACAAATGAATAAAGAAATCCATGAACCAATGAGGGACTATGTGGCTCAGTATAACAAAGTGATCCATAAAATTCCTACTGCCAAAAGACCGACTCCAGAAAACCAACAATGTTTCTTTGTAAAATCTATGCCCCCAGACATAGGTTTTCACTTGAGAAGAAGTAGGCCCGCAGATTTGGATACTACCTAAAGCCAAGCCACTGAATTGAAGGATGATCTTATCACAGCCAGAAAATGGAGAAAAGATGTGCAAACACCTCATTCCCAAGCCTCGACTTCCTCATCCATAGACCCAGTTGTCCAAAGACTCATGAATGATGTCATTGCCTTGAAAAGGCAGTTACCTAAGTATGGATCTTCCTATCCTCCCATGTACCAATACACTAGTCAGAAGCAACCCAACCAATGGAAAAATAAAACTCCTCTTTTTCCTCAAACTCAGCCGAGGCTGTCCCTAGAGGCTTCTCCAAAAGAAGCAGTTATGTGTTCATTTCACCTTACAACAGATCACAATGGCAGTTCCTGTTCATATATGTTGAGACATATTCAAATGGAGGTAACTAAAGATGTGTTAGGGGAGTGTACTATAGAGGAAGTGGCTCAAGAGAGACTTGGTGACTCTGGCTCATACTATTTAGAATACAAATCTGACTCTGAAAGAGGGGATATTCTAGTCACTCTTGAAGACCCAATGTGTGCTTTGCTAATGCGTAATCAAAAGAATTCTAAGCATACTTCCACATCATCCGGTACCTTTCAGAAAGATTATGAACCATCAAGTAATCTTTACCCTTCCAGTAACAAGGTTCACGATTCTAAATCTTTACAAAAAAAAGATGGTATGTCTTCTTTTGATATAGTTGAATTTTGCAAATCCTCTGCTATACAAATCTCCCCTGCTGAATATTTAAAGTTAAATCCAAAATAAATTGATAAGCTAGTTAGATATGTCCAAGGAGATACATCACCTTCTTCCTAGACCAACCAATGTACCATAGACCAAGCCAGTGATTCTATAAAGACTCCCATAGTTGCACTCCCTGTTGTATCAAACCAAAATAACTCAGCCACTGCAACTACCTCAGAAATGAAATGTGAAATTGATGAAATGAGAAAACCTGATCCTTTCTATATTTACTTGCTCCTTAATGGTCTCAAACTGAGTAATTGTATCAAAGATTCAGGTGCTTCTGATAATATCATGCCATCATCTATTTCCAAAGCCTTAGGCTTGAATTTGACAAAAAACCTTGGAAGATGCTATTCCATGGATGGTAAACAGGTGCCTTTGATTGGCCAAGTGAAGGATGCCCAAGCTATTTTAGTAGCTTACCCAGAAAAGAGGTTAAAGTTAACCATTTTAGTCATAGATATACCTACAAGCTATGGGATTCTATTGAGTAGAACTTTCTGCAGAGACATGGGTGGGGAAATAAAGATGGATTGGTCGGAATCTATTATACCTATAGGGAAGAAAAAGGTCAAACTGGAACCTGAAGCTAAAAATAAGTATACTGTCTTCCCATTCGATGACCCAAAAGCAAAAATCCTATTCTAAGATTGTGAGTTTGGTAACTATATGATTTTCTTAGATGAGATATCCCCCATTTCTGTAGTCTGTGGTGAAAATGAACAAATATGGTTAATGGAGTTTGATGGTAGTTGTGCCAGTGCAGGATCTGGGGTTGGTGTGGTGTTTAAGGGCTCAAATGATGAATATATCCCTTTCTCTTTTAAAATAGACTTTAAAAACACTAATAATACTGCTGAATATGAGGCTCTGTTATTAGGTTTGTGAGAGGCAAGGACATTGGGGATTAAAGTAATTGTTGTGATAGGTGATGCCGAATTGACTATTAAATAGGTGAAAGGCCAATTCATAGTAAAAAATGAACGCCTGAAACATTATAGGGACTTAGTCTGGGATGAAATCAATACTTTTGAAGCTTTTTCCATAGAAGAAATCCCCAGGAATTTGAATTCAAGGGCTGATTATTTGGCTGTATTGACATCTCAATTGCTTCCTCACCCAGATTTCAAAACATATACATATAGGGTTGAGATGATATATAGGCTTGCGGTTCCGGATAACATTGAACATCTGCAAGTGTTTGAAGATGATGCCCAAATTAAGGATTTCATGACATGTGTAGAAGCTTTTTCATCCACTTACTTTGAAGGAATGGGTGAAAGGTGTGAAGAGTCTAGTTCTGAGTTCTCACTAGAAGAAGAAGTTGTTCAGCTGAAGAGTAATAAAATTCCCAAAGGTTTGGTTTCCCTAGAAAACTTGTTTTCTTGGAAAGATGATAGTTTCATTTCAAGAAAAGGCCCACATTCTGATGTGCAAAAAGAATATGACAAAGTAAATATTGGCACTACAACAGAGCCTCGGTGGATATATGTAGGTAAAACCCTATTTGTCCAGGAAAAGAAAAACCTCCAGGTCTTGTTGATAGCCTATATGGATGTGTTTTCTTTGAACTATGATGATCTTAAGGATTTTTCGTAAAGAAGAATTTAGTCATCATATTCCCCTTAAAATGGAGTCAAATCCCTTTCGGAAAAAACTTTGAAGCTATAATCCTAAAGTGTCAAAGGAAATTCTGAGAGAAGTAGACAAGATGCTAAAAGCAAGGATTATTTATCCTATCTATCACTCAACCTAGATAGCAAATATTGTCCTTGTGAGAAAGAAGAATGGAGAAATAAGGATCTACATAGACTTTTGCAATTTAAACCAGGCTATTCTAAAGGATAATTATGCCCTGCCCAAGATGGAACATGTTTTACAGACGGTGGCCAGATCAGAGATGATGTCTCTGCTTGACGGGTTTTCAAGGTATAATTAGGTAAGCATGTCAGAAGAATATAAACACAAGACTGCTTTCACCATGCCATGGGGGACTTTTGCTTATAACAGAATGCCCTTTGGGTTGATCAATGCAGGAGTGACCTTTCAAAGAGCAATGGATTCTTCCTTTGCTGACTTGAAAAATAGAATTATAGTGATTTATCTTGATGATTTGATGGTTTACTCTAGAAGAAGGAAACATCACATTATATACCTCAAATCAGTCCTACATAGATGCAGGGATCATGGCATATCACTTAACCCCAAAAAATCCATTTTTTGCGTAACAGAAGGGAAGCTGTTAGGCCATGTTATTTCCAAAGAGGGGATTAGGATTGATCCAGAGAGGGTGAAGGAAATTCAGCAGATCAATTTACCATCGACCAAAATAGGAGTTAAATCCTTCTTTGGTCAGATCAAATTTTTAAGAGCCATCGTCCCAAATTTTTCTGAACTAACTAGACATATTATAGGAATGATGAGTGAAAAACAACCTTTTAAATGGACTGAAGATGGTAAAAAGGCTTTCAATGTAATAAAAAATGCTGTAGCAGAGGTGCCCTCTTTGGTTTACCCTGACTATAAAAAATATTTCATTATTTATTGTTATACTTCTGATCACACTCTGTCAGGGATCCTCACCCAGAAAGATGCTTCTGGGAATGAAGCGCCAATTGCTTTTATGAGCATTCCTCTAAAGAAGCATGAGCTCAGATACTCTTCCATTGAAAAATAGGCTTTTGCAGTAGTAAATTCAGTTAAAAAATTTAGGTTTTATATTATACACTCACATTCCATTGTGTATGTGCCTAATTCAACAGTGAAAAGTTTACTCACTCAGCAGGAAATAGCAATGAACAAGAGGGAAACGTGGGTGACCAAGATACACGAGTATTATTTGTTAATAAAACCTACCAAGATGGTTCAAGGAAGGGGCCTTTATAAGTTCATAGCCAAGAATTCAGATCCATCAGAAGAACCAAGAGATGAAGTGTCTCAAGCGCTATTGGTCAGTCTGACCGATTCTTGGTTCTCTGACATAGCATATTTCCTCACTTATGGAGAATTACCCACACAATTTTCACCCAATGAGAGGCATAATATGAGATTACAGGAATCAAAGTATGTAATATGGTAGGGCACCTTGTATAAAAGAGGACTAGATGGCACTTATCTTAGATATGTGGACAAAGAACAATAGTTGCAATTATTGAAAACTTTCCATGAGGAAACTTGTGAAGGACACTTTTCTTCATCTGTTACATCCTTCAAAATCCTTTGGTATTACTTTTATTGGCCAAGAATGTTCAAAGATGCATATGCGTTTGTCAGAAATTGCCAAAAGTGTCAGTAGTTTTCTGGAAGGCCTCAATTAGCTTCCCTGCCATTGAAACTTGTTGTAGTGAACGAGCCTTTTAAGCAATGGGGGATATATTTTATTGGCCCAATTAATCCTTAGTCAAGTGCTGGTCATTTTTATATCCTAACAGCAACTGACTATTTCACTAAGTGGGTCGAAGCTATCCCCACTAAGAAAGAAAATTCACAGGTGGTGTGTGATTTCTTAAAGGATAATATTCTGGTGCACTTTGGAGTGCCTCAAAATATTGTGGCTGATAATGCTACTTATTTTTCATCTCAATAACTAATTCTTTTCTGTTATGACCACAGTATTTCACTGGCTCATTCTTCAGATTATTTTCCTCAAGGTAATGGGCAAGCGGAGTCAAGTAATAAGAATTTTATTTCCATTATGAAGAAATTGGTAGATGAAAGTGGTAAGAATTGGCACAAGAAGTTGTATGAGGCCCTTTGGGTTGATAGGATAACTCCAAAAAGAGAAATTGGTATGGCACCTTTTGAGTTGGTCTATGGAGCAGGTGCTCAAGTGTCAATTCCTCTAGAATTGTCT
Organism: Thuja plicata; assembly: GCA_018584345.1. Classification (NCBI taxonomy): domain Eukaryota; kingdom Viridiplantae; phylum Streptophyta; class Pinopsida; order Cupressales; family Cupressaceae; genus Thuja; species Thuja plicata. The sequence goes on along the minus strand of MU227949.1, from coordinate 398,047 downwards.
ATAGCTAAGTTACAAACTGCCATTGAAGATCAAATGTTTACAAATTCTTTGGAGAAAAGGATTCTGAACTTGCAAAGGTTAGAGGAAGAAAGGGAGGCATTAGTTGGCAGAATCACGAAACATCAAGTCAAGATTAAGAACATATTTGACAGGAAGGCCAGACCTAGAAATTTCATAAAAGGAGATGAAGTGTTGCTATGGGACAAGAGGAAGGTGCCAAAAGGCACTCACAACAAGTTTGAATCACTATGGAAAGGTCCCTTCATTGTTACTAAAGAACTAGGATCCAATGCTTTTAAACTGGCCTACCTAGATGGAACGGTCTTACCATTTTCCTAAAATAGGAAAGACCTTAAGTTTCTTAGACTCTAACATCTATTTCCTCTAAATTGTTGTATATATTAGTCTTAGTTTTCTTTCTGGTTGTGTGTCTTTCCCTTTCTGTGTTGTAAGTTTTTCTAAGTCCTTTGCAACAGTTTGTGAAACCAGAGTTTTTGAGTTCTCTGTCTTTTGAGAAAATTCATTCCCCAATCAAAGCCGATGTTAGTCCAAGTCCAATACTCATCATTTTTCTTTAAGTGATTTCTTGAGTCGCCATGGTATTTTTGAGAGTCTCAAAGCTACTTAAGTCCTTCATGTCCAACTACTCACTGAAAGTGTAAACCGTGTGGTCCGACCATGTTTTGAGAAACAAAAGTTTATTTTATAACACTTTTCTTGAACAGGTTTGAACAACCTTGAACACCCTCGAACAACCTTGAAATTTCTTCATACATGTTCAGAGTGTTCAATGTAGTTCATGTTATTGTAAGGAATGGAAGATGTGTAAAACTAGTGGAAAAAGTCTCATGGTTGGGGTGTATAGAAAATTTGACTTTTTAAAGATGGAAATCAGTGACGTTAGCACAAAATACACAGTCTAAGAATTAAGGCAGATGATCAAGAGGGAATAAGTTTGAATAGTATCAAACACACGTGAACAACCTTGAACTTAGTTCATACATGTTCAAGAGTGCTCAAGGATTTGAAAAAGTGAACGGGGCAAAAAAAGCGGAATCCATCATGACTTAGCGGTGGGTCCTACAGAAAAAGAGCATTTAATGCGGAAGAATAGTGGTGGTAGTTAAGTGCATCCAAGATGACATATTCAATTATAAATCTGTATGACATGAAAGTTTGCGTGAGTGGCATTAATTAATTACATGCGTAAACTGTCATTTCATCCCCTTAGCCTTTATTGCCTTAAAGATGGGTAATTAATGATCAAATCCTTGGTAATTTCTTTTCAAACCCTTCTTTGCGTTCATTCTTTTTGAAATGTTGTCACTGCCTGTATACGGGTGGACTGAAGGTAAGGGTTTCAAAATCTCTAGTGTGCTGAGGTTTCTACAGGAACAAGGTGATTCAGGTTGCACCCTTTATAGTATTTTAATTTAAGCTTGTGAAATATACAGAGGATTCTATGGCAGTTATTAGTTTGTTTTTACAAGTATGAAGTCTGACTTTCACTTGTTTGGAAGCATTTCTAGTCTAGTTTGCAAAAGCCCCATTATAACAGACACAGATTTAGGAGGGTATGATATCCAAGGAATTCCTGATAGACTCTCTAGGTTCTTAGAAAAGAATGTCCCTACTTTGGAAATCTTGCATAGTGGACTGTGCATAGCTACTTCTTTCCCTCCTGCAGTAATTTTCCCCAAGCTAATTCATGAATGCGTTTGTAACTATGACCAGCAGACTGAATCAATTCTCAAGAAAGATGGTAGTGTCTTGTTGGCTGTAAATAGGGAAATTGTTTCTCTTGCTTTCCAAATTCTAGAGAAAACCTTTCCATTTTTTCTCCTGCACAGTCCCTTGTTAAATTCAAAGAAAACGTAGATGCAAATCGCACTTCCATGGCCAAGCATTGGTTATTGAACCCACAGAGGGGAGGTTCCCGTTTTCCCAAAAAGTTTAATAAAGGTCATGTGCGCCCGTATATTAGTGATGTCATGGTGATGTTGCAGAGAGCCAGGGGGTTTCCAGAGTCTTATTTCTTCTTAGATTAGTTGTTTTGTTATATTTAAATTGTTTTAGAAGGAAAATAGATGTTGGATTGGGCTGAATTGATTGCTGGTTCCATGAGGAAACAACTTAACAATTCAAAACTCACAGGGTGTAGTTTCTTCATGTCTTCTTATCTGATGCACTGTTTAGCTTGTAGTAGAAAATGGGATGGGATGATTCATGAACCTTGGTCTGATGGCATGTGTGTTTATGAGTATTTCCCCATTCTTCACAAAGATAATGTAATTCAGAACTATAGGAGAGTGCATGACACTTTTATGGGTAAACTCTATTTTGAGTTAACTGGGGATTCTGCCAGGAGAATGAGTTCTGAGGCTCAGGAATTTGTGACCAAATTTGGGAGTTTTTATACTTGGTTCCCTAGATTCCTTATGTTAGGGTCGATGGTTTTGAAGATCCCCCTACAAGATTGCCTAGGTATGCTTTTGATTGCTTTATTTTTGCAGAGGTCTATAGGCACCTTGCCACTATACTCAGACGATTTCTTCCTGAAGAGGAATGGGAGAAAGTTTTCCCATTGCAGCTAGGTAAATTATCATGTTTTTCTGTTGAAGATGCAATAATCATAGGGAGTGATTTGAGTCATTTTGATTTCAAATATTATACAGAGAGGACAAGTCTTGAAAACAAGAAATTTTCCAGTGGGAGTCTAGGACTTAGGTCCCATATGTTCCCAGTTCCCCATCTAGAAGATTTATGGGAAGACTGTCCTGATGAGTCCCAAGTTAAGGAGAGAGATCATAGTTGACTCTGCATATCTTAGATTCTATCCATGAGGTTGCAGTTTAATGTAGAAGCTATGACAGATGATGGTTCAAACTTAGTTGAATCCAATTTCAAAAGACCCCTGGGAAACAAAGAATATGATATTGACTGGTCATTGGAAGAAGAAGATGATATTAAATGCTGGAAATAGCATGTGCTTCAATTAACTAAGGAATGACTACAAGAAAGAAGAAAATAGTGTAGTCCTAAGTCAATTGAAGTTAAATATTCACCTTTATATTCCTCTTCCCCTGTTTCTAATCCTCATAAACTAATTGATAATGCAGGTTCATTGCGTAAGCAGTGGAAAAAGGGTTCCAAGAAGAAATCTGTTGCAGAGCCTTCTCCTGTAGTTTTGCCTTAGAAAATTACCAGATCAAAGACCCGGTCACAAAATAAAGAGAAGATGACTCAGGAAAATGCAGAAACAATCAACTTGGAGGATGACAAATTGGGGGATATGAACTATCAATTGGTGCAGATGAGCAAATAGGGAAGGACCTCTTTGATCTAGATGATGTAACTTTGGATACGATGGATACTCCTGCAAAGACAAGAAAACAACCAACAACAACAAGTGTCACACCAAGATGGATAACCACTTCAGTGAACAAGAAATGAAGCCTAGTTCGTGTATCTATCCCAGTGCAGGACATTGTCATCAAGTATGTTCAAAAGACTCCTAGGCTAAAAAATTCAAGAGCACTGCATGGATTTTTGCTGATGCAAAAATTGGAAAGTGGACTGCCAAAGTGGCCACCTACAGGACAAAAGAGGAGAAGAAATATGTTGCGATGGAAGATTTTGAAGTCACCAAGATTGAATTAGGAACCAGGGATAGGGCAGGGAAGAATAACTTATTTAAGGAGACAGCTTAGCAGATGTTAATGACATCTTGGCAAGACAACAAGGAAAATAAAGAAATGAAACAAACAATAGTGTCACTTTCCCAGTTCATAAACACTTTCTATAACTTTGACACCACACCATTGATTAGATCCCCATAAGTATTCAATCCAAATTCCACCAAAAGTAAAAATTTGCTAAATCAAGTTCAGTGTGGCCAAACTTTGGTCTCTTCAGTTGATTAGTGGATGTCTCAAGTACTCAGTAGTGGCTAGCAGTACATTAAAGATTCACATTTATTCCTCCATGATACAAAAGCTATAATGGGATAATTGCAGACTCATCGACAAGTCTGGGATGGAGAAGAGCAAAAATGGGTCTCGACAATTAAGAAATTCTTGGAAATAGAGAGGTACAACTTCAGTAAATTCTGCATAGAAAAATCTCTGAAATGCACTGAAGAATCAATTTTCTTCATACTTAGAAAGAACATCAGCTGGCGTATCTCTCTCATAAGAAACACCATTACAGAAACTAAAGAATACAAGGCAGAGGCTAAATAGATTCAGAAGGCCACTTTGAACGAGTTGAAGGTCATCAACTTCACCTATACTTATCCAGCCAGCTACGCTGAACAGGAATTGAAAGGGGCCCTAGAAGCCTTTAAATAAAAAATGAAGATAATCAAAGAAAAGGTTAATCTTAAAGCCACAAACCCAACTCAGATGGCAAGGATTGAATACATGTTATACCTGTGTGTGGATTAATTGCTAGGGGTGGTGGAAAAAGTGAAGAAGTTGAAGTGGAGAAAGGAGGCCTAAATGGACCGGATTGTGAATTCCAAGATCCCACATCTTTCATTTGCAAAGGAGCTAGTCCAAGCGTACAAGGAATGGAAACCTACCCAGTCTGTTGCCGAAGAAGAAGGAAGCCCAACGGGAAGCGACGATCGTGCGGGGGACAAAGAACCAGATTTAGACAGTTAGTTTTATTTGAATTATCATGCAAACTCTTAAGGACATGTGACCTTTTTCTTCTGGTTTGGTTTTATAACTAATTGCCTAAGAGGTCAAGTTTTTCATGAGACCTCTCAGTGCTTTAAAACTATAAGTATTGCTGCTGAAAACTTTAGAAGGGTTCAAAAAAAAAGAAACTAATCGTAACTAGATAGTATTATTTTTATTGTGATAGTTTTAATTTGAATGTTAGAGGAAGAGATGTGGGTGAATATGATACTATTGAAAGAATAGACTTCATGTGATTGCCTATGTAGTAATTTTGAAATACATTACAGTTAAGTTTATCAAATCTGTGTCATTTGAAAGCAAAGAGTAGGTGTCCTATGTTGGCATTTTTTTTACTCTATGATGTATATGTCTGTGGATTCATAATACCTTGACTTTATCTATATTTTGTTCCCTTTTTGCTGATTAGTTTTCTATTTTCATTGAATCCGCTGAAGGAGAAACTATTTTTTTTCTTCCCTTTACGTTTTGTTATCTTTCTTAAGGTATTTCTATAATACTTCTCATCTATGAATGATGAAGGAACCTTTCTAAACTTTCGGGTTAAAAGTTGAAATTTAAAATTGGATGTTATTGATAAAATATTTCTAGGGAGCTGTACCTAGGATCAAATTTAGAGGGAAGTGAGTTCAGATCACTTACCCAACTGTTAGTGTCATTTGTCTTTCAAAAGGTCTGTAGATTTTTTCTGTAAAGGATTTATCGAGAGACAAATATGTTCGCTAACAGGGCGATACTGTAAATCACTTGGGTCATACTGATCACTCGGGCGATGCTAATCACTCGGGCAATGCTGATCACTAAGGACTATGAATAATGCTTGCTGGCTTGGTCGAAACTAGTTGACTACGTATTTTGACACTAATTGACAATATGTCTTTCCCTAAGGTCTACACTCTTTTCAACTATACAAAGAATGATGATTTTTCTCATTTGATACTATTTCAACTGACATTCTTTCAACCTATACACTTTTATCTAATCAGGTATAAAACTTCTTTAAATGGATGCTATTGAGAGGGTCTTGTAACTCTTCTCCTTCACAATAAACTAGTTTATATGTCCCGGTGCCAAAAGAATAAGTAATGATAAATGGGCCTAACCAATTTGCTTCCCATTTTCCTTTCTTTTCTCTTTCCACTTGATTATTGGGATTTTCTTGTAACACTAAGTCCCCAACTTGAAAGTTTCTAGGTATGATCCTCTTTTTATAGTTCCTTGACATCCTGTTTTGGTATACTTTGAGATGTTCATATTCTTGAGTTTGATGTTCTTATAGAAAATCCAACTATTGAGTCTAGCAACCCTATAGTCTTCATCTGTTATCAACCCTTGCAAAGAAACTCTTAAAGATGGGATCTCAACCTCTAAAGGTAATACTGCTTCTGCCCCATAAACCAATGAAAATGGTGTGGCTCCTGTTGCTGTCCTTATGTTGGTCCTATATGCCCATAATGTTGGATTCAATTGAACATGCCAATTTCTTCCTAAATTATCAACTGTCCTCTTCAATATGGTGAGGATGTTTTTTTTGTTTCCTTTTCTTGTTCATTCCCTTGAGGATAATAAATGGAAGAAGAATGATGTATAATATGGAACTTGTCACATAGCTCATCCACATCTTTGTTTTTGAATTGATTTCCATTATCCATGATTATAGCATGAGGAATGACATATCTAAAAATGATGTGATTTAGGATAAACATAGATATTTTCTTACTTGTTGCATTCGTCAAAGGCACAACTTCTACCCATTTAGTGAAATATCCAGTTGTTGATATGATGTATTTATGACCATTGGAAGAAGGTGGAAAAATAATCCCTATTAAATCACACCCCAATTAATAAAAGGGCCATGGTGTGGTCATTGGGTGTAAATCTTGTGCTAGCGCATGAATCATGTTTCCGTGATATTGGCATTTCTGACATATCTTAACAAAGTGAAAAGCATCCTTCTCTAGAGTTGGCCAAAAGTATCCCATGTGAAGGATTTTATTATCTAAGTTTAACCCACTAGAGTGAGACCCAAAAATCCCCTCGTGAACCTATCATAAAGATAATTTTGATTCCTCATCCTCTAGACACCTAAGAAGCATTCTGTCAAGACTTTTTCAATACAATGTGTTAGAAATGATAGTATAACGGGAAGCTTTGTGAATAAAATGTCTCTTTTGATTACAGGTTTGGTCCAAAGGTAAAGTTTGGTATTGTAGATTAGTGAAAATAGGTCCATACCAAGGTGAGTCATGTCCATCTAAAAGGCTTATGATTTGGGAATCGGGAAGGTCAAATGCGGGTTTTACCAACTCTTCCACCAAGAATTCATATCTAGCATTCTATTCGGGCATTTGAAGAAGAGAGGCTAAGGTAGCCATGACATCTGCTGCTCTATTTTTGTCTCTTGGAATTTGCTCAAAAGTGATCAAGGCAAAATAATTTTTCATATCATCTACCATTATTTTATAGGGCATAAAATTGTCATCTTTTGTTTGGTACTCATTATTGATTTGATTTATGACTAATTGAGAATCACCATATACTTGCAGTTTGGTCACACTCTATTCTAAAGCCATCTTGACACCTATGACTAGGGCTTCATACTCCGCAATGTTGTTGGCACATGGAAAACAAAGTTTGTATGATTTTGGAATTGTGTAACCTTGAGGAGTAATTAAAATAATGCCTGCCCCCGATCCATGTTGAGTATAGGATCCATAAAATAAAGTTTCCATGTTTTGGCCTGCACATTAATTATCTCTGAATCTGGAAATTCCACTTGAATAGGATGATGATCTACTAAAGGAGAATCCACAAATATATAAGCCATCACTTGTCCCTTGATAGCCTTTCTATCCACATATTATATGTCAAATTCACTCAACTCCATCACCCATTTGGCCAATCTACCTGTAAGAGTTATTTTGCTAAGTAGATACTTTAAAAGATTGATTTTAGCAATAAGATTGAATTTCTGTGCCAAAATATAATGACGTAGATTTTGAGAAGAAAAAACTACTGCTAAGCATGCTCACTCCATGAAACTATAGTTGAGTTCATACTTGACCAAGGTTCTACTAAGATAGTAGATTGCCTAGTAGATTGCCTTTTCTTTACCATCCTTGTCTTCTTGAGATAACAATACACCCAAAGAATGTTCTATTACTGAAATGTATAACAATAAAGGTTTATCCTTGATAGGTGACATCAAAATAGGTAGACTCATCAAATATGACCTCAATAATGCAAAATATTCTTCACATTGTTCATCCCACTTGAAAATTGTGGCTTTATGTAAAATTCTTGTGAAAGAATGGTACTTTTATGCCAATTGGGATATAAATCTCCTTATGGATTGTAACCTTCCTTGCAATGATCTCATTTGAATTATGTGTTAGAAAAATTGAGAAGGGGGGGGGGGTGAATTAGCGGTCTTAAAAATAATTCCAAAATATCCAACCAAAAACTTATCTCTCAAATATAATACCTTCAGTTATCTTACATTCCCAATTTCAACAAGATATATACCATAAATAACTTTAACAAATATAAACTGCTCGGTGAGATATGCTTTTTATCTTTTCTAGACTTTAACGAGTAGTAGAAAATAAACTTAGAGTTAACTGGCCAATCCAATTTCAATAATGTGTAAAGTAAAATATCAATGCAATGAAACATATACACATTTGACACATAGATTTTAATGTGGAAACCCAATATGGGAAAAACCACCTGGGCCCGGTAACCCAAAATATTTTCACTCTTCTAAAGTGAGATCAGTGAAGAGCCAACCTTATTAAAGGTTAAAATACACACTGTTAAGTGTGACCTTGTTAGAGGAATTAAAGCCAACAGTTTGTCTTTTGACCTAGCACTCACTATGTTGTCAACAAGAAAACCTTTTGATACTCTTGAGTATCTCAATACAATAAGGAGTGTTAAATCCCACTCGGTTAAGAGATTTTTTGAATCAATGGTTAAACTGATACAATAAATGATATGTTCAAAATACAACTTTGATTTGCAAATATTTAGATCTATTGTTAGTTCAATATGCTGGAGATTTGATTCTGAACAGTTGATTGATTGTATATTTGTCATTGATGACAACATATAATACACAACAACACTTCTGTATGTAATTATCCATATGATGACATGAAGAATTGCGTGTATAGATACATGTTGTTGACATGTTTATTATGCTATGTTCATACACGCAGACCCAGATATGATGTTTCAGTAAAGATATATAATTCTGTTATTGACGGTTACAGTTCTGGAGGAATAACGGTTTAAGGCCGACGTATGTAACGTGTTTATTGAGTTGCGCCTATCTTCAGGATATGCATGTGTATATTCATGATGAGTTGTTGATATTAATCTAAAGGTGCCAAATGTGTTTCAAGAAGATTGCAAAGTTATGGTCAATTTGGTGAAGCCGACTTAGTGAAGCGATGCATCTATTCAGTTTATACTTGTGCGGTTGTAATTATGCTTGCGCGCTTAGTAGAGCTGAAAAGGATGTTAAGAAGAGTTGTCCTATAGGTCCCATGATCTCATACTTTGTGTATATACTTATAGAAGGTCATTTGTGATAAGAAGAGTTTTGAAAGCCAGAGATAAGAAAAGCAGAGCAGAGTGCTAAAGCAGCAGAGCTATATTTATCATATGTTGATAATATAGATATTGAAGTTAGAGCTTTCAGAATATAGATAAGAATGTTGTAGAGCTTTACAAGAGGTTAAAGCATCAGCGTACAAAAGGAACTGATCAGACAAGCAGTGTCACAAACAATAGTTCACCTTGTTGATACAGTGTGTATCAAATATTCAGAAGGTTGTAGCCTTCACCACTTGGACAGTGAGTCCACCACCCCTAATAGGGTTATTGTAAAAGACTCCTAACAGGGTCAGACCCTTAACCAGGTCACTATACTACTGCATTATAATGAACAACTCCTAACAGGGTTGTATGATCTTTTAACAGGGATTACTATAAATAGTATAGTTCTTTGTGGGTACTAATTCCCACCGGGGTTTTTACCATTTGGTTTTCCTGTAACCAAATTGATGTGTTGTGTAATGTGTTATCTGAATGTGTATCAATCTAGATTAATAAGTATAAGATAAATATAAAGTTGCTGATAACTGATTCACCCCCCCCCTCTCAGTTATCCCTGAAGTATTCTAACACAATAATACCTCTCTGATCAATATACACTTCAGTTCCTTTTCTTTCTTTCTTTCTTCTGCTCAGTGAATGCTCTGTCCTCTATTGCTCAGTGTCTGCAAAATTCCTTGGCTCTATTATTCAACCTGTATGATCATATTTGCATGAAGAATTCAATCTTCAAACAAAATATAATCAAAATTCCTCTACTTGTAATGAATTCCTTGTCTCTTTATATAGACATGATTAGCCGCTTAATCTCCTTGTTTCTGTCGTAGATCTCTTCTTGATTTGTAAAACTTTCCATGATTTACTTTATCCTGTAAATCTCTCCTTTTGTTTTATTTCACAAATATATCCTTGATAAATGTGAATAAAACATGACTTAAATCTCTTCCTTGCTTTAGTTTAACTGATCGTTGAAAATAAAGCAATCATTCAGTCAATCCCTAAATTGTAGCTCTGCCAGCTAAGCAATTTTGTCATTCTTTAACTTTAGTTATGCCCGGTCATCATCTTAAGTTATGCTCGGTCATCAACTCCAGTTTACTGCAGTGCTCGGTATACACTATGAACTTCTCGGTGTTCACTGTCACTCGATGTATACAGAATTTTTATATTTTACCGACAACATAAACTTTGTCTCTTCAGATCTTCAAGGTTATGATATTATGTGTATGAACAATTAAACTATATCAATTTGAGATCAACGACAATATAATACATTAACTAATTTAATGTCTTACATTCACTTTTGCATCTTGGTGATCATCAACTTATCATCTTCAAACATTCAATCAGTTATAGTTCATCATTATGTTCTTATGAGCCTCCATTTCCATGATAGCTTGAACGTTTTCCGGATCTACCTCTATCCCTTTTGCTGAAACTATGCAACCCAACAATTTTATAGATTGCACACCAAATGCACACTTCTTAGGGTTCAACCTAACTTTGAATTTCTCCAATCTTGTAAAAATCTTCTCTAGGATAGGTAAATGTTCTTTCCTTTCATGTGATTTGGCTAATATATCATCCGCATAATTTTCAAGAAATGTAAGCATCATATCATAAAAATTTGTAGTCATTTCCCTTTGATAAGTAGCTCCAACATTTTTAAGGCCAAAGGGCATGAAGTTCCAAAAAAATTACCCCATGGGCATGTGAAGGTTCTTTTATCTTGATCCTTTGGTACTAGCTTAATTTTGTTATATCCACTAAATCCATCCATAAGAGAGAACATAGAATGTCCTGCAATCAAATCCACTATAATATCAATACCAGGTAATGGAAAATCATCCTTTGGGCATGCCAAGTTGGGATCTCAGAAATTTGTGCATATTCTTATTGATTTATCATGTTTTGAAACTGACACAATATTGGATATCCATTCAACATAAGCTATAACCCTTATGAACTCCACTTTCAATAATTTTTCCAGTTTTGCTTTTACTATAAAGGCTATATGAGGATGCATTTTCCTTAACTTTTATTTCACTAGCTTAACTCTTGGTCTCACATTGAGGTGATGCATGATAAAACTTAGATTTAAACCTGACATATCTGAATAAGACCATGCAAAGTTAGCTTTTTTTTCCTTAAAGAATTTGATGAAGTCTTCCCTTTCAACTGGAGTCAAAGAAACTGCAAGGTGTATGAATCTTGGATCTGAATTGGTGCAAATATTAACCTTTTCTATTGGTTCAATCATTATAGGAGATCTGTCTTCATCATGTGCTAGTAAGGTATCCAATCTCTCTTCCTTAGGTGCCACATTTGGGTTTTCACCTTTGGAAACATCCTTTATTTTTACTATTGTTGGGTCTAATATTGCCACATTGTGGGTTTCACCACTAGACCACTTCATTTTTTATTTCTTTTTCTTTTGAATTGAGAGATTGGTCCTTTTCCTACACTACTATGCTTTGATCAAATTCTTTGGTGAAAGAGGGTTCAACTGCATTTAGGTATAAGACCACAAAATTGTCATTGGGAAAGTAGAGTATGTCATTTGGCTCACTTTGGTCCCAATCAATTAGTTCGAGATATATAAGAGATAAAGATTCATTGGGAAAAATTTATATCCACGGGTTTTAAGGACATGAGTTTGTTAGAGGGTTCATACATTGTATCGCTTAAATCAATGACATGTTCTTGTTCAAGGTGTTCCATAGAAGTTGGATCAAAATCCTCCTCACTTGAGTCCTCTTGGATTTCTATGGGATAAAATGATCGTGGATTAAACCTAACATTCAAATCTCCTACCCACAAAGGTACCCATGGTTCACTCACCCACAAATTTTCATTTGATGCTTGTCCTAAATTTGGTGCTTGAGAGTTATTTGGCACTTGAGTAGAACTTGATCCTTGGTCCATATTTGACTGTATGTTTGTACTAGATGTAGGAGCATAAGTATGGATGAAATCCACTTCCTTTTCATGACAAGAATATTCAGATAAAGAATCCCATTCATATTGACCGGAGTCATCTTCACTTTCGAAATCTACCATATGGACATGTTCATAGGAATCTTGTACATTGTTGAGATTGATGAACATCAATCTACCCAAGAAACACCTGCATGCAAAGCTGTTACACAGAATGAAACAGACAGAAGAGAGAAGAAACAGAAGCTATGGTGGCCGATAGGCCAGAGACTGAAAAAGCATGTTGCAAGAAATGATTTTCTATTAACAAAAATAATGAAATTACAATCTCCTCATGAATTACAAAGTGGACAATCCTTATAAAGGATGCCGAAACCCTAAAAAGGGAAACTAACAAAAATAGAAAATACCTAAGGTTAGCTTAAGAAAACTAGAGTGAATAGGGAAGTTACTAATTAGATCATAATGATTTAAATTAGTAACCCCGATAGACTATTACTCTAACACCCCCCCTTAAGATAAGCTTAGGGAGAAGCCAAACCTAGGAAACTACTGCAGAAAGCAGGAAAGATGGGTCTCGGCAACTAGGCCTGATCAGGTACCCAAAACATAAAGCAAAAGGATGTCCCAGAGAAAGGAACAAGAAGAGAGCAAGAAGCTCCTCCGAAGCATGTCTGAAAACTCTGTCAGAAGATACTGCTGGAA
>MU227949.1:360094-370277 GCA_018584345.1 Thuja plicata | reverse complement strand
CCCCCCCTCTCAGTGTTTCTAAAACATCTCGTCTCTCTAATTAAGAAAGAAAACAGCATGCTCTCAGCCTAAGCATCCACTTTGATAGTCCTAATATGAGAATTGATGAATATTTGTGCTAATTTAACTCCAATGCTCACTAAAATGCAAATCTTAAAGATGTAATTGTTATGAATTGAAAACTATTTGGCTATAGTGATTATGCTTTGCTTCATGAGTGTGTGCATGTGATGTAAATGCATTAAAAATGACTTCTATTTAAAGAATTACCCAAGGGTAGGGGGTAGAGTTGATTGAACCATGATTAGAGTTTGGTAAATTAAATGGTCTCAAAGGTTAAGACCATTTAAAGGGTGGTTTCAAATGAGGGGAAAATTTGAGTGATCAAGATGCATTTGCAAGATGTGTGATGTAGGATGAATTTGGTTTGACCCATGTGAGCTCCCATTCTCAATCCTCATTGGTTGATGGAATTTAAACCATGTGATAGATGAGGAAATTAAGGAATTTAATTAATTGATTTAATTGATTTCTTTAGCCACGTGTACCCTTAAAAGGGTTGGATTTGATTTAAATTGATTTTTAACTATGCAATTAAATGATTAGTTTCAATTTCACAATTAAATTGATTTATTTGATTTGATTAATCCAAGGCTTTGATAATAATTCAATTAAATCATGGTTTGATTGATTTGCTTTAATTTATATTGATTTTTCTCACTTTGTGCCTGATTAATTAACCTTGACCAAAACTAGGTGTCTACAACATGTCATGAATCCAAGGCCTTCCTAGCAGAATATTATATGCCAAAGGTAAGTCTAACACTTGATAGATGACATCCCATTTGACTGGCCCTAATTTGATGGCTAGCACTACTAATCCTTTTGATGATCTTTCCTCCTCATCATATGCTTTTACAGTGATTTTCCTTCTGAGATCAATAGCATGTTCGGAGAAACCTAGTGCAGTTACGAGATTAAGAGTGCAAATGTTCAAACCAACGCCTCCATCTATCAAAACATGTTTGCCTCTATGTTTGTGAATTAAGACCTCTATGTGCATAGGTTGATTATGCATGTGACTAATCACTTTTTCATTCTCTTTTGAGAAGGACAAGTAATGTGGGGAAGTTAGATGATTTACCATGGTTTGGAACCGACTGACGTCAAGATCCTTGGGTACATTTGTATCCAAAAGTGCAGTCTCAAGAATTTACTTGTGTGATGGCGATAGTTTGAGTAATTCTAGAATGGAGATCTGAGTAGGAGTGCATTGTAATTGATCAACTAGGTTGTATTTCATAGCTGGGAGTAATATAATAGCTTATTTTTATGATGAGGGTTTGCTCATTGGTGCAACAGTTTGCTTGGGTGTCGATGCTACTCCCTTAAGACCAACCTTAGATTGATTTCAAGTAACAACACTAGCAGACTTGAAATCCTTTTATTTGATAATAATGACATTGATTGGTCGATCAGAGGGTTCAAGCATGTGGATCACATTGTCAATGTTTATATAGGTATGGTTCACCATAGCTCCTTGAGTTTTTGAAGATTCTCCTTTCTCATAGGAGGGTAAAGGTTGTTTGAATTCCTTATGGTCATAATTCAATTCGTGGGTACCAAATGTAATCATATTATTGTCAATCAGATCATGTATCACATGTTTCAGCTTCATATAGTCATTCATCAAATACCCTTTCTTCTTGTGAAATTCACAGTAGTAGTTATCATTCCACCACTTGGGCTTAACTTCAGGTTCCCAAGGATTCGAGTCAGGTATTATGATGATCTTATGGGAAACCAACATTTTCAATGCATCCTTATGAGGCTCTCCAAGGAGAGTTAAATTATGTTTAGGCCGCGACATCCAGGGTGGTTTGTCTTTCTGAGAGTCTTAGGTGTTCTTAGAAGAACTGATAGTAGTTGTGTTGATCTTAGCAGCTTGAATGCTACTAGTGGGATTGAACACTGGCTCCTTAAATTTGTATTCAAGTGAGTCAACCATGCCGTCATTGACCACATTATGGTTCTTATTCTAGTATTTTCTCTTATCTTTGTTTTTGTCATTGCTGGAAGATTTATCATCTTTGTTCAAGGTGAGTTCTCCTTTCTTCACAAAAACATCTTCGATCCTAATAGGGTTGTTGACTAAGTTGCTAAAAGAGGTGTGCTTTTGCATTTGCGTTGCATAGTTCATCTTGGGAACTAGGTTGTTAATGAAGATGTCAATTTTTTCCTATTTAGGTATTTGTCTGGGGTATCTTGCAAATATTTTTCTCCATCTCTGAAGAAATTTGACAAATGGTTCACCAACGTTTTTCTTAGTGTTGCAGAGATTCAAAATTGTGACCATGTGTAGGATGTTATAGGAATAGTGTTGGATGAAATTATGCACAAGCTCGTCAAATGTTTGAACACTAGGTGTGAGATTTATAAACCATTACAAGACTTGGCCACTAAGGCTTCATGGGAATAATTGCATCAGATATGTCCTTTCATTCATGAATTCCATGCTAAGAGCACAAAATTCCCTTACATGATCTTGAGGGTCACCCTCCCCATTGTATTTGTCATATTTGGGAATCTCAACCTTAGGGGGGAATGGTGGCATGTGTATATTTTAGCAAATTAAAAGGGACATATAGACTCCAATGAGTACTTTCTAGGAGGTTGTTCTTTTTCTTTCTTTATTTCCCTTAATTTGCATCTCATGTCTTGCAGTTGTTGGTTGAGAATGTTGATGGGGGACTCTTCCTCTTGTTGTATGAGTCCCTCAATGTTAAAGTCAAATGGAACTTTGACACCTGTTGATGCAAGATGCATAAAGTACTTTTCCTTGTCCAATTTCATGAGAGTGTGCATCATCTTTGAAAGTGTTTGTCTAGTTGACACTTTCTAATATTTTTCTTAGTGGGCTCTTCTATGGAGGAAGAGACACTAGTATGTTGACTCTGCTGGTCATCTTGAGATCCCCACTCGTAATCTGACACTGTTGGTGTGTTGTGTACAACCAAGGTTTAGTGATTAAACAAGGGAACTATCTGTCATGGAACTGAAGTGTCCTTTTGTGGGATTCCGTAAGTTTTTTTGGGTTTTTTGATAGGAAGGTGGTCCTTGAGTGAGGTTATCGACAAATTTTCCCTTGGAATCAAGATCAAATTTTTGACTTCTCGTTTGGACCATGAAAGATAATCACAGTTACAATTTCAGAATTACTATGCTGATGATATCAATGTCAAAGGTTTCTGAATGATCATTTGTCCAATAGCTTGAAAGAAGAAGATGAGAAGGTTTGCTGAATAGGGTACAAGGTATCGCGCTTTGAGGTTTGAATACCTACTGGACAACACTTGTGACCAAGTTGATTTGCAATGTATTGTTGATGAAAAAGCGTAGGACTAGCGAGATCATATGAGAGACTAAGATGAGAGATGTTGGGTGAGCCAAGTCACGTAGTCAAGAACTAGAAATTGTTGTGATAAGATTGCAAAAGATACCCAAGATAGTTTGCCACTTGTTTTGTTTTCTCAAATGTCAAGTTCGGACGATGTGTTATGTTGTCAAGAATGTTGTTGTTGTTGATAGTGTTAAATTTCAAGTGGTTTAAGCACATGAAACACAAAGAGGATATAATCAAGCACTTTCTACCCCTAAATTCAAATTGTCTTAGTATCAAAATATTTGCCCACGTTTGATATTTCTTTGCCTCACACAAAGTGATATTGGATTTTTCCAGGACTATGCACGTTGTGGGTTTTGAAAAGAGACTCAACACTCGAATCGCATAGGCTCTCTCAAGCCACATTCATGATTTAGAACACCCTTGGAAATACATATGGTGAGTGTAAAAATATTCAGGTGATCTAGGTAATCCACTAGGATCGATCCTTGCACAAATATTATGATACTTTCGGAGGTGAATCTGGTAGCCTCTATCTAAAAATGTATAGTAAGGACATTCGTTCATGACTATCCCTTGAAGTTTCACAAGAGAAATTAAGGCATATATCCCTACAAGCACCCAAAATGCAGAGTCTTGCAAGAAAGATTGAAACCTCTTGGCCTTACACAATTTTAATGTAGTCCCCTTGTAGTCTTGTAAACAAGATTGAGACAAAAAATGGCCCTACAAGCGCCTATTCAAATGTAGTCTTGCTTAGCAAGATTGAGGAAACAAGGCCCTACACATGAATAAGCATTAGGGATATAAAATATCCATGTATTCCCTCTCTTTGGATTGAAGGAAGATTTTTATTATAGTGGGGTGGAGTAGCCGAGTTCACTTGTTCCCCACTTGGGTCGTTCCCAAAAGATTTCTCTCTTGGCAGACCCTCTAAAGGTAAATGCAAGAAAAGTAAATGGATAGCTAATCAAGGTCAAGATTTCTGATTTTCCAAAAGGAAAAGAGCATACTATCCTACTTCATAGTGTCTCCCACACATATCAAGCACATGTTCATTTACCAAAATAAAAGTGTTATTTATTCACGCTCAATCAAACACGTTTGGGTTTCTAATTCTCTCAAAGAGAGAAGAGCATAATTCCCTAATATCTAACTTCACACCAAAAAAAAACACCCTAGTTAAACTATGTGCCTAAGAAATCATCTAAGAAAGCACACAATTTGTTTGGTTGATGAAGTCACAAGGAAACCTGCAAGCACAAGCATTAGTAGTTTCCACAACTTTCTTTCTTTCAAGAGGCGTCCTACAATCATAAAACGTTAGTATCTTGAGAAAAAAAAAGTGTGCTAGTGAGACTTTAGCAAGATGATCTTCGTCTGAACGTCCTACACAAACCAGTTAAGCTACAAAACCAGAGAGAAAAAAGATCACACAAGACATGCAAAGGGTTAGAAAATCAAAATCAGCTCAAGAAGACCCCTAAAAATGCTCTCTTTTCCTGAAACGACAAACCACAGAGACCAGATTGTCATTGAAGTTCGTACGACAAATAACATTCTCTCATACGATAAAACATACATCAATCAAATCCCGTACGATAAATTTAATAATCCTAAACAACAAAAGAAATGCAAACAAGACGCGTACGACAAATGCTATCTCACCATACGACAAACTATTGTTCCATGAATTTTCATACGAGCTGGATTCAAGCTTCGCATGATAATGAACGCAATTTCATCAAAATGTGAGAAAATCATGAAAATGAGGCAAAAAAGATCTTTTTGCCCCATGGTAGGCGTCAATTGTGTGTGTGGTAAAAATGTGTGATTAGAATTTGCAACCAAACACTTCAATAAACCATTACATCAAAGGGGTTAGTATTAAAATGAAGATCAAATATAGCATAAAACCCTTGAAATTGGCTTATTGCTTCCTAGTTGAAGTGAGTGTGATTCTCATAAGTTTCCCATCAGATTGGACATGGAAAATTAGTGACTTGACTACTCCAAAATGGAAGATTCAATGCAAGAGGGAGCAAGATGCATAGACTTGTATACTTTGCTCTCAAAAGCTTTTGAAAATGAAAAATGCATGAACTAGCAAAATAAATGCATAGAAACTATGAGGAATGAGACTAAAATGCAAGATTAGGATATCAATGAGAAGAATAACAATGCAACTACCATTAAGCTATGAAATGAAAACTAAGATGCCATTAAATTAAGAAATGAAGCTTAACAATGTAAGAATGCAAGTAAACTACTATGCAAGTAAGAACTACAAGTGCACAATGAAATTCTAGAATAAAAATAGCTTTATAAATCTACTCCAAATCTTCTTGTATATGATGAGCAAGGGGAGCTATCGATTTTATAGGAAATTTAAAGAGATGGATGGTTGAGATTAAGAGGAAAAAGAGAATGAGAAATGGTGGAGATGCAACTTCCGTCAATCCATGTGAGCTAAGTGGAATGCTTTTGATTGGTCAACCTTGTGGAGGATGAGACAAATTTGGTATTTTCCCTTTTATTTATTTTATTTGATTTTTGAGTTCTCACACATGTGTGAATGGGTTCACTTTTTTATTTAAAAGGGACTTTAGGGATTTTTGATTTATCCTAATGTTTTATGCATTTTTGGCTTAGGAATTTGATGATTTGATTCAAAAAGTCAAGATTAAATTTATGTAAGCAAATTTGATTAAGTTCTCTCATTATTAGAGTCTAGCGATCATGTCTTAGATTTTAGAATTTATTAAGACCAATTAATCAGAAATAGGGGCTATAGGTTTTCTAGACCAATTTTAGGTGATTACACATGTATAGTCACAAAATATAAACCCAAATATGTAAATAGGTCAAGGTCACTACTCACAACTAGATAGGGCATGATGTCGAGACTGAAGAATAAAGTGTCATCACATGGGACGTGAAGGCTCATGCAGCTTTGAATGACCCTTCTCTCATCAAGGATGCTCTACTGAGCCATAACAACATCCATATAAGACAAGGCTAAGTTGTACCATATCAAGATCCTCATATGAAGGTAAGGTACTATGCCATATCCACATCCATAGAAAGCAAGGCATGGACATACCATATCATCATCCTCAATGATGGCAAGGTTGTCAAATGTTAGTTTATCTTTCTTATTATATTTTTCCCTAATTTATTATTAATATTATTAATTATTAATTAAATCTACCAAGGGTTACCCTATGACCCCTTTGTGTCACAACCCTCATTATAGAGGCACTTCATCCCACTACTCAACATCAACTGGTCATAATGCAATAATTCTTTAAAGAATACAAATCCTCAACCATAATGAAGGTACAATAACCTCTATTAGCCTCAACCAAGAGCATAGGTCCCTCAAAATCCCAAACATGGCACACTCCATGTACTCACACAATGTAGACTCAAACACCAACGTCATAAAACTAGACATGATCACAATCAAGCTTCAAGGAAAAGCCGAAAGAGAGAAAATGACACAAACACTCGTGCACACAACACACTCAACCGAAAACTTTTCTTGGAGTATGATATCTAAGGCGAATCTAAAAATCACAAGGTAAAGCCACACATTTGCTACAATCATGGAAACATTCAATTTATGCCCAACATCAAAACTAACAAATATGGAAGGCACATGAATCAAGGAAACCCCACAAATTACTAAAAATGAAACTTGGAATATAACTTTGAAATTAAAACTCTTTTTCCCACATACACTCAAAAACATATTTATCAAATAAAATTCTCGTTTTGGGCACACACAAAAAATCAGACAGTATAACACTTCAAAACCCACAATTTTCCAAAATGAAAATACAAAACATTCAAATAAACCCCATCGGGTAATGAAGATAAACAAGATCACGAAGAATGTTAATTCTCAACCCACTAAACTATTGCAATTTGTTTCAAAAGAAACAATAAAGCAAAATGAAATTTGTGAGATGCCCTACCTCACACAAAGAGGGAAACCATAAAAATAGTGAGAAGAAAATAAAATCTCTATGAAACCACAAATGATTCCATAAAAAGAATAGAAATCACTGCATAAATTTGACGAGCCGCTACCCACATGGATATGATGCATGAATCAATCACAATGATCAAAAAAGGATTTTATCCAAAATAATTTGGAGCAAAATCATAATTTTTCACCCAAAGGCCAAGTAAAAAGTGAGGAAAAAGAACTCCTTTTCCAATTAAAAGGTCACTTTTAAAAAACAAAACACTTAAATAAAATCAACATTAAATCCTAACTCAACCACGACAACTGCGTGAACTCTAAATGCACAAACACATCCATTGGTCTATCACAAAATACATATAAAATCTAGATTTACCAACATGTACCAGAGGTATAAAATAATAATCACTGATACATTTTCCATACAGGGATGATATAGACTAATTTATGAACGAACGATGATACTATCTCCTATGCCATTATTGGGGATAAAGAAACAACCAAACCTAAAATTTAGGCAAAATGATTTCTAGTACCTAAGTAGTTGAAGCGTACATAAATCATAAAATATGCCTAATGGAATATTGACGCATTAGTTATGCAACCATTCGTATGTATTAGAATGTCACGACACTAGTCATTCCATATTCTAATCCTAAATGTACATTTCATTTTAATTAAACATTGTATTTAAATATAAAACATTAAATAATCATTTACAATAATATGAGCATCAAACAGTGAAAATATCAATGAAATATCCATCAATAGATACAACACAATATAATCAAGAATAAGATATAATAAACATCATAATATATTAATCTAATGCTCTCAAATGCAAAATACACTAGATATCATCATAAAGCATCATGCCGCAACAAAAACATCATCATTCATATATGATCACAACAATAAACAACATAATCTAGCATCTAAACCAACCATGATACTGAAAAACCAAAGTAATATATTATCATCGAATGCATCTCACCATGTAGATAATCATAGAATAAAATAAGAGTCTAGCTGGGATCAAAATGACAAGAAACAAAATGCAACCACGAGAGGCACTACAAAGGACAAAGAACTCACTACTCTCGAAAAGGACTAGCAGGGTAAGGTGCAAAACCTTAGGGAAAGATACAAAGGACTTTAAATTCATTAAGATTCATAATCCCATAGAAATATACAGGACTCTACAAGCTTCCAAAAGGACTTAGGCACATGGAAATGATGTAGGATCTCTTGATCAATCACTGCAACAATACTTGTCAAACTTAAATACTCACACATCTTATCTTCCACATTTGCATCATATAAAATTCACATTCAATCCACTCTCAATCCATATCCAATTCACATAACTACATGATAATATATATCAACTTGATCATCCAAAACCACAAGTAGGTTGGCCATGGTAGAGATAAGCATTATTTGCACAAAAATGACCACCATGAACACTTGCACTCAATATAGGTCACCCATGGAGATAAATGTGACCAAAATGCATTGTAATAAACATCCCAAAAATGACTTGAATTAAGCACACATAACCCAACATCCTCCAAAGTTGGCACAGAACAAAACATGTAGTACAACATCATAACATGTTAACTAGTCAACCCAAAAATATTCTCCAATGCTCATAACTCGATGTGAATGCAACCACAAAATGGTAGGATCCTTAAAAACTCCAAAATCTCCCTCCAAAGCATTTCCTAATGAAAAATCCATTAATCGAATGAACATAATCCATTGAGTTGGCTAGATACCAACACAAACATCAATGCCAAAAAAACAACAACATATATTCTCTTGCAGAGAAAACCAACACAAAATATTTAAACTAGAAAAGTACAAATGTTAGGAACACTTCCACCAAACAAAACACCTTGAAACATAAATGTAGAGAAGTGTGGAGCATTCTTTGAACAAAACATGACCAGTCCTAATAACCAACCTCATTTTTAGCAAATAGCCAAACATAATGTCAACCTATGAACATATGTGAACTTCTAAACAATATAGTGCAACATTTATAGAACATACTCATTTACTATAAGACCACAAACCACCAACTTCT
This sequence comes from Thuja plicata, assembly GCA_018584345.1. Classification (NCBI taxonomy): domain Eukaryota; kingdom Viridiplantae; phylum Streptophyta; class Pinopsida; order Cupressales; family Cupressaceae; genus Thuja; species Thuja plicata. The sequence goes on along the minus strand of MU227949.1, from coordinate 360,794 downwards.
TATGTGGAGCAATACAAAAAATTCTCCCATAAGGACTTCAGATGCTCTTTCTTGCATATACCAGCTTCCCATATATCACCTTCTAAAAATACCACAAACTAACTCACCACACATCGTAACAAAATCTAACACTCAATACTAAACATCTATACAACATCAAATACTCTTTCCTACATATTTCAACTTACCATACATCAAACAACATAACACTTCATCAGGTTGAAATCATTTCTAGATACTTGATGTCAACAACAACACTGGACACACATTTCTAACAAACTCTTTCTTTGTTATTAATGGGAACACCAATGAAAAACACTAACTCATCTATTTATCATAATCATTATCATTAAAAAGTTTGACATCCATGACAACATAAAAGCCAACTGCCAAAAATCTTCTCCTTTATCATTGATGGAATCATTTGTGTCACTCTCTTCTTCCTTTCTTTGTATTGCATCTCTCTCCACATCTATAATTATTTCCCCCTTTGACACCAAGGACAAAGAGTGCAATACTGAAAATCTTCTAATTGCTTCTTCAAACAACTCTCCCCCTTCTAGGTACATTTTTTACACCTGCAAAACTCTCCCTATTGGGGATAACTCATCTCTAAAATGCTTTTCATACAACCAAGAGACAACGAAATTTTCTACTCCCCCTAATGATAGATACCACATCAATCTAGGAGAACACACAC
>MU227949.1:341928-353671 GCA_018584345.1 Thuja plicata | reverse complement strand
TATATATATATATAGGCTTATGACCTTTCAATTAAAAAGACATTAGGCTAAATACAAATGGAAAATTTTGCAAGAATGCATTCAATGTTGACGTGGTCAAATAATTTCGAGTTGATAAAAAAAGAGAGGTTATTGTCGAAAGGATCCACATACAAGTCTAGGTCTAAATAGAACATTCATAAGCTCCATGCAGTCTAATAACTCCTTCCTCAATAATTGGAAGTCTTTTGCTCTTAGGTTTTTGGGAGAATTTGTTGGAACCATGTAGCTAGGATATATATACTTCTCTCTATTTTTTATCTCTCTATCTCTCTTTTCCTCTCCCACTCTCTATATATCTCCTTATATCTCTATCTATATATCACTCTATCTCACCATCTATATATCTTTATATCTCACCCTCTCCCTCTCTACCTCTATCTCTCGCTCTCTATCTCATCATCTCCATCTATGTTTATCTCTCCCTCTAGCTCTCTTTATTACACTTTATCTTCATCTCTACCTCTATCTCCCCCCCTCTCTCTCTACCCACAAATATCTCCTTCCTTATATTTATCTCTTGCATCTCTATCTATCCATCTCTTCTCTCTCTTCTTACATATCCCTCTACTTCTCTCCATATCCATCTCCTTCTTTATCTCCATGTACATCTCTTTCTCTATTTTCCTTTCTACCTCTATCTCCTTACACCCCTCTCTCACTCTCCCCCCTTGATCTCTACCTCTTTTCTATCTCTATGTCTCGCTCTTTTTCCCTCTCTCCCTATTGCACATAACATGAGCCTAGTAGTAATGGATTCTGATTATCTTCATGATTTAGAGGTTTTATTGCGATCGTGTTTGGATACCTTTACGTGGAGAAATAGTTGTTTCAAAGCTATTACTTCTCCATTGAGACCTCTATTACATAAACATCATCATTTGTTAAATGACCTACCAATTAAACTCATGTACGACACCCGATATGAGAGCACGAGTCATAGGTTGAATCTCTTCGGCCAAGAGCCAAGGACTGAGGGGTATCCATTCCGCCGAATTCACTAGGGGCACGCCCCTAGCCTTTTCCCCTTGCCCCGTTTGGTTGCGGGAATTAGGAAATGCCAGATTTGATCAAATGCTAGAAATAGTCAAATCATGGATTTGATATTCCAGTTTTTCATTTCCGGATTATAGTTTGGACCATTTGGTTCACCCGACATATGACTGAGAAGATGCATAAGGAATTCTAATTGTTTATTTCTTAATTTTTTTGAATACGGTGTGCCTATGTGTGTATATATACACACATACATGTGTGTATATATACATATATACACACATACATGTGTGTATATATACATATATACACACATACATGTGTGTATATATACATATATACACACATATGTATACATATACACATGTATATAAACATTTATGTATATATACATACACACACACATTTATGTATATATATACACATATACACATATACACACACGTGTATATACACACATACATGTGTGTATAAATACACATACACACATGTGTGTGTATATATATATATAGACATACACACATATGTGTATATATACACGCACACACACACGTGTGTGTGTACATACACACATATGTGTATATTGTGTGTGTATATATATAGACATACACACATATGTGTATATATACACGCGCGCGCGTGTGCACACACACATATATATATATACACACACATGTGTGTGTGTGTGTATATCCACATACACGCATACACATATACACACATTTATGTATATATACACATACACACATATACACACGTGTGTGTATATACACATATGTATATATACATACATGTGTATATACACACATGTGTGTAGATATACACATGTGTGTGTATATACATACATACATACATACAAGCTTTCTATAGTGTTAGAAGGAGCTCATTTCAATTCCAATTCCAATTTCGAATTCCAATTCCAGGTTTTTTTAGGAAGATATGAATACTCATTTTTGGGCAAAATTAGAATTAGAAAATCCCTATTCTATTTTCATGGGGTCGACACAAACATTGAATTTGGCAAATCCAAAATTTGTTAATTCTAATTCCACTCTAATTACCGCAACCAAACGAGGCTTCGTGTTGAAGCCTTGCACTCAACAAGACTTGATTCCTAAAGACTCATTAAGAACTTTTCAACTTTGCCATTAAACCAAAGACCCATTAACAAACCACACCAATTTTTAAAATCTTATTCAAATCTTTTTTAAAGAGACCCTAAATAGCGGATATATTAACATAAAACCATAGTCACAATATTAACATTTACAAGCCCTCAGCTAAACACGGCCGTGACAAGAAAAGCATGCCCGAATATTATTCACATCTACACCACTGCTAAAAATCTAAACAATACAAACCATAGAAATGGACAAGCGGAGTTAGAGCGAGATCATGATTATTTATCATTACAGATGACCATTCCTTGCAAAATTTAGTTAAACGGGAGCGAACACAGGGTTGATGAAGGTTTGGTATTCAATACCATCCCTCACACAAACCGAATGAGCGTTTAATGAATTTGCATTCGCAGGCAGAATTAGCGTTGCGGGTTTTAGGTCACCAATCTCGCTATTAAAAAAATGGGCCCATACTCCTTTATAAACGCTGGCACAGATCAGAAGAAAGTCATCACAGCAACAATCAATCGAACAGCAATGGAGTTCTCTGCAGCGAAGTATGCGATCTTCCTTACATTGGCAATTTTGGTCGGGCAGGCGGCCGCCATTCTCAGTGAAGACATTGCCCTAAGCTTTCCTCCTCAGTGGGAAGAAGCAATGGAAGAAGCAGCAGAAGCCCCTGTTCCTTCTCCTTCGCCATCCCCTGAAAACGACCCATTTCATTCTGATCACTTCCATCACCCTAAAATTCCTTTCCCTATTCCTTTTCCCTTCCCATTCCCTGCCCCTGGCCCTGAATCATCTCCCAAGCACCATCACCCTCATCACAAACCTGCCCCTACTGTGCCCCCTGTCGCTCCTGCCCCTGTTGTCCCTGCTGCCCCTACTGTGCCTCCTGTTGCTCCTGCCCCTGTTGTCCCTGCTGCCCCTACCGTGCCTCCTGTTGTTCCTGCCCCTGTTATCCCTGCTGCCCCTCCCGTTGTCCCTGCCCCTGTCGTCCCTGTTACCCCTCCTGTTGTCCCCGCCCCTGTCGTCCCTGCTGCCCCTCCTGTTGTGCCTGCCCCTGTTGCTCCTGCTGTTGCCCCTGTTGCCCCTGCTGTTGCTCCTGCTGTCGCCCCTGCTGTTGCTCCGAGGAACCATTCGAGGCACCACCACCATGATTTCTGTTCTCGGGCAGTGGCCTCAAAGTCTTGCCCTGCACCCCACACAAGATCCCAATTTGATGTGGAAGGGTATTTGGGAAGATGGTACGAGATCGGAGCCACAGCGCAGTACAAATTCCAGTACGAGGCCGGCCTTGTCTGTGACCATGTCCTGCACAACCTTCTTGTTCGTAGCCACGACGACCATGGTGCCGTCTTTGCGTTGCTCAACCGTGGCCAGCCCGTGCTCAGACCTCTCCAGGTAAGTTTTGTTTGATTTGGAGCAAAAGTTAATTCGATTTGATTTTGCCAGAAATTTGATGTATTTGAGCTGGATTAGTATAAGATGGGTGGGAGAAATTCTATGATTAACTCAAATTGGATTGACCCATATTATATGATTTAGTTTTTTTTTGTTGGAGTTGGAGTACAATTGGAATGGATTCTACGATTAAACAAATTAGAATTGAAGTAATACTGAGATGGGTGACATATAGAGATTACCCAATGTTCTATCTAGACGTAATAAATTCTTGTGAATCATACTCATTAATTTGACTTAATTTATGATTTTGTCAGGCGGCTGCTGTGGCCAAACTATCCGTAGCAGCACAAGGTGTGTGCAAGGACGCCCATGCCATTTGCAACATCGTGGCTCCCCATGAGCTCTTCACGACCGCCCTCAACAAGCTTTCAACCACAGTACACACAATTCGCAACGACAGTGTCATGACATCCCGCCACGAGCTAGCCAACCTGTTGCCTTCAACCCGACTACTGAAATCCCTGGCCCGCAACATCACAATCGCAACAAACCGCCTAGCAAGAGACATGACACGATTGGCATACTTGAACGGCAACATAAGCCAAGGATTGGGGCACCAGGATGTGAACGTGGACTCCTTAATGGAAGTTTCAAGCTCCGTCAAGGACTACATCTCAGTGCTCAACCTTCGCATCTCTGAGGTGGCACCCAACATCAAGACCGAACTTTTGCGCGACGCTGAGTTCCTGAGGCCCGAGAGCATTCCTCTGTCTGTGGCCCTTGTAGATGGCATCCTAGCAGTGTACGTGGGGCTCGAGAGGGTTCAAGACCACCTAGTGGACATCACCGCCCAGGTTTCGGGCATAACGACTGCCACACGTGCTTATGACCGCGTGGCACCGCCCTACAATTGGAACCCACTTCAGTACCCTGTATCGGAGGTTCGTGGCGTCGCTGTCCAGAACCCTGATGCCGCCGCCAAGTTCTCGCTGAGTCAGCATGGATTCAGCGTGCCTTACTGGGTTCTCGATGTCGAAGCCCACAACGGAACGGATGCCACAACTAATGATAGCAACGGTACCCGCTATGACGCCGCCTTGATTTACTCGTGCGTTGAAACTAAGGACGGCCCTCCGATGAAGCAACTCTTTATTCTGTCGAGAAACATGACTTTAAGCCATGACACACTTGCTCGCTTTGCAGCAACGGCCCAAGACCATGGTATTTATACCGAGTGCGACAATCCTTTCATTTATGCCGTACAAGACCGCAGGGTCTGCACTTCTTGGCCCTTCTAAGCCGCTCAATTTCTCTACAAGTGGTGCTCTTCAGTTGCTTAGTATAGTTTTAGTGCAGTAACTACTTTGCATTTCCTCTGGAATTTCCTCTTTGGGGTTTCCATTGGAGTACGACGTACCTAGGATAGGTACTCTAATATTGATAATAAAATGTCGTACTCGAGATGTTTTCAGACACAATAAATATTTTTGAATAAAATATTTAATATTTTTTTAAGAGTATTGGGAGGCCAATTGAAAGTGAATGCACCATTAAATTATTTAAAAATAAAAAATAATTAGTTTTTAAATTTTTAACACTTTTGTTTATGAAAGGTTAGAACTATTGATTAATTTAAAAGATAGAAAACTCAAAAATACTATTTATTTTAATTTTTAATTAATTAAATATTTTAGTCAATACTGCATGGCATAGCTATTTCCATAAAAAACTGCATATTTATAATATATTTATTTTTATATAAAATATAATTTTTATATTAATCTAAATTTAATTGGCCGTTTTTTAATTTAATTGAGAGCACAATTGGAAGTTACTTATTTATTATTTACTATAATCTAGATTTAATTTAAATTTTTAATCATAATATATTTGTTCATACTTGTATATAATACTAATAATTTTGAAGTCTTTAAATGGATTGACGACAATCCTCTTTGTTGAAGTAATTTATAAAACTCTATCTAATGCTGATTGGCAATGGCATACGTAGTTTAAAGTTTGTTTCAGGTAGTAGAGATAATCATATAAAATCAATTCTTTTGATATTGAGGTTTGCAACATAGTGTTAGACATATATTTTGAATGCTTGTATGTGAAGGAAATAAGGATTATGTTTTGTAATTGTTTGATTAACTCGAGTATTTAGAAGTTATTATTTGAAAAAAAAAATTACTTGTACTGTATAATTTGGATAGGAATGCAATTTTTTTTGGCTTTGTTTCTCAAGTGATATTTACAAAAATTTAAAGGCTTATAAGGGACACTTATGGAGTCTTCAAAAAGATTCATATTTTTGCACGTTTACGTGTAGGTTACTTTGACTACGGGGGCCTCTAAATATAAGTTCCTAGAGCCGCTATATGATAACACTGTAGAAGTTAATCAAGAAGAAATTAAATGTAGACAAACTTGGCCATTCAACAAAACAAAGGACACCTCTTTTCTGAAGAGTTATTTGAACTTTCAACTAAGATCAATGAATGTTTTCCAACAAAGGCTTTAAAAAAAGACTTGGACATGCATAACAAAGCAAGATTCCATGTTAATCAAAATGATGACCTTTGCAAGCAGAGGAGGTAAGGTTTAGAGATGAGATCTTAGAAGTCAATCTTCCTTTGGGTTGGAATGGGTTGGACGAGTTTAGTATTAGCAAAAATTGTTGAATATAGTGATAGTATGTTACTAGTAGTTTTATAATATAGGTGTTTGTTTATAGTGACAATTTGCTATTAGCGGTAATATACAATCTATTATGAGGTAGTATGATTAGTTTCAATACTTGGAATCATATTATATTGTACATCTGGAGGGCATGATACGTTGATCTCTTGTTTTGTAATTTTATATGTTGCTCTTGCTTGGTATAACTTTGTGAAACTTATATTAAATGTCTATTTTCGATTAACTATGATTAATAATACAAAAAATGTATTTAAAAATTATAGATTAATTGGTTTCAAATAAGATTAAATTTGTGCTCTTCATCAAAATAAAACTCAGATACAATATATAACACTTTTGAATGCAATTCTATAAATGTCCAAACACATACTTGAGATTTGGCTCTTTTGTAGGAAAGAAGGCAACAAACAACTTTGTGGGGGGGGGGGGGGGGGGGGGGGGGGGNGGGGTGGTATGTGAATCATTTGTTTCTAAACTTTTAAAACTTTCACTATCCTTTAAAACTTTAAACCCTTATGTCTGATCCAAGTAAAATAAGCATGCATGCAAATATGAGAGACACATCCACAACACTTTGACACACAAATTATTATTGTGGAAACCCTCTTAGGAGAAAAACCATGGTGAAGCTGATTACGCACATTAAGAAAATACCTTGTGTTACCTCGACCCCAATTTTTCATATTTTTAAAGTAATTTAAACCAAATTGAAGTCGAGGTTCCCCTTTGTATGATATGTACTTGCAAATTTTATGCAAAATTTGAGCTTTAGTCAAGTATCTAGTCTTTGAACCCTTTGAATTGTTGAACCCATTGAATCAGTTCAACTAGCTCAACCTCTTTTTAGTTCAAAGACTTGTTTCTTAAAGCCCTTGCATTCTTCGGGTAGTCAGTCTTTGTTAAGTATTGAACCGATTGAACCTCTTGAACTAGTTCAACAAGATCAACGAGTTCAATTGGTTCGAACATTACATAATTTTTGTTGGTCAGTTTTTTTCGCGATGTCATGTTATTGGTCCTTAATTGTTTTTATGGTCAATGAAAAATGGAATTATCCTTTGAATTGCTCGAACCCATTGAACCTTTCGTACTTGTTCTTGTGGTTCAACAAGTTCGATGATTTCAACGACATTCTAATGCTGGAAGACGTGAAAGTTACCAACGGTGGGATTTTTCCGACAGATTCATTTAAATTGTAAACTTCACACTTCTTGAAAAAGGCGATAATTGTGAAATGACAAGCTCACACATAGGGATTGATGGGTAATTAATGTTTGTAAAATATGAAATGTTGCATGAATTTAATTGACATGAATGGAAAGATTAAGGAAAATCTTTACAAATCTTTCATCGTGAATAAGTATCTTCAAAAAGGGGTAATCCTATCATGAATAAACTTAAAACCTGACAAGGCGAAAGAGGAGCACAAGATTAAGGAGATTTCCCGGTTTTAAAGTAGCTGAAGTTTTCAGTCTCTGAGCATTTCAGATTTTTGAGAATGAAAGTAGCTTAGTCTGCTCTTCACCTGAGTGTGGGGATACTTCGTGGATACAATATGACCTAGATGAATTTTTAGAAAGGACAAAAAACACCAAGGATGGTTATGCTATGAGTAAAATTGTCAAAAGTGGCATTGTTGAAGCTACTCCCTTCCCCGTAGCTATGATATGTCTAGAGCTTGTGAAGAAGTGTATGAACATATATGATCCAAAAGGAAGGTGTATTAAGAAGGATAATGGTGAATTGTTATTACCTGTCAATGGATAGACAATTTCAGTTGCTTTGAAACTCCCAGTTAGGGAAACCTATTCTGAATTCACCATAGCTTTGTCAGGATCTATCTTTTCTAAGAAGAAGAAGATATATAGGAATGTGATTGCTAAGAGTTGACTGCTTACATCCCAAAAGGGTGGGTCAAGGTTACCAATGTCACTCACAAGAGAGCATATGAAACCTCATATTAGAGACTCGGTGACGCTGTTGCATAGAGTGAGAGGATCTGACCTTGCTTTTTACCTCAAAGATTGGATGTATTTCTTTATTCAAATCATCTTGGAAGCCACCCAGTTCCTGGATTGGGGAGAAATTATATCCGAAGATATGCATGACCAATTAAGCAAATGTCATTTTGGACGCTAAGGGTTTCACATGTCAACCTATTTATTTTACTACTTAGCCTGCACCAGGGAATGGAAGGGGTTTCACCATGAGCCATTCGTGGAGGGAATCTGAATCTATGAGTATTACCCGCACTTGCAAAGGAAGAGGTGTTTTGAGAATTATAAAAGGATAAATGATGTTTTTACTAGAAGATTAGCCCATGAACTGGCTGGATTTCCAAATAGAAGAATTTCGGAGGAGGCAATGCAGTTGTTGAGTATCTATAGCAATTATTATACTCAGTTTCCTCATTCCACTTACCTCAGGATAGGCGGTTTTGAAGGACACCCTGTAAATCTACCCAAATACGTATTGGAGTGGTTTGTGCTAGTAGACCTGTGCAGACAACTTGCTCATGTGAGCAAGATGTACTCATCTAAAAAGGGTCTGGTATATCTTTTCCCATTGACTAGGTTCATGTGAATGCAAAACTATCTCTGATGCTCTTAATTTGGAGATGGATTTATTGAAATTTAATTTCTAGTTTTTTGAGGCGAGGGCTAATTTTGACAATAGAGGATTGCCAGAGAATATTTAGTTCTGAAAGGAGATTTATTACCCCTTCCTCACCTAGAATATTAATGGGAGAATTGTTTTGATGAAGAAGTGGTGAAAAGGCTATGGAGAAGGTTTTCCCTGTAACAAATTGTTAGCTTGGGCTTGAAAATGAATATAAATGAAGTTGAAGAGGATGGGAGTTCTCTACTAGACCCTATGTATGAATAGGTGAAGCTTCTTTTGGTCCCATAAATTGAATGGACATTTCCAGAAATTGAGAATGTAGGGCTGAGGTCATTTCCAGTTATAAAGAGGACAAAAAAGTGGCCTAAGGAACAAAAAGATAATAAAGCCCAACCTCAGAAGAAAAAATCTATTAAGATTTCTAAGAAACACAAATACTATGTTTCTCTTGCTAATAAAATTGTTAAAATCTGTGATGTAGGTGAACCTAAAGTTAAAGTCGAGAAATCTACTATTACTAAGAAACCTAACAATCACCCTACAACTGCTTTTTGTGTTAGAGTGACCAGATCAAGGTCAAAGTACAAAGGAAATGAATTACAACCTGAAGATACAATCATTAATATGGATTCAAGAGGAAAAGGTGAAAAGAAGATGGCTGACGAAGAAATAGAATTCCCTAAGCTGGACATAGATTACTAATCTAATATTCCAATTGATCTTGAATACAAAGCTGAATTTACTAGTACCTTGGCCATGGTATCACAGATAAATGAGATTCAAAAGTATGGAATTGGTAAATTCCTCACTAAGAAACCTTCAAAGAATGTGGATTAAAATGTATCGTATGCTTGTAGGAAAAATATAGAATGGTGAAACTCTGTGATAAGGTGAGGAAACAGTGAGTATGATAAATTTAGCAAGAAGCCGTGTGAACTAACAAAATATCCCCTAGATGAACTGAGGTGCAACTACGTGTTGTACGTGGATGAGAAAGGAACTGTGAAAAAGGATGAAGATTACACATTCTGGAAGTTAAAAGAGGAGGTTGAGAAGGTTAAAGAAGTTAAGGCATTAACTATTGAGGGTGTTTCGAAGGTTGCACAAATAGAAGCCCTGCTCTACGTATGCTTAGGACATTTGTCATTGTGAATGGAGAAAATCAAGGAGATAAAGCGTGAAAGGGAAGTGTGGAGGCAGATAATGACGCATGTCAAGGTCCTATATACTCAAGTACTTCAAGAATTTGTGGGCTTACACAAGGAGTGGAAGGCTGCTCATTCTTCGCCAGCACAACACACTCTGTTCACAGGATCTAGAGAAACTGCCTTGCCCTGAACATCTCACAGAATCTTTTATGGTTTTAATCAAAATTTTAGGAAGGTAGTTGTTTCTAGGTAGTTAGGGATCTTTAAGAGTTTATTTTGGTTCTTTGAGAACTCAGGTTAATATTAGTCCAAAGGTTTTAATCTCTGGTTAATTTGTAAGACTATAAATGTTGAATCATAACATCGGCGAGGGGTCTTGATTTTAGTTTTGATACTGACTTAACTATATGCTAGATGTTTTATGTTGATATTTTCTAAAGATACACATTATCTTTGAATGAATGGAAAATGATATATGACAGTTAGATTATCTAAATTTGTGTGTTTGGGAATTTGATATAAAATTTCTGTGTGAATTTTATTTCAGTTAACTGGAATTATCTAGCTTTAGATCATACTTCTTTACATGTTGCGTGTGGTGAGTGGTTGATTTTAAATTATTTCTTTTGAAAATTATTATATTCGCATGAAGGATCTGTTAGTCCTGTGAAGAATTGATTTAATCAATATCTCATGCCATATTCATTACATATTGATGGAATGAATATTTGATGCCTTTGTACTTTTGGGTTAATAATATAAGAAAAATTTAGTTGTAGTTTCATTCATTGAAAACCTATCATAGGGAGCTGTACCTTTATAATTCAGAGGGAAATCATTTAGATTTACCCAACTATTGCTGAAGATTAGTAAACTATATTAGAAGGGATGAGTCAAAAATCATTTCTATTAATTTATATCATGGAGACTAATTTGTTAGCCAACACCTTGTTAGAAGTATAACCTTATTACAAATATGGAGAATGCACTTGTATTCAGGCACATTGCTTAGAGATCACATCTCAAATGGGCTAGAACCCAAAGAAAGAAAGACTCACTACCTTACAAGATCACAACAATGATTTGAGATTTTAGTGAACTATATAGTGACATCTACCACATGTTTGGTTTAGTTCCTATGTGGCACAATTCAAATATTTTTTCTACCCTTCTTTGTCTTTTCTCTATCGAACAATCTGATCACCAATCGATTGCCACTTGCTTCCCAAGAAATTTGACACATCTGTGTTGGAATTATATTGGAATGATGTACTGAGAGGGGAAGGGTGAATCAGTATCTCTAAAACTTTTCTTGGTTATCCCATTAACCCTTAATCATCAGTTTGTAAATTATCTTATCTAACTGTTCATCTTTCTTTATGTATATGCAATCATATCATAAGTTCTTTAATATGTAACCATAAAAGAAACATTCATGAAAATAGATAACACATAACACAAGATATGATATCGCAGAAAACTCCTGTTAGGAAGTAAAAACTGCAGTGAGGATTGTTACCCACAAGACTTCACTATCTGCAGATAAGAAGGGGCCGGTTAAGGCTTACAATTGGTCAATTTTGACCTACCCTGTTAGGAGTATTACAGTGGAGACCTGTTAAGATCTACTTCGTTTGAAGCTTTAGCAACATTGTTAAGTGTGCACTCTGTTAAGAGATTTGTAAAGAATGGTTAAGTCCACCTTCT
>MU227949.1:302919-316240 GCA_018584345.1 Thuja plicata | reverse complement strand
TTATTTATTAATATTCCCCTAAACCCCAACCTAACCTATCTCAACCACTTCTACCCTGGGTTCTAACCCTTCTCAACCCATTCACCCATGCTAATCTAATCCTAATCCTAATTCTAGTCCTAACCCATCTCCTAATGTTGTCACATTCCATTAAGAAATACTTAGCAACTCAACCCACTTGAGAAAGTCCACTTTCTCAAGCTTGACTTCCTTAAGGTCCACTTTCTCAAGCCATCCTCTTACATCTTCCCTTGCCTCTTTAAAGGCTTTCATTAATGCCTTATTAATGAAGATGCCTTAAGCCTATGTCTCTCACATGCCTTATTAATGTCTTGGGCATTAATGGCTCTTACATATTCATTTATGAGTCTTCTAATCATAAATGAACCTTGTCCCCCCCCTCTCTCTCTCTCTCCCATTCTTCTTTAAATAGAAGCCTGTTTTGAGAGCAAATAAGCCTTCACATTAGATCAAAATTACATTGTTATGCTGTTGGATTCATCCTAGATTCACATTCCACTCATTATTCCATGCTTTTGCATTATTTTAATTTCATCTTTTAGAGCTAGAATACATGCTTTATCATCTTTTTAGCTTGATTTTGAATTAAATCTTTCATGCTAGGATAGTATATGTCACTGATTTTTAGCATATTCTGAGGGCTGATATGCAACTAATGACACTCTTTCTAGTTAGAAGGCAATAGGTCGATATTAGTGGTTTTGAACATTTTATCTAACCATTTGGCCTAATGCAATGACCTATTGAGTGTTTGTGTTATTTTCATCAGGTACCCAAATACACACACACGTTGGTGCAACACTTGTCAGTGTTCGTCAGTCAATTCCATACTTAGCATTTTTCATGACCTTTGTGTTCTGTCGAGTATGCTCACTGTTTGCCGGTAGTGCTTGTAGTCCGTTGGTAATGCTTGTACTGATGATCTCTGTCAATGTTTTTCACTAAGTGTACTAATGGAAAAATTAATTTCATCAATCTGCACATCCGCAATAACCCTAGATCTGGTTTATATCATCAACCTTGACAAGTAAACAAGGTTGGCTCCACTCCAATTTCAAACTAAAATCTATGCCCCAAAAATTAGAATTCAAATCCATTTTTGAATACAAAAACATAGCCGTGGTCTTTATCAACCACATTGAGTTCATAACTCATCCACAAATCATGCCTTGAACTTGCACAGAATGATTTACTGATCAATCCAACAAAAAATATAAGAAATATTCAAAATATCATCATCAACCAAAAAATCCTTCAATCTGATCATCACAGTCCATGTGGACCACCAAATCATTAGACACATAATTCTTTCATCCATAGGCATCATGAATATCACCAAAACATCTGAACCCATCCATACTGTCGGATTTACCAGCATCTCTTATGCCGGACCTCAAGAACAATGTCACCAACAATTGTAACATCTAAAAAATTCCTTGTAAACCTCTAGATCATGAACCCTTTGAATTGAGGACACTTCTAGATGCACAACCAAAAATATCAACCTGAGCATTCTTACCGAACCAATATGTGTGATTTTATCAATTCAGTGTCTGCCACACTGTCTACCAGTCACCATTTGTGAACTCATAACTCATCTAAATCTTCATGTCAACCCTTGAAACTTAATATGGACCATGTAGAAAACCTCAATATCATCCCATGAGGTGCAAAAATCCTCATTTACTAAAATTGATCCTCACTGAACCTCTGAACACCCTGTACCACTGGCTAAATTGTCAACATATATATATATTGGCATCAAACAATCAATCTTTCTGAGCAATCCTATTGATATGTTGACATCATTGACAACACATCCAACTTGCCAACAATACCCCCCTTTGGCATTGATGGAAACATATGATGTGAAACATAATAATGCAATCAGAAACCAATACAATCTCCCTTTGAGATCCACCATCAATAGTACTACCAACAATATCCACAATTATATTTCAAAGTCTCTTTAACTCATCTTCCGCCAGGATCTTTCTATCTCTGCTCCCCTTGGGAGAAAGCTTCCCATGCTCTGATTACATACTCTTCTCTCTATCAATTAATCCTCAGATATGCACCTTCTTCTTAGTTGAGGCTCTTTCTTATGTGCAAGTATATCTTATTTTTCACAAGCACTCTTCTCCCCCTTTGACATCAATAACAAAGGTACATCTATTCTCTGATATGCTTTGATTAATCATGCTCTCTTCTTCCCTACCTTCAACCTTATCTTTCCATGCTTACTACTACCCTTGAGTATTATCCTCCAAAACATCAATCCATCTTGAATGTCATTTCCATGAAATCCTCTTGATTAGGAGAGGCAATCGCCCCCATCTTGCCTCTAAGATATGACTCTTTTACGACATTATCCTTACTCTTCTTGTTCTTTGACTTATTTCTATGTTTCTTTCCTTTATTTGTCTTTATCTTCTATTTTCCTTTGTCAGCTTTCTGCATTCCTTTAACATTATGACCTTTCCTCTTCACTTTCTACTTCTTACCCTCACCATTCTTGTGCACATTCTTTTCCATTCCCACTGGACCACATTTGTTCACTTGCATGTTTTTTCAATGTTTGACAATTCATGTAGTTATATTGCATCTGAAACGTGTAACAATCTTTAAGACCTTAAACTTATCAAATGCTTCAAAATTTTCCTTTAAGAAAGTTACCCATACCATTCTAGAGTAATCATCAATGAGTAACATAAAATACCTATCTCCTTACATGCTTCTTACCTTAGCATGATCGCACAAATTAGTATGAACAAGATCTAACAATCCATTTGAGTTTTAAACTTTAGAGCTAAAAGTAGTTCTTGTTTTCTTTCCTAGTTGACAATATTTGCCAATAGTATTAGTAGGATTTTTCACTCTAGGAACATCTCTAACAACATAAGTAGAACTTATTACCACAATATTACCAAAATTCACACGACAACCTTTTATGCCATATCCAAATTTCATCTATTTGAGAAATCAAACAACTTTTCTGACCACTATTCAATGGAATATGTTACCTTTTTTTCTTGACCCTATAACAATATCTATCCCATAATCATTCACAATATTGCATCTATCATCCTTAAAATATAGGCCATATCCTTTTTCCATCAACTATCGAACACTACGAAGATTATGTTTCAAACCTTCCACATACAATACAACATCGACTTTATTCTTTTCATCTAGAGAAATAGATCCTCTACCTCTGAGCATACTACCAGTGTTGTCTCCCCATCTTATCATAACACCATCATACTTCTAATAGCTCACAAATTTTCTCTTATTACCAGCCATACGATGACAACATTCACCTGTCCCTACATTTTGTTGACAAAATGTTGGGTCTCCCCTTTTTTGTTTTTCGAGTTGTTGCTTTTTGCCTTGTATTTTGGTTTCCTTTCCGGTCTTCTTCAGGATCCAGATCTCAAAGCATTGTCTCCCCAAGAACCAATGATTTTTGAACCCTGGGGTTCTAGTGTTGTTACTCCCACCCTTTTTGGAAGGGGTGAATGCCAGACATCTCAGAGTCCGGACTTCGGTAGTTTGTCTTTTTCATGAAATGCTAGTTACTAATTAATGCTCTCTTTTTAGGCATTATAAAAGATCATTTACTCTGCCATTTTACATTTACCATGAAAAAATTACCTCCGGGTAAATTAATTGAGAAAAAGTGCAAAGCATTTTCCTAAGCTAAGAGTTCTGAGACTGTGAAATAATGCAAGAAGTGTGTTCAAAGTTTCTGCAGTGAATAGTAACAGAGTAAACAGTGTTCGAGCTTCCCTTCCCAGCATTCTGAGTTTGTAGGTAGGCCCTCTTTGGCTCCCTGGTTTCATTTTTTCATTGGATTGTTTTCTTTTTTCTTTTGTTTTGTTTTCTTCTCTTTGTTGTTGTTTGTTTTTGCTCATGTCGTCAAGGCCTAGCCCTCTGTTTGGTGTGTCATGTTTTCCTTAGGCCTGGTTGTTGGTCTCTCTTCCCTCAATGTGATCTTTCGTGGCTGGTCCTACTCGCAGGAAGGTTGTCTATATTTTTAGTGTGCATAAGTTGTAAGCTCCATGTTTTATTGTAAATTAGGTGCGTGCTATAAATATGACCTTTGTTGGTGAGTTTTGTAAACTTTTCCAGTTTGTAAATTGTGAGGCTCTGTGAATTATGTACATTACATAAATGTTGTTGTTAATGGCTCTATAATTTTTTTATATTATAAATTTTTTAGTTTTGTCTTTGGTGCACTAAGAAAACCATGTGATTTTGTAGGTTGCCCGTAGTGCAGGTTTCATGGAGGCAAGCTCTTAGGGGTGTTGTCTCTTGAAATTGTTTTGTGAGGTCTCGTGACCATGATTTCCAAATAACATGTTGGCCCCATGTTTCTTTGGCTGACACAGACTCCTTATCGAGTCACAAAACCAGGTTAGTGGCAGAGTCGAGCTCACAAGCTCAGTGGCTTATTTGTAATTTTATCTCTCCTCCATCATATCTATCATAATGGTAGGGTTAATTCCTATGAATGAACATTTAAAATCTATCCCAAGTGGCCTTTATGCCACTCATGCTAGAACAACTATCATTTGATTTCCATTACTCTGCCTTAGTTGATGTACGTGTGTTAAAGTATGACAACGTGGTCATTTAGTATGAAGGTTACCTTTTCCCACCGCTGACGTCTGCCTTCTTTTCAGAACATTGGTCTGTAGATGTCTTGGTGATCCCTACACACCCACCATGCTAGTCATCCAAGTCATCTTTTCTGGGCCTTCATAGGCTTGAACAAGTTTTATATGTTTATAGTTTTCTTGCGACAGAGGCAATATTACCAATATTCTCAATGGTAACTAACGCATTTTTACTGAAGATGGCAGGTGAAAATAATACCCAAGATTCTGGAGCCTAAAATTATTGCTTAAGATGTTTATATATGTATTGATTGTTTTCCGGTCTTGTAGGTCCAGGTCAAAGTGAGAAAGAAATGACTGAAGTTGGATCACCTCCGGGAAGTCCTGAGCTCTCGACCACCTCGATAGGTACTACAAAAAATTCCAAGGCAAAAAAGGCATTGGAGAAGCTTCCATTAACTCTCAAGTACAAGAAAGGTGGGATAATTATGGGATCCTTAATTGAATCCACCCTGAGAGAGGTCATAGATATAGATTTTGGCACCTGGACCAAATTGAAAAGCCTCATCTAGGTAATCCACCAACAATGATGAGCTAATGAATTGATATCAGTCAACTTAGCGACATCCAGAATCATTCAAGCAACTAGTTTTCCTCACTCAGTACAGGCACTAAAGCTAATATTGCTCCTAGTAAAAAATTACAATCTAACCACTACAGCTTGTATGTCATCTTCGCCTGATGCCCAGGGTTATGCAATGCACATCGCTTCCCTAGACCATGATACCAACACTACATGGTGGCGTATCCTGTTCTTCCTGGATGATATTGTTCTCACCCGAGAAACTTTAGTGGACTAATTTAGAGAAGCTAGAGATTTAGCTCGATGCCACCTCGACACAAAATGGCTAAAGAGCTCACACTGGGATTATAGGAAGATGAGGATGGATATACCTCGCTCCAACTTCAAGGAGCCCATCCAAACATGAATCATATTATTCTGTAGGATCTTTAGGGAACCACATGCCCGAGAGTTCACCCCGTGGATGTATTATTTTCTATATTGTATGACTACCAACAAGTCACCCTTTGACTGGGTGGATATTATTTCCAACCATATGCACGCCCAGATGAGAAAGGTTGAAGAAGATTCCAAGTTTTACATGACCTACTATGTCCCATGGTCCCTAGCTCAACAACACATAGGAATCTGAGGATTGAGCACAATCGACGTTCTCGGGACCGAGAGCACACAAGCAACCCCATGGGATCACTTTCCCCAGATCTAGTGGGATGAAAGTTTCCCTAATTTTTGTAGAGTAAATGACACCTTCATTTTCCATGGGATCAAGGCGCTCACCAAGGATGTAGGGTTCATAATGTCTCAGAAAGCCATGGCCCTGCTAAGCCCATGGGGTGCTATTTCATCTAGTTTGCACATCACACATACATTTGGGCGACTAGGTTTTCTGGGAACCCACTTCTGTTGCCTAAGAATTGTGGGGACGTAATCATTTTGTTAGAATTTTGTAGGCAGATTCTGGAGGTGCACGCCCTAATGACCACCAAAAAGATAACCTCTGTCTCCTTCCCATTTGTGTGCAATAAATACACCTGCTCCCTTGGTGCACCCTGAGAAATAGAGAATGAACTAGTAGTTTGAGCTTGGCTAAATTTTCACCCAATAGCCAAGATTATGACCTGTATGGCCAATTAGAGAAGGTGATGCCCCAAGATCCAAACCCCATGCACCACACATAGAATATTTTTGGGTAGATTGCCAAGATGACTTTGACATCTGGAATCAACATTACTCAAGGATCCCAAAATGAATAATGGGTCAGCTTGACCTTCAGACCTTCCCAAAGAATTTCTCAAATAACTGGTCCCTTGAAGACCTTGAGTATAAAGAAACATGTATTGACAAGATGGACCTCCCTTCGGTGGATTGGGAAATGCCAAAATTTTTGACCATGTAGGCCATTTCAAAGACGATAATTGAACACAACCACACATATTTTGTGAAGGTTTTCCTGAAGAGTGTCCAATGGGACAATCAATTTTTGGAATCATTAGGTTTAGGACCCAGCTGATGAAACAATCCAAAGCCCAAGAGAAAGAGAAGGTTGGAATACCCCTTCAAGCCCCAGATCCCATTTTGGCCCCCTGAAGAAGTGGTTGGACACGAAGTTAGAGAATTCCTGGAAGCTTCTAGATGCATCTAACTCCAAGGTGACATTTGGTCTTGGAGCTACTTTGGTAGGCTCCTATCCCCCACCAAGTGCATCCCCCTCCTTGACTATTCTTCTTGGCATTCCTATCAACGAGGAGACTGAAGAAGCAACATCGGTCACAGATGGATGAGCTTCGCTCAAGAAAATAAAGAAGTAGAAAGAAGATAGACCCCCAAAAAATAGGGACCCAAGCCAAAAACTCATAGGCGTGACTAAGGTTGAAGTTTTGTCCTCCTCCTATGATAAGAAAAACCTCCAATAGGATCCCCTAGAGCTCTCCCAGGTTGACGTTGATGAATTTTTCTAAATCGATGATCTGGGGGACTACATGAGATGGTGGAGAAGGTAGTAGATGAGATAGAAAATCAAGAAGTGGATACCTCCCAGGAGGAAGAGAGATAGAAAAGGAGACACAAAAGATAGCCCAAGAAAGAAGAGGAACTCTGGCAGAAAGAGGCTGAGAGAAAGGCATCAGAAGAAAAGGAACAAGAGGATAAGTGGGCTGAGGAGCAACTACTGGCAATAGGGGAAACTATACCTACATGAACAACTGTACCCCTGGA
Organism: Thuja plicata; assembly: GCA_018584345.1. Lineage (NCBI taxonomy): Eukaryota > Viridiplantae > Streptophyta > Pinopsida > Cupressales > Cupressaceae > Thuja > Thuja plicata. Next base: position 308,803 of record MU227949.1, on the reverse strand, counting down.
CACCATTTTCCAAATCCCAACATGTAACCAAGGCCAATCACTGCCCTGAGACACACAGATAGGTGAATCCATCACTACTCTTCAACATTTGGACTTGAACGTGCCAGCTCAACAACCACCACCTTTCTACCCACCAATAGAGAACATCTCAAGAGACGATACAAAGGTAGATAAAGGAAGTGGAAGTGATCATCCTAACAATACTAGTAAGGATACATCAATGTAGGATCCTAAGAAAAACTCCATGGACATTTCAAGTTTTGGGGATAATAGTGGGCAGATCGGTGGGACCACTGCAATGGTTGGTGGAATCCTGGATAAAGAAAGCTCTGAAAGCTATAGTGGCCCCATTATCACTAGCCGAGATGTTGGTAGAGGGACAGACAACAAAGAAGCCCAAAAGGGCTTGTACCCTCCATACTACTTGGAGGGATCTAGATGGAAATGTGGTAGCAGTAGTGGTGGCCCCACCGGCCAATAAAGATGAGTCCAAGGTAGCTGCTGAGGATTACACAATTACATAGGTCCCTCTGGGAAAAAGGGACTAGAAAGAAGAGATGGACCTCTTAGATGAGGAAAATCGAGCCATTCATGCTTGATATGAGAAATAGTCCCAGAGGGTGAAGGATCTGAAAAAAATAAACACAAATCTCCTCGGGCTCTTGACAGAGTTGACACACCCCCTCTCCTCCATAACACCTAGACTATCCATGTCCAGAATGCCGCTCCCAAAGGGAGATATTGATGCGCTAAGGAAAAATAAATCATTTGCTGTCGACAAATGGATAGATGAACAAATTGGAGCAATAAGGAGCTTCATGTTTGAGACCCTCCCTGGTTTCTTCCATGCACATGACATCATAAATGAATTAAAGGTCATCATTCCCCAGTGGCAAGAAGAAACAAAAAATTATGAAGGGTGGAGGGATAACTTGGGAGAAATCGACAACCTCGAGGAGGAAGGTCTGGCAGAGACGAACATCCTAGGGGATGAAACATATGGTTTCCCCAAGACCTAGTACTCAAGACTTACATTCACAATCAAGGTGAGAAAGAAACTGGTAAGGGTCTTGGAGGAACACCTTTTTGTGGTCTAGGCTTCAATGGACCAATTTTCTTTATTTATGAAGGAGATTACTTTGGATGATTCACTCATCCTCAGGACTTATACTTCCATCGATACCATACTCAGTAAATTTGATGAATTGGCCGAGGCACAATTCTAGCCCTCCAAAGATTTTGATTGCACCATAATGGTGTGAATCTCCGAGATGGTACTCAAGTCCCACAATCCTGCCAAGGTGGCCTTAGAGTTAAAAGAAAAATTTAGGGATGCCAGTGATCATCATGAGAACGCCATTGATTGATAGGATTGTCTGAACGAAGTGGAGGAGGAGGGTGTACTCCTTATTTTGGAGGCATATCAAAATTTCAAAGATCAATAATTTTCCCAGACTCTGAGAATATATCTCCTCAAAAGGATTTGGTTAACGTGATTCTTTATTCTTTGAGCATAAGCTCCCAGAGCCCAGAATTCTAGGTTCTAGTTTTGTATTCTTTAGAGTGGTCTCTGTTGCTGGCTCCTCTAGAGCTGACGGATCACTATCCAATATTTATTGTCAGAGGTGGGGATGGTACTTTGCGGCCTGATGGTGATAGAGGAAGGAATGTTTATTATAGATGTCTCCCAGTTCCCAAGGCACCACTCCAACATTTAATACCTAGCATACATGAATGGTACTCAAAGACCGGGAGCTAGAAATGCATTTATGTGGGGTATGGCCTAAGTCATCTGAGATGTACCATCACATCTGCAAGTACAAGGGAACTCTTGCCGACAAAAAATTTCCTAGACCCTTCTCTTTCCATCTTTATTCTCAAATGCTTGTATATAATAAGGTAATTGTGACAGCACAAGTAGTACCGATTGTAAATATTGTAATTTAATGTATGTAAGTGGGCTATATAGGTTAGAGCCCTGATGCAGATAGTCTTTGTCTATAAATAATAATTCAGATGCTATTTCAAGGGTCGGTGAATTGATGATTTTCTTGTCGATAAGTGATTACTAGCTTGGTGTTCTTAAGTTTAGTTATTTTGCTTAGTTTTCAGTAGATTAATCCTCCCTTGGTGCCATGAATGTAATCACCAGTGATACTAGATTTATGAAGTTAACAAAGGAATGAGAAACCTCTCTTAGCACCACACTTCGTGTTGTTTCTGGTTCTGGAGTTAGTGAATGCTTTCATGTTGTATGCTTCCTTGTGTCCTCTGGTCCAGTTCTTTATTGATTAGATAAAATACTTTAGTCTGCTACTGAGGTATGTTTGATTGATAATCATGTATGCATTCAGTATTTTTTGTTAGTCCTTTATTTGAAGCTTTGTTTATATTTTTAGAAATTTATAATATGACTATAGATAGATGATTATTCTAACCTCGACCTGGCTTTTTCATAATTTCTTTGTCAAACTAAACATGCTTGTAGGAAACCCCCATGTCTTTTGAAGTTCCTAGAAGGTTGATGAGTTAAAACCAAATATCCCCTCAATATAAACAGTCACTTGTCCAACTAAGCTACCCCTGCACTATCGTGACCCAACTACCAGGTGCTTGGAGGCCAGAAGAGCCCGCTCTTTGGTAAACCTCTTTAGATGAATTTTGTCGGTATCTCGGTACCTGGTGACTACTCTCTCCCTATTGGTGAGGCCATCACAAAGTCTCAAGAAACTAGCACTAGAAGGAGGGCACGAGCACATCCTCCCTAGAAAAATTTGATACTACACCTCTTGAAGGTTCCCCAAGTAGTAGTTTTAGAAACCAAGCTTTCCATAGGTTAGGGTCATTCTCACCTTTGCATTTTGAAAGAATACTTCGGTCAACCCCAAGCCATGGAGAGTTTTCTGAACTCAGACCCCCAGTCTGAGGAAAAGGGACTTATCAGAAGAAACAACCCTTAAATTTCTTGTTGGGCCTTGCAACCTTCAGAGAGTCTCGATTCCCCAACCCACCCCAGGGACCAATACTAGTCTTCCAAATCTAACGGTCCCAATGGTTGCATACTTTAACAACACTCACTCCCCAATGGGATAATTCCCTAACGCAGTTTATGATCTTCCTTCACATCCAGAGAAGATCTATCCAAGATATGAGCACATAGGTCCCCAGACTACAAAAGAGAATATGAAAGCTTACAAGGATGTCATAAACATGCATTGTATCCAACACAAAGACGTGGTGAGAAGGATGTTCCCTATATCCCTTAGGGAAAGCAAGTTAAACTAGTATTTAAACTTGTGCACTAACTCCATCAATAGCTAATAGGACATGGAAGAAACCTTCTTGGAAGCATTCCGTGTCCACGTGGATCCCACTTAGTCTCATAGCCAGTTTATTTCTATTAGGAAGGAACCCAATGAACCTCTATCAACCTTCAATTACCAGTTTCAAAGAGCCCTAAAATGATGCATGGGCCCTTTCATCCCATCCACCAAAGTGACTATCTAGACTTACCTCAATGCTATGGACCCATTCATTATGACTCTCCTTTGGAGAACCACCATCACCAATGAAATGGACACCCTGTGAAGGTTTACAACCTCATCACAGAATTGTCCTGAAATATGAGAAAGGCTCCTGGCGGTATCAAACAAAGTGTTTCATATAATATGCAGCTTGAGAGAAGTGTCCACTCAGGAGGGTACAACCCCAACATGGCAATGGACACCCCAATGATGAATCTAGTGCCCCGATATATCTACCCCACCCATGACCAAACTCCCCCAGGCCCAGAATATTCACCCTTGTCACAACTATAGAAACCAACACCTCAACCTTCCGGAGTGCCCTTCTTTTAGGTGTTTGTGTCTGGAGGATTACTTTCCACAACTCTGGGTGTGACTGTTGCTAACCCGCTAGTACAACCATCACATTGTGACCCAACTACCTAGCTGTCCACTGAGGTTGAATCCATTTGGTGAAAGGTGTCCTCCCTCACTATTGACATGAGACAACTGAAGATGGGACCTTATACGTCCCATAATTCCAACCCCTCCTAGGGAGGGAATATCTTCTCTGAACAATGGGGTTCTAATAACTCCAAGTCCCAAAATTATCACAACAATAATGGAAATGGAAATGATCGACCAAAAAACTAGCAATGGAATAATACTCTGAACAACTGGGGTGTTCCCCCAAACCAATCTAGAATTAAAGGGGGTGCAGGTCCTAGCCACTCCACACAACTTGCTGAATTTCACCCCTTGACTTCACTACTAAATTTGGGGCCAAATTTTCACGACAACTTCCGACAAATGATTTTTTTTTGTGATTTTGGGTTTTTTTTTGTAATAGTCCCCGATGGTGTTAGAATTCTAATAGGTTTTAAATAGACCATCAAAATTCTGACAGTTGAGGGCTATACATTAAAAAAAAAGTTAAAAGACCAAATCATTTTTTTTTTTTTTTATGCCAAAGAGATCAGAAAAGGAGTGGGAGGAAGCGAATTTGAGGTCAAAGCTACACACGAAGACAATGTAACTGGCTGGGGTGTAGTGTCTTGTAGCTCCGCTTTCTTCATTTTTGATCTATGATTCATTTCGAAGGTATGTGATTTGTAGACATTAGGGTTTATTTTTTAGCAGTGAATGTTAATAATTGCAATGATTATGATATGTCCATTGCTTTTCACCCAATGTTCATTTCCTTCATTCTTTCATGTATTTAGTTATAAACCCATTCCCTCTAATCTATATTTTTTCTCAAAGCATTAACATTTCTATCTGCCCATGAAAATATAGGAAAATGCCCTATTATAGTTTAGGAAGAAAAAGCAAAAAACAAACTGAAAGGTCTAAGCATGGAACTGCTACATTGATCCCTTGTTACGTGTATGAACAATTCCATGTATGATTGATTGCTCATAGCAATTTTGATTTCTGGTGTGTCCAGTTTTGACAAGCTATCCCTCGCAAGAAGCAACTAGTTTTCATTCCCATGGTGCGAGATCGATTGACAAGGACTTGTTGGAATGAATGTTCAATACCGACATAGATTCTTATCAGTCATGGGAGCTTAGGATTGATATCTATCTACCTTTGACTGAAGCTATGCCCTCTAATCTGATCATGGTAGTGTTTCTTTTTGTTCTCTTTGAAAGGAACCCTTGGTGATTTATTTTTAATCAATACTCTTTGTATTTCATTCACTTAATATTGGAAAAGATATGTATAAAAGGTATACAAACTTGAGAGAATCGCTCAAAATGTCTATAGCATTGTTATCATGGTCAACATTAGTGTTTTCCATTGTCAAGAATGATTTTTTAAACACCATCCATTCATATTGTTTTAATAATTTTTTATCAGTGTTTCTTTATTGATTTATTTAGCTAAGATAGTCAACATCTTGATACACATGAAATTATTGATTTTTAAATTTATGATTCATATCACTTTCATCTTGTTTTCTTTTAGACTTGTTGGGATATGCTTCTATACTTTATTTCCTTCTTATTGTATATCATGGATTAATCTTATTGAGGGTCACTTCATTTTTATTTCAATGTCTTTCAACATATTATATGCTATTAATCTCAGAGTTTTGACTCTCCACCATGCTTAATCTCATACAAATACTCGCTTTCTACTTTTGTCCATAGTTGGGTCTTTGTCATTGCATTTCATTCACTATTCTTAGGCTTCTTCATAATATATTCTTCATGGACTTGTCAAAACATTCCATGATAATACTATACCTTATTGGCACATTGTAGCTCCTACACCAATGTTATTCATGCATTGCCACTCTTCTTTCCTTTTCAACCATTGCTTTGACTCATGTTATTCAAGGATTTCTACATGGTCACTTCATTGATGCATTGTTT
>MU227949.1:263612-302869 GCA_018584345.1 Thuja plicata | reverse complement strand
TGACATTAGTCATTGTAGCCTCTTCTTCTACCATATCTATTTCTCCATGGGACCCTATTGATTGGGATACTTCTATTAATTGACAGATCTAGATACCCTTTTGTCTTTGAGCCATTAAATGTCGTTGAACATTGTCTTGTTTGCTACAAATAGCTTCCTTTCAATATTCAACCAAGACTACTGTGTGTGTATGTATGTATATGTATGAGTGTATGTATGCATATGTATATATGCAGCAATAAATAAGTTCTATTGAATTTGTTATTTTGTGTGGGAATTAATATGATGGGTTAGTTCTTTTTGTATTCCTAAAAAAATTGGTCTCAAATCTAAAAATTACCAAGATATCACTTGGAATGCTGGGATAAATCTCTAAATTTAGCTTCACATTGTAGCCTATGTTCAAATGCTCATTTTTATCCAGTGTCAATGATGATAATAAACTTAAAAAAGCTGAGAGTTTTCTTACAAAAAATGAATATTTCCATCCTCTTTCCATTTCCACCTCCATTATTTTTCTTCTTCATGTAGGGACTTGGAGCATTTGTCAGCAACCATTAGATTCTATATATTTTCAAGCTTAGAACTAATCTCCTTGTTCTATGTGAAAATGCCACCAAAAGTAGATATATTCTATCCTTTAACCTTCTTTTTTATTATGTTTTGCTTCTGAGAGACTTACATAGTTGACCCTTGGATAGGGGTATTCTACTAGCTTTGGAGACATGCTTGCTCCATAAATATCTACATTTTTATATCTTATGGTCATTTTTGGTGAAAAATGTGGTCATTGTTGTACAATTCAAAGTCATTTTTACAAGTTCATGACCATTTTGCTTAAAATCTTACTCATTTTTGTTCTTTCAATAGTCAATTTGTATTATATTAGGCATTAGCCCATCCCATTCAATATTCTAATAAAATGATATATCAATGCAGTTTTGTTTTTTTTGTGAACTTTTTGACTTGTTGCTTGACTAGGTAGTTATATGTTCTAAAATTTGTGATCATTCTAACTGATCATTTAGTTAACACATAGTTGTTTATAACATTTTCTTTTCTCTCAAAATAAAAGCATTAAACAATTAAATCATATTCCTTTGGATACCAACGAAGGACAACTTCTCATCCTTGTACTAACTACTTCATAGTACTAAACAAAATACTTTTATGCATTCTTTGCCATACCTCCACTTTGTATTGGGTCGTAGGAAGGAGATCCAGTGTTCCTATTTTACCAAGCAAAAATACAGGGCTTTGAGTTCAATAGATGATGATTATGATGATTGAGATTTGAAAATATTCATTTGATGATGATTATGAAGAATATTTGAAAATGTTCATTTGATGATGATTATGAAGAAGATTTGAAAATGTTGCACCAATCTGAATTGGATCAAACATCATTTTCAAGTCTTCTTCATTAATCACCATCAACCATTTTCCAAGAGAAACACCTTTCTCTATATGAATCTTGGTTTATATTTCTGTGTAATCTAGATGCAAAATGATTCCATGAAGTTTACCATTTATACAAATTTTGGTAAGAATTTAATTTAATATTGGAAAAATGGTTATAATTTACTACTTGGTTATATTTGTGTGAACTTATGTCTATGTAAGCAAGTACATGTTTAATATTTAATATGGGTTGGGTGAGTGGGTTGTCTTTATATTGAGTCTTTCTAAGGAGTGCATATGTGAAGCATGACTATCTAGTAGAGACTCTCAGTGTTTCAATCTATCTCCTTGTTTTAAGACGAGCTGTGCCTATGACTATCATGTTTAGTCTTGACTCCATTTCAAACTTTAGTTCCAATTTTAGCTTGACTCCAATAACCTCTATAGTAGGAAAATTCCACTTTTATGTTTTAGTTACGGGTGCTTTTTTTACTTTATAGATATGGGAGCTGAATGGTCCTTGCGAAACCACATGTTAGCAACTGAAGCTTTGAAAATCCTGTCAATTCATTTCCATCAGTAGGTCCACTGATTCTTTGGCTATTTTTGTAATACCTCTATATGCCATTGTGCATAACTAACATTTTACACATCCTGACTTAACAAACAAGGTATTCATTACTTTCCACCCGCCGGCCTCTGAATGGTTTCTTCAATCATATACTTTTAAAGGCACAGACTGAATCCTACATGGCTTTACTAAGCTTACATAAGTAACATTCCCTTCTCTGTGTGGTTCCACAAGGCTTCATACTATGTTTTTGGAAGAAAAATGTATGCCCATGTGGCTCTGACATCTCAATCATTAGTTTTTGTGTTACTGCAATATATCCTTCTGGCATCAAAACCACAAGCCAAAACCAATGATGCACACTATACAAAGCCAAACACAATAGTTGATTTGCTGTACAAACAACTAAAAGAAAACAAAAGAAAGGAAAATGGTTTGGAATGGTACAAGATTGCTCAGTCCCTAGGATGCTTTTGCATATGTAGTATCTTGGGACAAAAAATATCATTTTAATGAAAAGGCCAAAGAAAATCCTATCTTATAGTGTTCCTTAGTCTTGATTGAGGATGACAGGCACATGGTTGCTAAACCAGACTTGCATAGTGTAGTTGGATTAAAAAAAGCATTTGAAATTTGGAGCAAGAAGTAGAATACATTGAAATTAATTGCTATGAATAAACAAACCTTGAATAGACTACATTGAAATCAATGCAATAAGGCCATGTCAAGGCCATAGTTAGTATTTTATGTTTGTTTAATGCAATTGGTTACCTCTGGATCTGAATTTTTTGATACTCCTATGATCTTTCTCAACAAGTATTTTATTCTATTATTGTTTTTTGAATAACATATTGGGTAAATACAAAAATATGTACTTCTACAGGACAGTCATTACAAAATTGAAGCATCAAACAAGACTTGATCAAGTTGCAAGTGGAACGTGCACTGGAATAGTATGTAATGTAGAATAAAAAAGTAAGTAATCTATCGTGTCTACATTTTTTTATTTAGTAAGGGTCATTAATTATTTTTTTTATTGTCCTAAAAGGAAAAATTGTAATAGTCCTAACTCACAAAGATTTTGTATTCAAAGATGATACTTGATATATATAATACAATGGTATGTAGTATAATCTATACATTTGTGAGATGTGATTAATTCTAGTTATATGATGTTTTGGGATTAAATTGGTGTGTTTGTGTACTTTATCCATTTTAAACTAACCTATGACTTCAAAGGAGGAATTATGAAATATAGTTGTAGGTAGTTATCTCTTCTATAATGATGGATGAGTCAAAGGTAATGATCAATGATGTTGCTGCTATTAGATCATACATTAATACACTTACTGTTTTAAATTTGAGATCGGGCATCATGCAATGTTATTGTTGTCATTGCATGCTTGTTGCTATTGTGAACCATATCTTGTTTTATATGTTGTTTATTTAATTGAGACCGTGAACTTGGCATTTGTAATGTATTTCTTGTTATTGGATCAATGTATTTTTCCCACTTATTCATTATGTTGGCATACTTATTTGTTATTTTCATTATTGTTACTTTGTTTTAGGTCTTCTCAATGGATATAACATTTGGTATTGAATGTTTTCATTTGGAGTCCTTGGAAGAACAGTGCTCAAGATTATTTAATGTCTATGATGATGACATAAAACATGCTATTATCTACCTTCTGAAACATAATATTGTTGGCTCGCATGTACACGATGGGGTGATATATAAACTAGTTTTTTCTACTCTCTTTGAAGTTACTAGTCGGTTAGAATGGGTCTTGAAGGTGGTTAAGCATGTGGTTGTTTCAGACAATTTGGAAAAAGTTGCGTAGGGGATTCAAACCATTAATCCAAACATTATTTCTGGGAGGCTTGGCTCAATTTTTGATAATGGAGCTGGCTTTGAAAATAAAATGGTGGAGGCGTGGGAGGTATTCAAGCTATTTTGCGCTAATGATGACTACGCTACTATGAGTATCTTCCATGGTCACAATGAAGATTTTTCACTTTTGACGATTGGTATGTTATGATGGACTACTTCTTTGGAGTTGGTATTTTTGTCAAAAAACTAGGTCATCTTTAGATCAAACGTAGACATGATGTCTAGAATACTCTTCTTTGTAAATGTTTTTGTTGATACATACTTAGATATCACTTATTTGTAAAATGGTGGCTCCATTATATCTTCTTTGAGATTACTGTCCTACATTGTAATAGAAGTATTTTACTGTATTTGTAACAATGGTTTTGTATAATTATTGCTCTTTCTTACCATTGTCGACTACTAATCATTGGTTTCTCTTTCTCTCTTGGAAATGCTTTTCAGGTAGAAACAGTAGGATAACATCTATGTTTATTGAAGACTCTTTATCAAAAGGGGATCAATGTCCTTTATCTTCAATCATATAAGGGTTGCAGAAGGTTTCTTTGCATCCATTGGGTATAGAAATTGAGTGGTATACCCAAACGATGCAAAGCATCTTCTACACCCTCGATTCCAATGAAGAGAGAAATGCCATTGATACCCTTTGGATAAAGAGGCTTTAGAACATAAATATGATATCCTACCATTACTACCTAAAAAACATTTCCAAGGGATCATAGATGCTCTACCATACTTCCACTTTGTACATTGAAAAAGTACCATATCTCTCTCTTCAAGGGTGGGTTATTCATTACTAACGAGTGTTGTTCCCTACACCCTCAATCAACAACTTGCACACACAACATATAAAAAATGTACAACCTTCCCCTGTATATAAGAGCTGATTAGAGAAGACATATGCACAGTTGATGACCATGCAGATTTGCCTAAGCACTACTGGGAACTTACCCGTCAACAAATGTACTATTGTAATATTTTTTTTTGCAATTTTTTTTGGAAATTTTATGAATGCTATGAGAATATTTAGAGGATTTAGTAAATTTTATAATGGAATGAAGTGAAAAGATAGTTTAGTTTTTTCTCCAATAGAACTTACGCTACTATTTTTATTTTGCAATGATTTTTTCTTTCAAGATCAAACAACATAGCTTGCTATAAAATCTATACTTAATTTGGAGTACAAGTATAAAATCTAAATTGAGTATCATCCAAAGATTTGAAGGTACCATCACAAACTCAATCTTATATGATTATATTATCTTGTTATTTTCTGAGATTACATCTATGTTCTATATTCCCCTAAGTTGCCTCCATTTTTTGTTCCCTACACCCTCAAAAAAATTAGATAGGCATATTTGTCATTTTAAGATCAAAGATAAAGGCCCCCTTTTTATCCGCACGTATGCGCACGCGCGCGCGCACACACACACACACATACACACACACACACACACAACCTTCACCATGCATATTTTCCTAAGCACTACTGGGACCTTACCCTGCAACAAATGTACATATGTAGGTACCCGAAACCCTTTCAGGAGCATCCAACACAGTCTCATAGATCGACAGGTATAATTCAATACACCCTATAGAGATTAATGTATTTCAAAATTTGCAAAATATATCACATTACTTACTATCTCTCAGATTTGATGGAGTGTAGGTAGAAACAAATAGGTATTTGTCAGATGTGTCTTCCTCGAGTGAAGGAAATATAGGAATGGAAGAAGAAAGTGAGTCATGTAGTATGTCTGAATTAGGAAGATCAACTAGAGGTAAAAAGACTAGAAGGAAATTCAATAAATGCATGAAATTTTTCCTTGCTCAAGGGGGTCATGTTCTTATGATGATGAGAGCAAAGGCGACATCAAGGTGCCCTTTAGGTACCAATATCTGCAGAAACAATGGGTCCCCAAGGAAATTCCTCCAATAAACACTGATTTTAGTGTTAAAGGCAAGATATATCACATTGCACCATCATCAATACATGGTTTAGGCCTATTTTCCATGGATGTCATAAAGGTCTCTTACAAAAAAGTTGTTGAATTGATGGAGTATGTTGGACCTTGTTACGATTACAAAATTTAAATGCGAATTGTTCAATATAAAAAAAGTATGTGTAGGTATGCACTCTCGGCAAATTATATTCAACAAAAAGATAATGAACAAAGTAAAATAGTGGCTATATACATTGATGGAAGGCCAAAAGCATCAAGGAATATTGTAGGTTTTATAAATAGTAAGCGACCTCTGTCAACTATTAAGCAACCCAATTGCATTTTTGAGGCGTGCGAGGGAAATCATGTATTTGTATGTGCGATAAAATCAATACGTGCAGGGGAAGAGCTGCTTATGGGTTACAATTTGAATCACATAGATACAAATGATGTCACTATGATGGGGGTGCATGTAGGTACTATGTACCATTAAATAATTGAGTTTTTTTGCCAGCCACATCTAGGGAGTCTCCTCACCATCCACCTCATCTCCATCATCATCTTCTAATGAAATTTATTAATCTAGTCCTTTCTAATTATTGGTTAGCTTTAAATAATAACACAGGGCCACAATATGGACCAGCCACATAGAGGGAACAATGTTGATTCTGTAGGCACTTCTTCCCAGCAGGTAAACCTCTTTGTTATTGTACTACAAATTAGACAGAAGAAAAATGTTAAATAGTGTTTTTTATTATGTTCTTTTCATCACTGTTTCAGATTAATTCTAATAGTGTTAGTAATATTGTTGTCATAGATAGGTGGTCAATAGAGCAAGGGAAAGGAACCCACAATCCCTCTGGAGGAGTCCTTTGACGAGGATCTAGATGTTGATTTCAGTATTTGTGATGACCTATCCTCTGCAATTAAAAAATGCCTCTAAAGAATTTTACAAAGAGTGGCTCAATTGGCATCTATATTCCCTCTGACTCATGAGTCACAAAAGAGGGCAATTGCATTGATGCACCAATCTAGAGTAAGTATTAATGTAATTTTTAATTATAACAAAAGTTCAATAATAGTTTTTTATACTAGTCTTTTATGTCATTAAAAAATAAGCGGATGTGTTGCTTTTACAACTTTTTTGTGTAGTTTTGAGACTCCTGGCCATGATGAGGGTACTGTAGGTGGTTTAAGTAAATCACATGTTGGACTATCTTTTTTTTACACTCTAACAATATTGTCCATGCTAATCACTACTTTTATTATGCTCTAACAATCTTATTCTTCACCACCTGTCAATGATCATTTACTATCGCCACCTCATATGATGACAGGCTTAGTTGTATTGCCTACTGCAATGTCAGCAACATGTAGCATGGCCAAAGATGCCATGTCACCACATACTCGTACATAGATTTTATTTTCTCTGTCATTATATATTGTTTATTTCCCTTGAAGTATTCTTTCTTAGGGGCATTTAGTAATGGATTCAATTTATGCAACATGAGATGCATCACATGATGATGATGAATTTCCTGGATGTACTCATATTCCTAGTACAGGAATGATGAAGGATTGCATATTGCTTGTGAGTGACGAAGAAGGAGTTCCCTTGAAAGTAGAAAAACTTCCAGGTACTTTGAAGATTGGACCTTTCTTTTACTATACAATCATATGTTAATTACACATTGCATTCAATATGAGAAGCTTACATCTATTGTATTCTTATTTTATACTAATATATCCTTTGACTAATGATCCCATGATTATTTTGCATGGAATTGTGTTTTTTATGATAAACTTAATGATGAGTGTTTACAGATATTCAGGCCCACCATCTGTACATGGTGGAACATCATATCTGAACTAAAACCCCAATCCACTATTTTGATTTCATATCATTTCTAGGATAGTTATCATTACATCCATTTCTCAAACTATATTAAAGGTAAGTTCACTTCATTTTTGAATCTAACAGTGTTTTTTTTTCTTAAAAGGTGGAAATTCCAAGATATAAGTTAAAGGATGCTCTCGTAGAGAGTATGACAAACTTATTTGGACATCGTGTATTTGAGAAGAATAGGATCCTTCAGAAAGTTGGGTTATGTTTGAGGTATATTAGGGACCAGTACAGGTGTACATTATAAAAAAAACCAAAGTACGAGCGCCCCCTTTGCATTCCTAATTTAGAGTGGCAACGTCTTATTATGGATGCAAATGAGAAATAAAAAATAAAAAAAGGAATTACACCACTAGACAACAAAAGAAAGTATGTGATACTGTTAAGAATGTAATTGTGTACTAAATACTCTTCATATTTATATGAACTAACATATTTCAATCTCTTCATAGATTGCCTGACACATCAAAGGCAACAAAGGCAAGACTACAAAAGCACAAGAAACACAAGCTAGGCTCTGGTGGTTATTCCAAACTTGCTGTATGAGTTGTAAGTGTTAATATTATCAAATTTATATGAGAAAAAATACAATTTGTAGATGCCTTTTAACACAGAAAATAATAATTTGATCTTTATAATATTTATTTATATTTTGCAATATTTTTTGTTTTGATGAAACAATGAAATAAAATTTGATGATACCAAGCAAAAATGCAGGGCATAGAGTTCAATATAAGTCTCACAAAATAGGACAAGAGAATTGGATTCCAACAAGGCTATAAAGCTGTGACAGAAAGCATAAGAAGTGCAAAAGGTTCTACTGATGGATCCGTCTCGGTAAGTAAGCTAAATGATGATTATTTCAAATTTAATTATTTACCAATTAGTTTATTTGATGTTATGTTCCAACATAAAGTGAGTATATTTGTTTTAAGTAAGAAAACAATGATAACATGAATGTGTATGAAATTGGAATGCAGGCTACCAATTCTAGTACACAACCTTTGCGTGATGATGTTGGTTCAGATGTGCATCACAGTGATGGAGGTATACATTTTCTATTCAATTTTTTATATGTAATTATTAATACAAGCTAGTAAACATCTTAAATTGATTGGTTTAGTAATACAAATTTAATTGCAATAGGTGTTTGGATTAATGTAACAATTTGTATTGCAGCTGTAGAGAGTGTAGAGGTTGTTGTTAACGAGCAGGTTGAGGTTGAGGCTGAGGCCAGATAAATTGATCTTTAAGTTGATGATGTGACTAGATCAGATAAAGAGCTATACGATTATGTCCTTTAAAGTACTGAAATACTTGTAACAAATTATAATAAAATGTTTTTAATTTAACCCTTTTATATGTTATTACAGATGGCCCCCTTTTGCATCATTAGAGAACTAGGCCTGCATTGAGATCTGATGACAGAGGAGACATCAATGCTCCTCTTAGCGATTTGTTCTCAAAACTGAGCAAACCAAAGAAAAAAAAAGAAATGATAATGATAGGGGAGACATCTATGCACCTTAATTGATAGTGGCTGATTTTTTATGTGCCAATGAATTTGATTATGTGTTATTGAATGTTCATAAATTTTATAATGTGTTAATGAATGTTACATTTTATTAATGGATGAAATAATGAATGAATGTTACTTAGATGTTAACGGTGAATTTAGAGTGATTTTAGGGGGCGGGGGCGGGGGGGAGGGGGGGGGGTGGGGCCAAATGAGTTTCCACCTTCACGTGGTTGGCCCTGTTTAGTAAAAAATATAAAACTATTCTTGAAACAAAGTGAAGCTCAATAAGGTTGTTCCTTATCTAGGGTCTCAAATGTAGCCTTTATCCCACTCTCAACATTACAAGGCTTCAAGTGGTATTCTGAGATTGGTTTCTCCATCTCCCACTGACATCTTATCTTTCTCCTAAGAACTCTTACCGAGATCTGATACCACTTGATGCAGAGCTTATAGCTTCACTTGTCCTCTAGGACTGAATCTCTCAACTTTTCAGGTAGATCTCTTAATATAGGATTTATGCCTTTGAAAACTATAGACTCTATAGCTTTGAAAATAATTTCTAACTTCAATATAACATCCAAAATTGATGAGTCAAGTTCCTATTTTGGGTTGATTTGGACAATCACTCCCAATGAACCTACTTGGGTACACCAACTATTGGTAAAATAGAAGAGGCTATGCAAAATTAAGCACTGACCATATGGTTATCATGAATGCATTTCTTGTTTATCATGATAACTTAGCAAGTATAATATGCAAAGATGATCTTGATGAAAAAAGTAATAACATTAGATAATTTGATGTAATCATACTTCTTTGGTCTTAATAAAAGTGTTTGTGACCCTCTTTTATGGTCTCGATACCTTCTGGTAGTTACTAGACCTAATTATGACCTTATCTAGGAGTTTGGACCCTAAACACATGATTTTTATGAAGTTTTAGTCCTTTATGAAATTGAGCATTGATCATATGGTTGACTTGACGCTTACAGTCAGTTGAAACAAGGTAGGTTGTGGAGGAATATTGGTACAATATCGACTAATATTCCTTTCATTTTGATACATTTCTTGCTAGGTTCTTTCAATGCGTTGGTCCTCATGAATTCGTCGCTCTTTGCCTTCTAGTTGTGTGAGAACTTGGTATTAAAGATTTAAGGAAATTTTCTTTGTGGTTGATTAATACAAGCACATTCTGGTCAACTAATTTCATTGTAGTTGTTAAGTTTCTAGATTGCTGAAGAAAATTTCTTAGGTCAGAAGTTTAAACAATAATTCTTTGTTAATGTTGTAACAGGAGTTGAAAATAAAGACTAATTCATGTTGTTTATATTTATTATTGTACACATGATTATGAGTTTCATTTCAAAGTATCATATGATATATAAACCATCCAAAACAAGGCTGGGACTGGGTTTAGTTTAGAATTCCTCCTGAATCAGCGCTTCAGGAGGACTACAAAAGAAAATAGTAAGTGAAGAAGGTTTAGTCTCTTTGCTAATCAAGAATGACAGTTTCAGTAGATCAAAATCCCAGCACACCAGCGTCTAATGTAGATTGAGCTTCCTTATTAGAATTCAAATCTCAAATCTAAACTTGGTAAGACAAAATGAAGTTAATGAGAAATAAATCACCATTATAATTCAAGAAACATGAATCTCCATAGTTTACTCTTTTTTCTTCAAAATAGAATTAAATTTTACATTTTTCTTACTAAGATATTAATCACAATTCAAATTTTGGAAGTACATTTATCATTAAGTTCTTGGTCTGCAAATATGAATGAATATTTCACTCTTTCAAAGCATAATTAAAGTAAAGTTTGCAATCTAGAATATAAATATTGGACTTTCACTCTTCCAAACCACAACTATGGTAAAAGTTCTTGAACTAAAAATGAAAATCTTGGGAAGTACAATAACAGTTGAAATTCTCAAACTAGATTATTTAATATTAGCTTTCCACTTTGCAATAAGCACCTACAGGTGTATTCTCCAATTCTACGTTGGACTTACACTCTTCTTTATTTGTGATGAAATTGTAAATTTGTTGGGAAAATAGGGTTTTTGGCCCTTCTTGTCCAATAGAACATGTGTATGAGGAAGGGGCATTATCTGCACTGAACGACATCAATGGTGAGTTATTTAGGCTCTTTATTATGGAAATGTTCTGCACTGTCAACATAAGTTTAGGATTTTATCTGTTGTTTGATTATTTTGTTTCTCTTTGTTTTTCTCAGCCTTTTGATCTTTCTCTCTATCATCATATTCAAGAGAGCGTTGAAATTGTTGCAAGGCTCGTTGGATCATAAATAATTTAATAGCAGCCTCTTTTCAAGATTTATCTATCAAAGAATGGTTTGGGAGATTTGGAGGGCTCACTATTAAACTAAAATTCATAATATCAACACTTCACAATGCATAAATAATTGGGTTTACTGTCCCATAGGCTTCTTTTGTCTTGTGGACGTTGATTGTAGCCATTGTCTTGACCCATAAAACTTGATATTAGCTCTTTCTCATGCCTTTGATAAAACTGATTTTTTTTCCAAATACAACAATGATGCTCCATTTTCTATTGAGTTTGACCTTGATTTAGTTCAAGAAACTCACCTTGTAACATTGGGGCTCTTGACCTTGTGAGAAATCTATTGCCTTTGTACACTTCATATTTCTAATTGACATTTCTCTAAGTTAAATATAAATCTAAACTACTCCCTAACCTATATCCTTGGGTTGTATACATACAATAACAACTCACCCTATGTCAATGAAACTATTCATTGTTGTTATATTCTCAAGTGAACATTATTGGCTGCACTTTTGGTTTCATCTTCTCAAAAATATCGATTTCTTTACTTGTTGATATCTTGTCACGCTGCATTTTCACTTGTCAATTGATGTATTCTCTATTTCTATTTTTACAACCACATGATTTATTCTCCTATGATGTATATTTTTTTCATTGGTTTATTCTTACTGTCCTATGACTATTTCAATGCACTTAAAACAATAACACATCCTCCTTAAAGAAACAATCTGAAATGAAAGAAAGACCTATCTGTCACAAGATATTTCTCAAAACTGTAGTTTGCCCCATGAAAAATGACCTCTTTCATGTATGTAGATTCTTTGACACTATAATGTATCTAGTTTGAAAATAATTTTTTGCTTGAATCTGAAACCAATGCTTTTTGTAAACTATGGATTTCATTACATAGTAACTCTGTAGAGTAACTCTATTTTCTAAATAAAAATATCCCCTTGAATATTTCTCATGTGAAACATCCATATGATAGTTGTTTTAAATCCATTTTACTGAATTGGAAGGTTTTGATACTGGTGATCTGAATGTCCATTACCTCCCTTATAGTTGTATCTCTTCATTGAATATGATTAACAATTTTTGTTATGATATTTATCGCTACAAAACTTTTGGATTAGTAATTGATGCTTTTATACTTGTAGTCCACTGCATTACTTTTTCTTCATGCTTTGTTTGATGTGAATGTCTCTGAATGATATCTATCCCTAGGATGATCTATTGTTCACGCTGCTTATAATTGATGTTCTTCTTCATGAATTTGATACACTTGATAATTGTAGACTCTTTTACTGTGTTCATTCTTTTCCTTAACAGTTTCATCATAAATTCAGAAGATAGAAAAAATCAAACTAGTGTGTTTCACATTGTCCTTCTCCATATAAATATTTTGTTCAAAATTATTGTGATCATCATTCCATGAAATTTAATTTATCATAATGTACCTTTTTATTTTGATTCATATGATTACTACCTTCCTATGATGAAACAAATGTTGAAATAATTAGTTTTTACTTTGTATACTTTCACTGCTCTTTGACATGGTTTCTTAAGGATTCAAACTTTGTTGCAAATATCTTGTAGCTTTCCTTTTGAATATCACATCACTTTATAACATCATTTTTTTTTTCCATTGGATATGAACATTTTTCGTTTATGAAACCATGCTCTTCCTTTCTTAAGAACTGTAGTTATGAATGCTGATAACTGGCCAGTGTAGAGGTAAATGACTATCAAAATAGATGCAAATGATTGTCCCTCTTACATTGTTGATTAATAGTATTAAAAATGTATTCAAGGTCCTACTTCATGCACATGATTTATAATATATATCCCTTGAAGTAACCATTATGCTCCTCCTGCAGACCTTGTAACCATACTTTCTCTCTAAAACAACCTCTCATGACTACTTTCATTAATTGCAAGCCTTTCTCTTATATACAAAAGCCTTATATGCACCTGAAACTTGATTTTAGATCTCTTGGTGGAATCATGACTTTGAACCTTTTCTTATAGCTGTCACAATGTAAAATTACAATAACACTACATAATATGAAGTTGTCCTTTTGAATGAAGATGTTGTTTGCAAAAACTGCACTTCTAGATTGATCACACTTTGCATCTGAAGCTTCTAATTGTGTCATATTAAAAGTGACTTCTGTTGATAAGCTTTGTGAGACATGTCTGATTCTCCTAATGTTGAGCTATGATTGGATATCTCACCCATTTTCTTCAATAATGATGAGCTTAATTGTATTTTGAATATTCCTGTTATGTCTCTTTATAACCTTACCTTGTGCTTACTATTTTATAATGAATGCAGTGATCACAATTGACTCCATTGATTTCTTTCTACAGATGTAATCTATAATTTCAATCTCATACATAAAAATGTATTCTCCATTAAATGTTTGTCGCTTAAATTTGATTCTGTAACAAATCAATGTACTTTTGATTGTCCTCCACATGATTTTTAGAAATATTGGGTTACCCCTTACTCACAAGTAAACTTTGCTGAAATTTTTAGCAGGAATGTGATGATTATATTTGTCTGATTTGATCACTATCTTGATGGCCTTCTCTCCCTAATCTATTACAGTGGTCATCTCTCCTTTCGTAATACATGTTTCTTTCTCAGATGGTCGATACAACACCTTTCATAGCATCTGAAATATGATGCTTCACATTCAGTATCCTCTGTTTGATAATTAGATATGTTGTCCTTAGTACTTCATTTTTCAATCTACATCAAGATGTGTAAAGTTGGAAGGTTTCATATTAGAATAACATGTCTCTTCAACAACTTGATGTTTATTTCAAGAGTTTGTCCTCAATCAATGCCTCCTATTCACTTCATGTAGATTTGGACATTTTCCAAAGAAATGAGTTTTCATGTTGTGCCACCTCTTATAATTCTGATAGCGAATTTGCTTTCCTTTTGGCATTACTCCAGACAATGATTACGATTAATTTTTATTTTTAATCATTGTTTATGGAACACTGTGATCAACACTCTCACAAAAAGGTGTAATAATAATCTAAACTTAATCTAAGCAATAGGAAGTTGAATGAAATGTAGCCAGTGCCTTTGTGGTCTTCATAGGGGAAAAATCAATGGAGAATATTTTTTTGGGGATAGACATGGAAATTATCTTGTACATCACTAGTTTGAAACCTCTAAAGGCCTTGGGGAGATCAACTTCAATGTTAGAAAATTATATGGAAATAATGAACACGTTAGATTGTTCTGATGGTCTTGCTTCTCTCTACAAGATTGGTTAGATGAAACAATCATGTCCTCTTTTTCAAATAATAAATGCCTCTGATGTAATTAATTGTCAATTGATATTAAATATCTTTTAGTTGTCATTTGATCATATTTGTGTTCAATTATTAATTAACAATTTATATTAATTATCTTTTAATTATCATTAGAGTTGCTAAATGTGTGACAACTAGAACCATCTTTTGTTTATATTAAGTTTATCTACACCCTTAAGGAGTGACCTAATTAACTAATGTGTGGACTGCAATAGTTTCACCTACAAGTATCTGATCCCACTGTAATAATAAATGGCATCCTATTCTGCACCTCTTACAAGTTTTAGGTTCCATTCTCCAAATCACCATGAAAGTTTTCTTCACATCTGTTTGCTCAATCTCAAGGTCAATAGTTGTCACAATAGACAATAAGAATCACCTGGATGAAAAATCCTACCAATCATAAAAGAAACCTATCATAATCAATTCCCTTGTGATTCTCAACACTACCATCAGAACAAATCTTCCTTTGGACAACCAACCAACAAGTTTAAAAATACCTTTAGACTATAGCTTCTTACCTAATGAATATATTTCCTTCCTTAATTTTTGCTATAGATTCTTACCTAATAAATAGGTTTCCTTCCTCAATTCTCAAAATTTCAATCTTGGTTCATTATTATCTGTATCATGTCTTCATGTATTGGATAAATGTCATCCAAATCTTCTTTCATATATTTCATTATTAAATCATCTGTACAAATGGGTTTATCATCGCCATTATTAAATAGTTAAAGGTAATTTTTTAATAGTTGTTTATCATTTCAAATATATAAATATAGGTAACTTAACTATTTGAACTTGTTTTTAGAAAATTGATAAGTTTTGGATATAATCTTATTTATTTTATCTGAATTGTTTCTTAATATTTTCTTATGTTCCATACTTTGAGTATTTCTATTTTATTCGTACATTGATGAGAATCAATTATCGAGAGTTTTTAGATTCTAAGAAGACGTATATTTAGTGGAGGCCAGAAGGGATATTTGTGGAGATTTTTTAGAAGTCTAAAAT
The DNA here is from genome assembly GCA_018584345.1 of Thuja plicata. Classification (NCBI taxonomy): domain Eukaryota; kingdom Viridiplantae; phylum Streptophyta; class Pinopsida; order Cupressales; family Cupressaceae; genus Thuja; species Thuja plicata. The sequence continues at coordinate 286,985 of MU227949.1, read as the reverse complement.
TCTAGAGAATATCTTCTTTACTGTTGAGGTGGGAAAAAAGTGAGGAAGAGGGTTTCCAGATTGAGTACCAGTGCAGAGATGATGATTCAATAACCTACTTCTATAAAACCTTCACAAATATTCCTTCTTTGGCCTCCACTCATACCTCTTCTTAGAATATGGACTAAAGATATCAAAGCTCAAGAGACCATAATAGTTGGTCTCCGTCTTTGGTCCATATGATTGAGGAAATGTTTTATATTTTGTTAGCTCATCAAATGCGGGGATCTAAAAGAATTTAATAGATGCTATTTTCATGGATAACATACATTATTTAAGTTGACATTGCATGAATTTATCTACTTCATGCACATTTAGACTACGAGGACAGCGAGAATGAAGCATCCCCTCCCTGTGGCCTGAGCAATGTAGGCCACGGGAGGAGATATTTCTTTATTTCTGTCCTTTTAGTCTACAAGTGTGTGAAGTAAATAAATTTGTGCAACGCCAACTTAAATAATATGTTATCATGAAAATAATCCCCGTATTTGATGAGATAATGAAATTTAAAATTTTTTGCCAGTAATATGGACCAAAGACAAAGAATCTCTATGATGATCTCTTGAGCTTTGTTATCTTTAGTATGCCAGGCTATCACTATTTTGATGCTTGTGACAGCTACTTTGACAACAGTGCTATACGTATGACAGGCCTTCCTGTCGGAAAGTCATTGCATGACCATTGGCATTCCAGCAGGTTTAACGTCAGATAGATTCAAGTTTTGATAGCTATGTTTGACAACAGTGCTATACATCCAATAGGTTGTCATGTCAGAAAGTAACTGCATGTCCATCACCCTTCCAACAGGTATAACATCAAACAAAATCCATTTTTGACAAAACTATTTGACTATACTGCTATACGTCCGACGATTTTTCCTATTGGATAGTCATTGCATATCCATTGGTATTTTGACAAGTTTAACATTAGAGAGCCCCTATTTTATGATAATATGTCCGTCGGAGAGTCCACATGTTTCGTCGACATTCTGATAGATGAACCGTAAGAAATGACATAGTAAGTTGCTATTAGTGTAGTGATTTTCGATAGATTCCTTAGTCAAAATACCGACGGTTACCACTTTTGTCACAATTTCCAACGTAATAACCCTGACAGATGCATCTATCAAATGGTCAACAAATAGGCATTGCAATTCTGAAAGATAGCCATCAAAATTTGGCCTCAAATGTACTAGTGCTTCATGGTGTCAGTTTCATGACATTGGTTCACATTTTGAGGTGAACTGTGCCACCCTGAAAAAGTTCATTCAGATCTCCCAGTTTGATAGGCAGCAACTTGCCAACCAAACCCCTCTGGAATCCTTTGCCGAGCCTCATCACTCTTATTTTCTTGTGAGACTGTCTTCTTCAAGGCAGATGAAGAGGATGAGGAAGGACCTGATCTACAGGGTTTCTTTGATGATTCCATCCTAGCCTTTGAGGCCAATGCTTTTATCAATTCCCAGATTCCCTAAAAAAAAGGAGTCAATGAAACAAAGGACCCTTCACTACATCAACTCCCTTTGAAGTGTAAAATCCTCCCATCGGATCTCCTCGCGAATGTTAATCCACCCCCTCTAAAGGGACCTATCCCTAACAATGCCTGAGCTTTCACAGGAAAGAACCAATGCATCCCAAAGGGGAAATTTGACATCACAAAGGTGATGGATAAAACCACCACCACCATGACCTTAATGGAATTATTACTCAGTTGTCCTGAGTAGAGGAAATCCCTCTTGCACTACTTGGAAAACCCTAAAATTTGCAACTTCCCACCAAAGACTGTCACTTTCGATGACGCCAATGCGATTTTATTCCAGGGAAATACGGAGGATCCTCCCTTCCTACTCGGCCTCAAAATTCATGGAACAAAATTACACAACTGCCTAGTGGATTCCAGAGCTTCATGTAATATCATGCCCTTATCTATCTACAAGAAGCTTGGATTAGTCCCCACGCAATCTAAGGGAATAGTAGTCCAGTTGGACAAGACTACTGCTAAGATGGAAGGTGAGTTGAAAAAATTCTTGATACAACTCGTCCAAGACCTCCAGGTGTCCAACATTATTGACATCCAAGTGGTCTACATCCCCAAAACATACAGGATTTTGTTAAGTTAAAACTGGTCCAAGGCCCTTAACGAGTATATCTCGACTGACTTTTCCCACTTATAGATCCCTTGGAGAGGGGAAGCCAACCAAATCAAGGTGGAAAGCGAACCGAAAATGAATCAAGCTCTCACAGACTATGGTCAGGTGAGTGGGACAATGTCCACTGAACTAGAACTTGACATGTACAAGGCCAAAGAGATTTTGATCCTAGATTTCATTCCCGGCGGGACATTCCTTGATGAGGACCCTGCTATCACCCAGAGGGTTCATGATCTCATCACACAGTTGAAACACAATGTTATCCTTCGAAATAGTGACGCATCATTAACAACCCTCTTATCAGATACATGGTGTAGAGTACATTGCCAGAAACATTATGAAATGGAGTGTCATTCATGTGTTGACGTCGCCAATATCTACCTCTTGAATTTCCAAGAGGGAAAATGTGAAGAGGCCATGACACAATGTAGTCCACCCATGAGCACACCTAAGGGACCGCTAGTTGAGGAGTCCCAAGAGAAAACTCCTCTGCAAGAAGTTTTGGCCCATATGTCTCTCCCCCTAGAAGATGTGTTGGAATCACTCCCCCTTTGCAAACAAATACCACTCACTACCTGAACTTTTAGACCCCATTACATTGACAATGACTTGTGGATCCTAAAGTTTGATGGTTCCAGATCCAATAAAGGATGCGCAGCTGGGGTAAAATTGATCAACCCATAAGGAAAATCATTCTTCACATCCTACCAGTTGCAGTTCGAATACACCAACAATGTCATGAAGTACCAGGATTTGATCCTTGGTCTTTTGTTAGCACTAATAAAATGAGTCACCTGCTTCCAGGAAATGGGTGACTCAGAGGTCATAGTTAAGCAAGTTCGAAGCCAGTATACATGTCATTACAAATGGATGGCAGCCTATTGTAACAAAACATGGATTTTGATAGAGGAATTTGATTCCTTTGGCATTGAGTTGATTCCCCGGAAGTGAAACTCCCTGGTATCGAGTTGATACCCTTACTGTGTCTGCCAGTACCCTTGAACCCATGGCGGGTTCCCAACTCTAAAAATTCTCTATAGAAATGGTCCACGCACTTTTTGTTCCTAATAATATAAGCCATTTCTAGGTCTTCGAAGATGATAAGCATATCCTTGCCTTCATGGCGAACATTGGTGTTTTTGAAGATCAAATCATCAAAGAAGAAGAACACAAAGATACGAGACAAGATGGGGATGAAGATGGGATCCTTGACTTGCCCACTAAGGCCATCCCAAATGGGATGGTGGCCCTTGAATGAATCTTTGATTTCAAACCCTAGGGTCAAAGACAAAATGCCCGAGTCTTCCGAAGGGGGGAAATACATGAAAGTGAACATTGGAATGGGCACTAAATAAAAATACGTGCATATAGGTACCTCTTGTTCCCCAAAGGAAAAAGAGAAGGCTCTTGCAGTCCTCTGAGAATATATTGATGTGATCTCCTAGGGATACGAAGATCTTAAAACCTATGATACATCTATCATGATGCATACGATCCCCTTGAAGCCCAATGCCAAACCCTTCAAATAGAAACAAAGACCAGTCAATCCCCTAATTTAACCCTTGATCTATCAAGAGGTTCAAAAGTTACTATCCTCTCAAATAATCTTCCCTATCTGATATACCACGTGGATAACAAACCTAGTCCTAGTTTGTAAGAAGAATAAGGAGATTCGGCTCTGTGTAGATTTTTGGAACTTGAACAAGGCCTCAAAAAAGGATAACCACCCCTGCCTTCACTAGAAGAAATGATACAAATCATAAATGGTTCTTAGATGATGTCTTTCTTATATGGATACTCTGGGAATAACCAAGTCATGATTAAGTTCAAAGATAGAATGAAGACGACGTTCACCACCAAGTGGAGAACATTTTCCTATGGCAGAATTCTGTTTGGACTAATAAAATGTCGGGGCCACATTTCAAAAGGCCATTGAAATCACTTTCAAGGGATTGGTTAACAAGTGCATAATCATCTACATGGATGATTTGATAGTTTCTCTCGGGATAGGTGTGCTCACCCCACCCACCTCGTCAAGATTTGCAAGAGATGTCACCAATTTGGTATTTTCCCTAACTGAAAGAAGTGCATATTATGGGTCACGAAAGGGAAACTATTAAGACATATTGTCTCTGAGAAGGGAATATCCATTGACCCTAAGAGAGTAGAGGCATTTCTGAATTTGAAAATTCCAGGCAGTAAGAAAGAGATGCGGTCTTTCTTTGGAAAGATTAATTTTGTCTTACGCTTCATCACTAGATTTGCTAAGGTTGTCAAACCCCTTAATGACATGATGAAGATGGATGTCAAGATTGAGTGGAGCTCAGAGGAAAAGAAAGCATTCTCTCAAATAAAGCAGGCTATCACAGAGGCCCTAGTCTTGGCAAGTCTAGAATATTCCTCCCATTTTACATATATTATTTTGCCTCCATCCATTCTGCTGTAGCAGTATTGACCAAAAGAGTTGAAGGGGAAGAATGACCCATTGCTTTCATGAGCTCCCCTTTTAAGAATTCCAAAGTGCGGTATTCACCACTTGAGAAATAGACATTTTCCCTCATCTGAGCGGTAAAGAACTTATGACATTACTTTCTCTGAAGCAAGGTACACGTTGTCATTCCAAATAAAATTGTCAAGTCTTTACTATTATAGAGTGAGTTGGGTGAACGCTGAGGGAAGTGGATGGATATCCTCTAGGAGTAAAACCTTGAGATGCAACCAATGAAACTATTCTGAGGACAAGGATTTTGTAAGGCTATGACTAAGGCCATCCCACACATCAAATGCCAAACCTCTACAGTACAATCTCTTACCCAAGACCTTTGGTATTCTGACTTGGTACACCTCCTTCTGAATAACCAATGTTGCGAAGGGTTCCCTTCCAAAAAGTGTCGAGCACTTCAGATGAAAAGTGCACACTTTATGATCAAGAATGGAATGCTTTTTCACAGAAATTACGAGGGTATTTACCTTCAATGTCTTGATCAAGAGAAGTCCACAAAAATGATAGAATAATTCCATGGTCATTTTGGTATCGGGCATGGGTTAGATGATGCCACTGCCTACCAAATCCTCTGGGACAGGTATTATTAGCCCCATATTTTTAAAGATGTTTATGTGCATGTGAGGAAGTGCCACACATGCCAAACCTCAACCCCTCGAGAGTGGAATATAGAAATGCCCCTCTAGCCCGTCTTTGAGGATAGACTTTTTCCCCAATAGGAATTCAATTTTATCAGGGAAATAAACCCCAAATCATCCACAAATCGCTAATACATCTTGACGACTATAGATTATTGTATCTGGTGGTCTGAAGCCATACCATGTAAAAATAAAATGACATATGTAGTAATCAATTTCATCAAGGAGAATATAATCACTAGGTTCAAAATTCCCTTCACCCTCATGTGCAATAACAGTCTGACATTTTCCCCAGTCCATCTATTGGAGTGGTCTTACCACAAAAACATTACCCTCAAGTTCTCTAGTAATTATTATCAATAGGGTAATGAAGTAGTAGAGTCAACCAATAAGAACCTCTTAGAGGTAATCAAACACCTTCTTGAGAAGAATCCTCAAGATTGGCAGCAAAATCTTAGATTCACTCTCTAGGCAGATCATATCCAAATCTAAGTCGCCTTGGGAACTTCTCCATTCCATATAGTCTATGACCAAAGTCTGGTATTCCCAGTAAACCTATAGATCCTAGTCTTATAGTTCATGTAAGGATTCAACACCCAAGATAAGATCATGGAGGTTTGTCTCCTCAATTTGATATGAATGGAAGAGCAAAGAGATGACGCACTCAAGCACTTCGCAAGGCATCAAATAATAGTCAAACATTTTTTTGACAAGAGAGCCCAATATAAGGCTTTTTGGACTTCGAACTTGGTCCTCTTGTGGGATAAAGACCATGAAAATAAAGGGGTACATACTAAATTCCAAAGGCTTTGGCTTGGGCCATATCAGATATCCAAGATTTGTGGGGCTAACACCTATCTCCTATGCTCTTTAACAGGAGAAGTTGTCCCATTACCCATAAATGGATAGTTCCTCAAACATCACTTTGAATGAGGTAGGGGAAGAGTTTTTTCCCCCCTTTTTTGGTTGTACCATGTGTATATTTGGCTTGAAAGTAGTTCTTGCACTCTTGGTTGGTGTGCCTTTCTTGTAAATAGTCTCGAGCTTTTCACCCGTGTGTGTGTGTTGTTTTGGGTTTGTCTCCTTTTTTCTTCTGTTTGTGTCATATTGTCTCGTACCCCAACATTATGTCATCCTTCTATAGGAGGGAATGCTTTGCATAATAAGTGGCACCTTAGGAAATTTTCCTCACACATTTTAGTGGTCTAGAATCTATTTCTTAGAACACAGATGGTCATGTAATTTTCATCCAAGGGAAGCCTTAGACATATGACTAAAGGTAGCAGATAGTCTTCATCGGGTTCAAACATTGTTTATAATCGATGCCAGTTAAAGAAAAGTGACTGATTTAGTTAGCAACATGAAAGAAAATCAGGGAGCACAAAAGAATTTTATTTTGAGGATAGATCGGTTACACTCTTAATAGATTGTGTCTGAAAAATTTAACGGTATCCCGGGCTAGGAATTTTCTTCTTACTCAAAAAATAAAAATGGATGGCAAGGTGAAAGGAGTACTGCTACAGTAACAAGCTAAGCTTGAATACTTTAGTGAAAGAAGTACTTCCTTCACTAGCCCCACAAAATAAAGAGCAAGAAAATCCTGAGAAGAGGGAACAACCCCGAAACCTGAGGTTGCACAAGATCTATTATGATATTGGTCTGGCTAAGTTATTGTAACTTCTCTATTTCTCCCACAAGTTATCAACTATGTCCCCTTTCCAAACTCACACCTCACAACCAGACAAGAATAAACACCCAAGTCATGGTGAATTAGATTTTCCTATGCTCTAAACCATACTGACATAAGGCACCTCTGATGATGATGGGACCCCAGTTGCTCTAGGATTAGATTTTAGAGTTCTCAAATGCACAAGGCATCTGTCCCAATTAGTCACCATTTTTTATGCCCTGCATACCTATCCCTACATTTTTTTGAAAAAATGTTGGGTCCCCCCCTTCTTTATTTTTTGGGTTCTTTCTTTTATCCTTGTCTTTTGGTTTCCTTTCTGGTCTTCTTTGGGATCTTGATCCCAGAGCGATGTATCCCCAATAGCCAATGATTTCCAAACCTTGGGGTTCTGGTGTTGTTACTCATGCCCTCTTTGGAAGGGGTGATCACCAGATTTCTCAGAGTCCAAACTTCGGCAGTGTTAGAATAACTAAGATGGGGGTGAGGGGGGGGGGGCGGGGTGAATCAGTGACCTCAAAAATATTCTAGTAAATTAACCCAAAAAATTATTACCACAATTATAAGCCTCTAGTTATCTTCAGTCCTACAATATGTATGCCTTGAAATAATCTTCTCAAATAACTACTGCTTGGAGTTCACTGTAAAACCTTATTCTTTATCTTTACTGATTAGTAGTCTACCATTTACTGAAATATAATAAATTACTTAGTGTATACCGATCAATCCTATTTTAGTAATGTGTAAGGAAAAACATGAAAGAAATGACTTATAAACACATTTGACACATGGATTTTTAACGCGGAAACCCTATTAAGGGAAAAACCACTTGGGACCGGTAACCCAAATTTTTCACTCTTTTTGAAGTGAGCTCGGTGAAGAGCCAACCCTATTAAAGGTTACAAACACACTGTTAAGTGCGACCTTGTTAGAGGATTTATCACTAATAGTTAACCACTTGATATCTAGAATTTCACTATGCTATCTTCATGAATTAACCTTTTGATACTCCTTGGGATGTATCTCAATATATAAAGGATTTATTTAGATCCTTCTCGGTTAAGAGACTTCTCTGATTCAATGGTTAAACTGAAAGAATATATGATCTATTCATATAAACAACTATGCTTTGAAGATATTCAGATCTATTGTAAGGTCATAATACCTTTCTAATCAATGTCTCTATTAAATACCTTTGCTCCACTTATTTCTTCTTGGTGATGTTGTGATTCTCTGTTGCTTAGTGTTCGGAGAAATCTTTATCTCTTTCCTTAGCTTGATTGATCAGGACTGTGTGAAGTTGTTCTTCACCAATATCTCTCCAGAATTCTCTTCTCTATTCACCCCCTAATTCTCAATGAAATAGATTGTCTCTTTATAGACATGATTTTACCATTTCTAAGTCCTTGGCTTTCTTTTTCTTGGCGTGATCCGCAATTCTTGCCTTTCTTTCTTTAAATATTTACTTCAGTTTTATCTCGTAGATTTCTCTTAGATAACTGGAATAAAACAACTTTAAAAATCTCGCTTATCTCTGGCTTTTAACTTGTCGATGAAAACAATATTAACAACTAGTTAACTCCTTTGTTAGCTCTTGCCAACTAAGTTCTTTTTTTCATTTTTGAACTTCAGTTATTTTTTGTGTTTAATTCCTTGTTAGCTCAGTCAACACTTCAGTTCTCCTCGGGCATCTTCATCCGTCGGGGTTTTCTGTCTGTCGGGGTTGTCTGTCCATTGGGTAACACTATGATTCTTCTCGTCGGTAATGCTTACTTTGGTTTATCTCTATTGTATCTCTGTGACTTTTCCTCTTGGGGTTCTCTATCTGTCGGGGTGCATTGACCATCTGTGTTTGTTGTCACTTTGTGCATACAGAACTTTTATGCATTATTGAAAGTATAACCTTTATTTCTTTGGTTCTTTGAATTCATTGACACTTTGTATATAACCAATAAGATTATATAAAGTTGACATAAATTAAAATATAATACATTAACTTATTTAATGTCTTGCATTTACTTTCTGGAGCTCAGCAATCATCAACTTAACATCTTCACACATTTCATCAGTTATAGTTCATAAATCTCTCCATTTGACATTGTTGGCAACACACTACATTACTACTAATACAATATGAAATATATCAGTTGTAGTTCATCAATATACCAATTGTTATATAACCGATACAAATGTATAGCTCAAAGTAAGCTCATATAGCTTAGATTTGTTTCTTATAGAGTGCTATCTTCAATTTTCAATCCCTTTACTGGATAGATGTAGCATCTTCTAATTCTGTCTCTCCCTGTGTTGTAGAATCTCTTCTTGATGTTGTCTCTCCCTTTGAATGTTCCTCTCCTTGATCATCTCTTTTTCCTTTGACAACAATATAGAGTACTCTATCCCTTAAGTCATTTCTCCCCCATGATACTTCTTTCCCTTTTGATAATCATGATGGATATTTCATATGTAATCTCTCCCTTTGGATATTATCTCCCTTACAAGTTATATCTCTCCCTTAGAGGTTACATCTCTCCCTTTGACAACAATGCCAAAGTATATCCTTTCACCTTTTTATAATATACTCCTTGAATTTCACTATCCATCAACAATAGAATGACTCTAGTGTTCGGTGTAGATATGTACCTTGTTGTGTACTGATATTTATTTTATATTACATCTCTTTTCTTGCATTAACATGAATGATCTTCTAATTTTGTGTAGGCTAATGCAGCCTCCTAGTCAACTTACTGAACAATAGACAAGGGTCGGACCCCTAGTCTCTTTCTCAGGTACTCAAATGTATCTTTAGGCAATGGCTTTAAGAATATATCAGCTAATTATTCCTTGTATTGAACATATTCTAGTATCACCTATTTCTCTTGCACTTGTTCTCTTAAGTAATGATACTTGATGGAAATATGCTTAGTGTTAGCATGCATGACTAGATTCTTTGAAATGTTTATTGCATTGGTATTATCACAATAGATAATCATTGGTTCAAGAATTTTCATATTTATGCCTTCCAGTAACTATTTGATCCATGCAATGTTAGAGAAATTTGCAGTAGCAGCCACATATTTTACTTATGTAGTAGATTGTGAGATGCATCCTTGCTTCTTGCTTATCCATGTGACAAGTCTGTCACCCATGAAGAATGCTCCTCCAGTTGTGCTCTTTCTTTCATCTAAGTTTCTAGCCCAATCAACATCTGTGTAGAATTGAAGCTCAAATTTTCCTTCTCTTTTAAACCATAAGCTATAGTTCTTGGTGTTCATTAGATATCTCACAATTCTCTTGACAGAAGTCATGTGTGATTCTTTGGGATCAACAGAGAATCTTGCAACTATTCCAACTACATGTGCTATATCTGGTCTGGTATGAACAACATACATTAGTTTTCCAATCATTGATCTATATAAGGTCTGATTTACCTCATTTTATTTGTCTTCCTTTGTTAGCTTGCATCTGATTTCCATAGGTGTTCCGACTGGATTGGAATCTTCCATCTTGAATACCTGCAATGCTTCCTTGATGTATTTGGATTGTGTGATATATATGGTTGTATCTTGTTGAAGAATATATAGACCAAGAAATAATTTGATCTTCCCAAACATTGACATTTCAAACTCTTTTCTCATTTCATTAGCAAAGGATTTACATAGCATATCATTACCCCCAAATATGATATCATCAACAAATATTTCAGCAATCAAAATATTATCATCAGAATCTTCTTTTAAGTACAAATTGCTATTTTCACTTGTTCTTGCAAATCCAATGCTTATGAGATAGGATTGAAGTCTTTCATACCAAGCTCTAAGTGCTTGTTTCAATCCATACAAGGATTTTTTTAGTCTACAAACCATGTTTCTCTTGTTAGGATCAACAAACCCTTCTGGTTGTTCAATGTATACCTCTTCTTCTAGTATTCCATTTAGGAATGTAGATTTGACATCCATTTGGTATACCTTGAATCCTTTGAATACAGCATAAGAAAGTAAAATTCTTACTCCTTCTAGTCTAGCAATGGGTGCAAAGGTTTCTCCATAATCAATACCTTCTTCTTGTGCATACCCTTTGCATACTAACCTTGTTTTTTTCCTTGTGACTTCTCCATTCTCATTCAGCTTATTTCTGAATATCCATTTGGTATCAATGACATTCTTGTCATCTAGTCTAGGTACTAATGCCCATGTTCTGTTCTTCTCAATATTTTCTATCTCTTCATTCATAGAACTGACCCATTCTTCATTTTCAAGTATAGTATTAACATATTTAGGATCAAAATCACAAATTAAACATCTAGCGTTTAGTGACTTACTTCTTGTTCTAATTCCATCCTTCTTGTCTCCTATGATTTGATTATGTGGATGATGCCTTCTGACATACTTGGAAAGTATTAGTTCAACTCTTTGTTCATCATTCTGATCATTATCTTGACCTTCATTCTGATCTCCATTGCTCAGAACATCATTTTCCTAATTTTTGGTATTTGTAGCCTGATGCTTGGGTGCAATGTTCTGTTTCTCAGGAGTGATACACTGTTGTTCAAACAGAGTGTCAGGTTCTTCAATATAAACAAACTTGTTGTAGTATTCTGGTTCTTTTCTTCTTTCCTCATCATTTTTCTCTTCATATTCATCTATTTTGACATTTTCACTTTCAATGATTTTGTTAGAGGACTTGTTAAGACATTTATAAGCCTTGCTCTTGGTGGAATACCCTAGAAAGATTCCTTCTTCACTTTTGGATTCAAGCTTCCATTTCTATCTTCTTTCAAAATATAACATTGACTTCCAAATATTCTAAAGTAACTTACATTGGGTGTGTATCTATACCATAGCTCATAGGGTTTCTTATTGGTGTCTTTCTTTAATTGTACTCTATTCAATATGTAGACAAAAGTACTGACAACTTCCCTCCAGAATGTTTGACTGATGCTTTTCACAATCATCAGTGTTCTTGCACAATCAACAATGGATCTATTTCTTCTTTCAGTAATCCCGTTTTGCTGTGGTGTTCTTGGTGTAGAAACATGTCTTTTAATTCCATGCTGATTGAAAAAGTTAGTGAATTTATCAGAAATAAATTATCCTCCTCTATCTGATCTTAAGCATTTTAGTTCCTTACCACTTTGTTTTTCTACCATAGCTTTACACCATTTAAACATCTTGAACGCTTTTTATTTTTATTTTAAGAACATAATTGTCATCATTCTAGAATAATCATCAACAAAGAGAATGAAATATCTATCACCATAGAAACTCTTTGTTCTCATGGGTCCACATAGATCAGTATGGACTAATTCTAGAATAGCATTAGATGTATGGGTTTTTCTCTTGAAAATAGAATTTTTTATCTTACCTTTTTGACAGTTCTTACACATGATATGCCTGGGCTTTGAAATGATTGGTAAGAATTTTACTTTCCTTTTAATGCTTATCTTAATCATGTTGTCAAAATTCACATGAAAAAATATCTTATTCCACAACCATATGTCTTCATTTCTAGCCATTAAACAAGTGGTGTTTATATCATCAAGATAGAATAGGTTACCTTTTGTCTATTCACCAGTTCCAATCAACCTTCCTGATTCATTAAATACTTTGCCTTTTTGTTCTCAAATTCTACTTAGTGACCTGTGTTATTTAGCTGTGAAACACTCAATAGATTATAATTAAGTCCTTTTACCCAGTATGCATTATCACATTTGATCAAGTTATTCAGCATTATAGTTCCTTTACCTTCAACTGGACAAGGGCGAGTAATTGCCCATTCTTACTGATCCACCATTATAGTACTCAAAAGTTTCAAAATTTTATTTATCACCGGTCATGTGGTGAGTGCAACCACTATCTATAATCCAAACATCATTCTTACTAACCTTAGATATGAGTGCATTCTCTACATACCTTTCCTCTTCATCTGAATCATCCTTCATGGCCAAAAATACCATCTCAATGTCTTCATCATATTCGGTGTCAGTATCTCCAGCTCTATTATCAGCCATGTAACAAGCCTTCTTCCCTTTGTCCTTGTAGTCTCAAGTATCTCTTCTGTCAGATTGTCAGTTTCTTCGGTAATCTCTATTGTTACTTCTATCAAACTTCTTCTCATATGATCTATCATTACTTCTATCATCTTTTCTTTTGTTAGGACATCTAGCAGCAAAGTCTCCAATCTCTTCACAATTAAAACATATAAGTGGTAATTTACCTTTGTATCTACCTTTGACTCTCTGCAATATTCTAGCCATTAGTGCTTCAATCTTATCAAGATCTTGGTCATCACTATCACTTTGACTATAATTCCTCATAGTGTGTTTATGACTTGACCTACTTATTTTCAAAGAAGATTTGAATGTAGACTCAATACATGGTAAGACACTATTATCAAAGTTATTCATCTCAAATGAAATCATTCTACAAACCAAACTATCTAGAGTGACATTATTGTTTTCTACTATTCTAATTTCTTGTATAGAAAATACTCTAATAGCATATACATGCAGTAAGGTTCTTAGGATTTTACTTACCACTGTTTCTTCTTGAAGTACACCTCAAAATCCTTGGAAAGCATTGACTACCTCTTTGATTCTGTAGCTGTACTGAGTGATATTTTCTCCTTCTCTCATTCTTAGGTCATCAAATTTACCTCTTAGGATTTCTGCCTTAGCTCTTAGTACATTAACATCTCCTCCATGTACCAGCTTCAATTTATCCCACATTTGCTTTGCAGAGGTGCAGGTTTTGACATCTTCAAATTCAACATCAGAGAGTGAGGAAACAAGTTCTATAATCATAGAATTATGCTCATGATTTTTTCTTAATTGCTCAAGTCTGTGAGGTCCTGTAGGCAACACATATTTAGTATCCAAGTATTGAGTAACATCATTTCCAATACCTGATAGGTGGAGTCTTATCCTGCTTTGCCATGATGAAAAGTTGTCCTTGTTCAACTTTGGCACATCTCATTTGCTCATCTTGTGATCTTTTACTTAGGTCTTGAAACCTTCCTTCTAAGCACACAAGCTCTAACACCAATTGTTAGAATAACTGAGAGGGGGGGTGGTTAATCAGTGGCCTAAAAAATATTCCAATAAATTAATCCAAAAAATTATTACCACAATTATAAGCCTCTAGTTATCTTCAGTCCTACAAGATGTATGCCTTGAAATAATATTATCAAATAACTACTACTTAGAGTTCACTGTAAAACCTTATTCTTTATCTTTACCGATTAGCAGTCTATCATTTACCGAAATATAGTAAATTACTTAGTGTATATCAATCAATCTTGTTTTAGTAATGTGTAAAGAAAAACATGAAAGCAATGACTCATAAACACATTTGACACATGGATTTTTAACATGGAAACCCTATTAAAGGAAAACCACTTGGGACTAGTAACCCAAAATTTTTACTCTTTTGAAGTGGGCTCGGTGACGAGCCAACCCTGTTAAAGGTTACAAACACATTGTTAAGTGTGAACTTGTTAGAAGATTTATCACTAACAGTTAATCACTTGATATCTAGAATTTCACAATGATATCTTCATTAATTAACCTTTTGATACTCCTTGGGATGTATCTCAATATATAAAGGATTTGTTTAGATCCTATTCAGTTAAGAGACTTCTCTGATTCAATGGTTAAACTGAAACAATATATGATCTGTTCATATAAAAAACAATGATTTGTAGATGTTCAGATCTATTGTAAGCTAATAATACCTTTCTAATCAATGTCTCTATTCAATACCTTTGCTCCACTTATTTTTGCTCGGTGATGTTGTGCTTCTCTATTGCTCGGTGTCCGTAGAAATCTTTAGCTCTTTCCTTAGCTTGATTGATCAGGACTGTGTGAAGTCATTCTTCACCAGTATCTCTCCAACATCCTCTTCTCTATTCACCCCCTAATTCTCAATGAATTAACTTGTCTCTTTATAGACATTATTTTACCGTTTCTAAGTCCTTAACTTTATTGTTCTTTGCATGATCCATAATTCTCACTTTTCTTTCTTTAAAGCTTTACTTTAGTTTTATCCCGTAGATTTCTCTTAGATAACTGGAATAAGACAACTTTAAAACTCTCGCTTATCTCTGGCTTTTAACTTGTCAATGAAAAAAATATTAATAAAAAGTTAACTCCTTCGTTAGCTCTTTCCAGATAAGTCTTTTGTCGTTTCTAAACTTTAGTTCTTTTCGGTGTTTAACTCCTTGTTAGCTCAGTCAACACTTCAATTCTCCTCAGGCATCTCCATCCATTGGGGTTGTCTGTCTGTCAGGGTTTTCTATCCATTAGGTAACACTGTGATTCTTCTCATTGGTAATGCTTGCTCGGGTTTCTTGCTCAGGTATCACTATGACTTTTCCTCTCAGGGTTCTCTATCCGTCGGGGTGCAATGACCATCAGTATTTGTTGTCACTTTGTGCATACTAAAATTTTATGCATTACTGAAAGCATAAACTTTATCTCTCTAGTTCTTTGAAGTATTTGACACTTTGTATATAGTTCATCAGGCAGTTTGGCTTTATTTATGGAATGCTAATTAGTAATTAATGCACTCTTTTTAGGCATTATAAAATATCATTTACTCTTCCATTTTACATTTACCACAAATAGATTACCTTCTAGTGAATTAATTGAGAAACATAGCACAATATTTTCCTAAGCTAAGAGTTCTTAGACTATGAAATAGTGCAAGAAGTGCGTTCGAGGTTTCTGCAATGAATAGTGAATATGTAAATAGTGTTCAAGCTTCCCTTGCCAACATTTCAAGTTTTTAGGTAGGCCCTCTTTGGCTCTTTGGTTTCGTTTTGTCTTTGGCTTGTTTTATTTTTGCTTTTGTTTTGTTCTCTTCTCTTTGTTGTTGTTTGTTTTTGCTCATGTCGTCCAAGCCTAGCCCTCTGTTGGGCATGCCATGTTTTCCTTAGGCCTAGTTGTTGGTCTCTCTTCCCTCAACGTGACCTTTCATGGCTGATCATGCTTGTGGGAAGGTTGTCTATATTTTTAGTGTGCATAAGATGTCAGCTTCATGCTTCATTGTAAATTAGGTGTGTGCTGTAAATATGACCTCTATTGGTGAGTTTTGTAAACTTTTCTAGTTTGTAAATTGTGAGGCTTTGTGAATTATGTACATTATGTAAATGTTGTTGTTAGTGGCTCTGTAAATTTTGTATAATTTAAATTGTCCAAATTTTTTTGGTGAACTACGGAAACCATGTAATTTCATAGGTTGCACATAGTTCAGGTTCCATGGAGGCAAGATCTTAGGGGTGTTCTCTCCTGAAATTGTTTTACGAGGTCTCATGACCATGCTTGCCAATAAGGCATTGCCCCCATGTCACTTTGGCTGATGTAGACTCCTTGTCAATTTGCAAAACCATGTCAGTTGCAGAGCCAAGATCATTATCTCAATGGATTATTTATAATTTTCTCTCTCCTCCATCATATCCATCTTAATGGCGTTGTTAATTACCCATGAATGAACATTTAAAATCCATCCTAAGTGCCCTTAATGCCACTCATGCTAGAAAAACTGTTAGTTGATTTCCATTACTCCTCCTTAGTGGATGTACACATGTCAAAGTATGATAGCATGGTCATTTATTAAAAAGGTTACCTTTTCCCACCGCTAACGTCTACCTTCTTTT
Organism: Thuja plicata; assembly: GCA_018584345.1. Taxonomy (NCBI): domain Eukaryota; kingdom Viridiplantae; phylum Streptophyta; class Pinopsida; order Cupressales; family Cupressaceae; genus Thuja; species Thuja plicata. The sequence goes on along the minus strand of MU227949.1, from coordinate 270,315 downwards.
TGGAACATTGCTCTCCAGGTGTCTTGGCGGTCTCTAGCACACCCACCATTCTAGTCTTCCAAGTCATCATTTCCAAGCCTTCACAGGCTTGAACATGTTTTATATGTTTATGGTTTGCTTGCGACAGAGGTGATATTCCCAATATTATCAATGGTAACTAATGTTAGAATAGTCCCAAAGGATAACTGAGAGGGGGGGTGAATCAGTTATCAGTAACTTCAGTTCTTTTTACTTCTTCAACTTTAGAATACAACAAAGTAAATGCTTAATCAGTTAACATAGTACTCAACACACAATTTGATTACGGGGAAACCAAATGGTAAAAACCTTGGTGGGAATTAGCACCCACAATAAAATATACTTGTTTGTAGTAATCCCTATTAGAATATATTTCAACCTTGTTAGGAGTTGTACAATACAATGCAATAGGTATAGTGACCTGGTTAAGGGTCAGACCCTGTTAGGAGTCTTTTACAAGTAACCCTGTTAGGGGTGGTGGACTCGCTGTCCAAAAGCTCACTTCTTGATGGTGAAGGCTACAACCTTCTGTATAACAGATATGCACTATATCTGATGATGAACTATAGAGTAGACCTGCTATCTTGATCAGTTCTAGTGTATTGCATTCTTTCACTTCTTCTTCACATAGAATCTTGATGAATGAACCAACTCTAATAATCTGCTCTGTACATCTTTCTTCTCTTTTCATATCATTCACACTTAGCATGTCACCTTTGACTTGTTATAAGTATCTTCCTCATAGTATGAGATAATGGGACCTATAGGACAACTCTTCATAACATTCTTGTTGGCTCTACTAAGCATGCAAGCATTATTACAACTATGTAAGTATCAACCAAATAGATGTGACGCTTCACTAAGTCAGCCTCACCAATTTAACTCTAACTTTGCAATCTTCTTGAAACACGTTTGGCGCCTTTGAATTAATATCATCAACTCATAACTAAACATGAATACACACACACATATATAGAAGATAGGCACAACTCAAGAAACATGTGATATACGTTGGCCCTAAACCGTTACACTTCCAGAACTGTAACTGCCAATAACAGAATTACATAACTTTATTGAAACATCATATCTGGGTAGAATTACTATTGTGTATTATATGTTTTTGATTAAGGTAAAAATAGGTTTTGAAAGGTGCCCGGAACCTTTTACAATAGGAGATTAAAGATAAGCAATGATAACCCTTACAAACATGGTATTCCTGCTACAAAAAAAAGAGCAGGACCCAAACAAACAACCCAAAACCTGAGGAAGCAGAAAATCAATCAAAAAAGCATAGTTACTAGCAAAACTTCCAACAAAAGACCAACAAACCTTCCAGCGCAGTGCCCAGCTTAATGTATTTTTTCATAGGCTTTCTTAGCCTCTTTCTTCATGTTTTCATATATAATCAATCAACTACTCAGAATCAAATCTCCAAAAATCTCCCCCTTTGACATTGAATGCAACATATGATATCAAAAACATCCTCTGTTCATGGTGTCCTCTTTCTTTTACAATCTTCTCAATATCCTCATCAAAGATTTCTCTAAACTGCTGCAGTTCCTCTATTTGTATTTTTGTTCCATGTATATACTCCGCTAGAGTATATGCTCCCCCTTAGTACATACTCCTCCTTACTATATACTCCCCCTTTGACATCAATGGCAAAGGGTGCCATAGTCTTTTTAGGTACAGGTACTACTCCAAAAGTAGAGTAGTCAACCATTCATCAGTCACTTAATGACTGATGTCTTTGCTGCTTCTTCTAGACAGACTTAGGAGAGGGAATTACTCCCAACTTCTCCTTGAGATACTCAAAAGTATCCTTTGATAAGGGCTTTGTGAAAATATCTGCCAATTGTTCTTTGGTGCTCACATAGTCCAATTTAAATTCTTTGTCTGCAACCTTTTCTCTTAAGAAATGATACTTGATCTCTATGTGTTTTGTCTTTGTGTGCATCACAGGGTTCTTAGACATGTTGATAGTGCTAGTATTATCACAATGAATAAAAATAGGATAATCAACCTGAATGCTAAAGTCTTTAGCCAAAGGCTTGATCCAAACCATGGTTGAACAATTTAGTGTTGCTGCAACATATTCAGCTTCTATTGTTGACTGAGAAATACAGTTCTACTTCTTTCTTATCCAAGAAACCAATCTGTGTCTAAGGAATACTACTCCTCCTAAAGTACTCTTCCTGTCATTAATACAACCTGCCCAATTTGCATCTGTATACACATGAATTTTTACATTCTCTAATTTAGGATACCATAAACCATAGTCTATAGTTCCCTTTAGATATCTGAATATCCTCTTGATTTCCATTAGGTGACTCTGCTTGGGTACAGCTGCAAATCTTCCAACAATGCCAAGTGCATTAGATATGTCAGGTCTAGATTGAGTTAGATAAATGAGTTTACCAATCATAGATTTGTACAATGTCTTATCAACTGCTGTGGAGTCATCATCTTTTGAAAGATTGCTTCCAGTTATCATGGGAGTGCATACTGGCTTACAATCATCCATCTGAAAAGTCTTCAGTATTTCCTTCACATATTTAGACTAATTAATGAATATAGCTTTATCTATTTTCTTTACATTTAGTCCCAAAAATTATTTTATAGGACCAATCATACTCATTTCAAATTCATTCTGCATTTCTTTTGCAAATTCTTCACTGAGCTTGTCATTACCCCCAAAGATAATGTCATCAACAAATATAGCAACTAAAAATAATCCATCAGGTGTTTCTCTTGTGAATAGGTTATAATCTGCTGCTCCTTTCTTGAATCCAATCTTGGTAAGATAACCATCAAGTCTCTCATACCAAGCTCTTGGGGACTGTTTAAGACCATAGAGTGCTTTCTTCAATTTGCATACCATGTCTGGTTCATCTAAAAGACTAAATCCTTCATGCTGTTCAATGTAGACTTCTTCATTCAAATCACCATTCATAAAAGCTGATTTTACATCCATTTGATAAACTTTAAATTCTTTGAATGTTGCGTATGCTAGGAACAACTTTATGGCTTCCAGTCTGCTCACATGGGAAAATGTATTAGTGTAGTCTATCCCTTATCTCTATGCATATCCCTTGCATACCAATCTTGCTTTGTTTCTAACTACTGTACCATCTTCATTCATCTTGTTTCTGAATACCCACTTTGTTCCAATCACATTTTTGTCACTGGGTCTAGGGACCAATTCCCATGTATCATTTTTTATTATCTGATCAAATTCTTCTTTCATTGCATTCTTCCAATTAGAATCATTACAAGCATCTTCAACACTTAGATGTTCAATCAGTGAAAGTAAACATACCTCTTCATCCATTGATCGACCTTTTGCTTTTGACCTGGTCAAAACACTGTTGCTCTGATCTCCATTGATATCATCTTTAGAGTGGTATCTAGATGTGAATTTTGGAACCTTAGGCATGTCTTCTTCTTCTATAATCTGTGAATCTTTTCTCCTTGATTCAGGGTCATTGCATGAGACATCAATGCAATCAAACATTTCTTCAACAACAGTATATTTACTGCTAGGTCTGGGTTCATCCTCAATCATAGGTGCATATTCATAGTATCTTTCTTGAACCATAAAATTTTCATCAATCTTAACATACATGCTTTCAATTATCTTCTTTAATCTCAAATTGAAACATCTATATGCTTTTCTTTTAGTAGAATAACCAAGGAAAATAACTTCATCACTTCTAGCACCAAACTTTCCAACACCGTCATCTCTCTTGATGTAGCACTTGCTGCCAAAGATTCTGAAATACTTTACTGTAGGTACATTGCCAAACCAAAGTTCATAGGATGTCTTATCCGTGCTTGGCCTCAATTGGGTTATGTTGATAGTATATATTGTTGTGTTCACTGCATCTCTCCAATATGTGTACACAACTTTTCCTTTAATCATCATAGTGCACGCTGTATCAAGTATGATCATGCTCCTCCTTTCTGTAATCCCATTCTGCTGAGGGGTTCTAGGTGCACTCAACTATCTTTATATACCATGTTCTTCACAATAATCATAAAACTGATTAGAGGTGAACTCTCCTCCTCTATCTAATCTCAGACATTTCAGTTTTAATCCAGATTCATTCTCAACTTTAGCTTTGAATATTTTGAACTTCTCAAAGGCTTCAAACTTCTTCTTTAAGAATGCAATCTGTTAGCGTTTTTCCCTGACCTTGTCAAAGAAAAGGCTAATTAACGAGGATCAAATAGACCCTCCTACTCTTCGGGCTCCACAGACCCAGGCAGGTGTACCTTACTTCTCTGCTTATGCAAGCTGATACAAACACCCAATAAGCAGATTCACTAGTGGATTAAAATAGAAAAAACATGTCCTGCAACGGGATTCATAACTGAGATGAATCTCTGATATGGGAAGCCTACCTACATGCTCAATATATCTTCCAAACTTATCAACAGAAAGGGAAAATTGATTTGAAAAGATTAGATGCAAGTCTGGTGTAAAACTAGTGCCTTATCCTAGGGTGCGGAGTCAAAATTGAGAAAACATCCACAAAACTTCATCAATTCAAAAACACCTAAAATCAATACCCTGCCTTACAGACTACCATTTTCACTGCAAACATATGATCATCAAATCTATGCATTATTTAAATTCTCAAAGATTATCCAGCCATATTTACTCCCCCCTTGAAGGAAACTTATGGACAAACTCACAGTCTACTTTGTAAATGACAAATTGGACATTGCCTTACAAATCTAATTCATAAGAATTCCCAAAACACACAGAGACATCAGAATACTTGCAATGAGAATCCAGTTATATTTCATTGATAAAACCTATTTCAGTACACTCAAATTGACACTACATCTAGACTAAAACATCAATTTCATAACAGGACTTGCATTAATGGAACTCAAACACTTACAGAGCTCAGCTCATGCAAAAAAGTTGGAACCCTTTAGAATGAAAAGAAAAGAGAATAAGAAGAGAAGGGGGAAAACACAAGAAGGCATTACAACTCAACACCTGTCTAGCTCTGAACTACTTACTGAATGAGTCATGAAGTCTGGAACAACAAACCTGATCTGCTCTATCCCCTTGAAAACATATGAGTCACCGGACATAACAAATTAGATATCTCAAAAATATCTTCCTGGCCCCCCTAAAACTTAAACTGCAAATAACGTGAGCAGATGGCCACCTATGCAAAATCTGATTCCAGAATTGGAGTCCTCACGTCGAAACCTTTCTGGTGGTATATAATAGTCCATATTTGGCCCAAAAATGAAGCCCCCAGCCATTAAAATGGTCTCCCAGGTCTGTAACTGTAATATTTGAATTTTCAATATAGTCGAAACTATATGAAAATATATTTTTAATTTTGATTTTTCACTTGGTCGCTCACTCGCTAGCATTTTATGCTAGGTCACCTGACCTGAAACATGATACATAGAGAGTATGCAATGTGTACAATGAGATGTTAGGCTCAATTTTCTGCAAGGAGAAGCTCTTTTCCAATTTTCCGCAAGGAGAAGCTCTTTTCCAATTTTCCGCAAGGAGAAGCTCTTTTCCAATTTTCCACAAGGAGAAGCTCTTTTCCAATTTTTCACAATGGAGAATGTCTTTTCCAATTTTCCGCAAGGAGAAGCTCTTTTCCAATTTTCCACAAGGAGAAGCTCTTTTCCAATTTTCTGCAAGGAGAAGCTCTTTTCCAATTTTCCACAAGGAGAAGCTCTTTTCCAATTTTCCGCAGGGAGAAGCTCTTTTCCAATTTTCCACAAGGAGAAGCTCTTTTCCAATTTTCCACAAGGAGAAAATATTTTCCAATTTTCCACAAGGAGAAGCTCTTTTCCAATTTTCCACAAGGAGAAGCACTTTTCCAATTTTTCGCAAGGAGAAGCACTTTTCCAATTTTTCACAAGGAGAAGCTCTTTTCCAATTTTCCACAAGGAGAAGCTCTTTTCCAATTTTCTGCAATTTTCATAACACTTATCCAATTTCAAGATATTCAATCCCGAAGTAGCCCTTCTCGGCGATTTCTACACTTGGCAATTTTCTGATTTTGAGACCCCCTAGGAACGAACTGATGAAAACCCATTTGAGCATGCAAATTTAGGACTCAAAATAAACCACTGAAGCATATGAAAGGTAATGGACAAATGAATTTTATGAAACCACCCAGAAAACACCTGGTTCCCACATGCATATTGAAAGAAAAATAGTACAAATGCATGCTAATGTGTCCCATTCCTCACAAATTTTTTAGAGTGCCAACAATGGCTCTATCTGGGGATGTGTGCCCCCTGCGGGCACAACAAGATCCTAGAATCACTAGTAGAAGCAGACCACCCCATAAACACAACCCTCATTTCCTCAACCTCTTCTAAAAACTAGGGAACCTTTATTGAAAGAAACACACCACACGACTGAAAACAAAGCAACTATACAACAGGTACTTTATGTACAAATGGCCCAAAGCCATCAAACTGAAAATCACCATTTACCCCTATCAAATATTTGATTTTCATTTCCGTAGATCAAGGGTAAACTAAAAATATTACTTCTGCCAACACAATCAAACATGCTGCAATGACCTGTCAGCACATCATACTGGAAATAATCAACACCATCACTGTCATTAGGAATTTGAAAATCAGTGAAATACGGAAGGTGTTGATTACTATGCAACAAAAGGTTGTC